>CM044010.1:32248011-32388011 GCA_024085815.1 Flaveria linearis
TCCGAGACCAAAAACTCTTCCGAGAAGAAATTTCCATTGAGGAATTTGGCTTCGGAAGATATTCAAGATATCTTCCGAGAGTAATTCCTCTTCGGAAGGAATTTACACTTGGAATAATTAAAGATCTTTTGTAACAGGGCTTAAATTGTATTGACACAAGACATTACTCATTTAAAAAGGTTTTCAAAAGAGGTAGTTATTCAATGTTTATCATCCCAATGCTGATATGAGAGATTTAAATCTTTGTTCATCAAATGCCTTTGTGAACAAATCAGCATATTGTTCATTTGAGTCAACTTTGATTAACTTTATCAGCTGTTTCTCATGAATATCTCTAATGAAATGATACCTGATATCAATGTGTTTTGTCTTGGAGTGCTTCACCGGATTCTCAGTAATGGAGATAGCACTGTTGTTGTCAATATGGATAGGAGTAGTCATGAAGTTGAACCATAGTCTAACATCTGATTTTGAATCCATAGCAGTTGAGCACAGCAGCTAGCAGCAGCGATGTATTCAGCTTCAGCAGTTGATGTAGAGACACAGGATTGTTTCTTGCATTGCCATGAGATAATCCTTCCACCAAGAAATTGACATCCTCCTGATGTTGATTTCTTGTCAATGTTGCAGCCACCATAGTCACTGTCAGAGTATCCATAGAGATTGAAATCACTATTTCTTGGATACCAGAGACCTAGTTTAGGTGCTCCTTTGAGGTATCTGAGGATTCTCTTGCAGCAGCTAGGTGAGACACCTTTGGAGCAGCCTGATATCTTGCACAAATGCATGTGGCAAACATGATATCTGGTCTACTTGCAGTGAGATACATCAGAGAACCAATAATTGCTCTATACTGATGTTGATCAGTATCCTCCCCCTCAAGGTCAGGGCAAAGATTATGGTTTCTGGGTATGGGTGTCTTGGCTGGTTTACAGTCCTTCATTTCAAATCTTTCTAAGATGTCAGAGACATACTTAGATTGACTTATGAAGAACCCTTCCTTCATCTGTTTCACCTGGATCCAAGGAAAAAGTCCATTTTTCCCATGGAACTCATCTCAAACTTCTGCTTCATAATGCTTTCAAAGTCCTTGCACATTTGGTCGTTTGAAGAACCAAATATGATGTCATCAACATAGACTTGTACAAGCAAAATGTCTTCTCCACTCTTTCTGATGAAAAGAGTCTTGTCAATGGTACCTCTAGTGTATCCATTCTTCAGGAGAAACTGAGACAAGGTCTCATACCACAGCCTAGGTGCTTGGTGCAGCCCATATAGAGCTTTATCCAGCTTGCACACATAGTTGGGGGTGCTGTGGGTCTTCAAATCCTGGAGGTTGACACACATAGATTTCCCTATCTATATCCCCATATAGAAAAGCACACTTGACATCAAGTTGGTAGACTGTGAAGTTCTTGGATGCAGCATAAGCAAGGAAGATCCTAACTGCCTCAAGTCTTGCAACAGGTGCAAAGACATCAGTATAATCGATTCCTTCCTCCTGGGTGTATCCTTGAACTACTAGTCTTGCCTTGTTCTTGATAATCAAGCCTCTATCATCTTTCTTGTTCCTGAATACCCATTTAGTGCCTATGGGTACTTGACCAGATGGTAGTGGGCATAGATTCCAGACCTTTTGTCTTCTGAATTGAAGCAGCTCCTCCTGCATCGATTCAACCCAACTACTATCCTTTAAGGCATCTTCTACCTTCTTTGGTTCCATCTGAGACAAGAAGCATGAGTACAAGCAGACATTCCCATGATGAGTCTGTCTTCTTGTTCTCACACCCTCAGAGACATCCCTATGATGTTCTCAGTTGGATGAGTGTTGTGAATCCTAAGACGAGGAATCACTTCCAGTTGCAGAGATAAGTCCAAGTTAGACATATTCTGATCAGGAACTGGATCACTCTGTCCAACTGCTGTTTCAGAGTCATTCAATGAGGACTGATTGAATGATTGAGAAACATCATCAATGGTTGGTTGTGAAGTAGTATTAACAGTTGCCTGTTCCTTCAGAATACCACCTCCCTCAACCTGGTGTTGTAATGGATCACCTGAAGAACTTTGAGGTTGATCAAGTGATTCACTTGTTGAAGCTTCACTATTTCTTGAGATATTTACACTGTCAGATCTGTGAATAGTTGAAGCTTGTTGCCTTTCAGCTCTTGGAGAATTTGGAAGAGGTCTGGGAAGCTCATATAGTTGTCCTGCATCAGTTTGAGCACCTGTTCCAGCTGAAACATTCTCACAAGATGGTTTAGAATAGTTTGGAAACAATTCTAAATCAAAATATACTCAGGTCCATTCCCCCTAACACAAGGAGTGTGCTCATTAACAACTATGTTGGATGACTCCTCAAATTGTTGATTCTTAATTGTATACTCTATAAGCTTTGGAGCTAGAAGAGTATCCAATAAAGATAGCATCATCCGACTTCTCAGCAAACTTTGCCAAGTTGTCCTTTGTGTTAAGTATGGTACACCTGCAGCCAAAGGACCTTAGAAAGCCAATGAATGGTGGCCTCTTGTTCCATAACTCATAAGGGGTTTTTCCATGGGGCTTACTACAAGAACCCTGTTCTGCACATAGCATGCAGTGCTGACTGCCTCTGCCCAGAATGTTAGAGGCAGCTTTGAATCAGCTAACATGGTCCGAGCAGCCTCAATAAGTGTCCTGTTCCTCCTCTCAGCAACACCGTTTTGTTGAGGAGTTCTGGGAGCACTATATTGTCTGGCAATCCCTTTTGAGTCACAGAATGAGTCAAGAACGAAGTTCTTAAACTCAGTCCCTTGATCACTTCTAATAATCTTAACCTTGTGATCAATTTGATTTTCTATTTTAAGAATAAAGATTTTAAAGTTTCAGCAGTTTCATCTTTACTTCTTAAAAAGAATACCCATGTAAATCTTGTAAAATCATCAACGATCACAAGGCAGTATGATTTCCTTCCAATGCTCATTATACTTGTGGGACCAAAAGATCCATGTGCAATAAGTGTAATGGAGTAGTGATAGAGTTAACACATTTGGATTTATGAGATGATCTGTGTTGTTTCCCTTTCAGGCATGCAACACAGTTATCTTTGCAGAAAAATTCCTTTTTAGGCAAACCATGTACCAAGTTATTTTTAGACAATTTATTCATTGTTTTAAAATTCACATGACACATGCGTTTATGCCATAGTGTTGACTCATCACTATCAGCTTTGGAAAGAAAGCATGATACTTCACCCATAGGAGAAGCCTTGTTCATATCTAGCTTGTACATATCCCCTTTCCTGGGAGATCTGAGAAGCACCAATTCGGAGGAATTGTCATCCCTGGTCTGAGGATAATGCACTCATGTTCTGTGAAAAGCATCTGATGCTTCTGATCACAGAATTGAGAAACACTTAACAGATTGTGTTCAAGCTGTTTGACAAAGTGAACTTTGTCAATGTTTATTCTGCCGTTGGATATACTTCCTCTGCCCGAAATATATCCTCCGGCCTCACCTCCAAATTGGACAGGCCCTCCATCAAAGTTCTGGAATTGTTGAAGGAGAGATCTGTTCCCTGTCATGTGCCTGGAGCATCCACTATCTACAATCCAGATGTTGTTGTTCTTGTCAAATGGATGTCCCTGCACATAAGATGAGATGGTTAGTTTTGTTTGGAAGCCCAAGCCTTGCAGGTCTCGGGCTCTTCCAAAGATAGTGACATAATTGAACCAAAAGATATGCAATGGGGTTCAATAGAGGTCATTGTTGAAGAAGAGGTCTGGGCTGCAGCATCTTCCTTGATCTTCCAATCCATCCTTTGGTTGATCTTTGAGGATGAGCTTGTTGAAGCTTTTGCAGCATGGTCTTCTTCCGAAGCTTCTCTCTTTTCGGAAGAAGCCTTCACCACCTTTTCTTCAGAAGTAGTCTTCTTCTGAGATGGTTTCAAGGGAGCCTTCTTGTTCTTCCGAACCTTAGAAGGTTTGGCTTCCGAAGCCACTTTCCCTTCGGAAGAAGCAGTTTCTTCCGAAAGCAACTTGGCTTCCGAGACCAACTTTCCCTTTTCATCATTTGGACCTTTTGAAGTGGTTCAACTGAGAAACCTTCTCTGACTACTTCTTTTCGAACATTATTTGCATAATGTGTGCTTGCTGGATTGTAGTAACAATCTTTAGCCATGTGGTTGTGCAGACCACACATTATGCATGCAATGTTAGTCTTCTGGGAACTTGCAGGTTGCTGTTTCTTGGGTTTCTTCTCTTCGTCAGCAACTTTCCCTTTCAACTTCTGATCCTTCAGTAGGACAGGAGCGCTGGTACTACACTCCTTTCCTGAATCAGGAGTACCTACCACTTGAAATCCGGCAGAAATGAAGACACCCTTTTGCTTAGGGTCAAACTTAAGCTTGGACTCTGCAACCTTCTTAGCAGTCCTTCTAGCAGCTTTAGCTCTGCTTCTTCTTGCCTTGGTGGTCAGGATTTGGTCATCACAGGTGGAGATGGGTGTATCCTCCTGTTTCTCCCCTGTGGAGACCACTATTTTTGCTTCATCCTCTAGTTCCAATGGAGAAGGGTCAGCAGTTGGAACCTCTTGCTCTTCAGTACCACATCTAGGTAGTCTTATAGACTCATAAGAGTGTGGTGGAGCTATTTCACTGGTTCCCAACCCTTCTTTGTTTTGATAAAACATTTTGGAATGAGAGGTTGATGCAAGAATAGTTTGGAAGCTTTGCTCAGCAATAGCTTGCTTCCTGGCCTGAGCCTCAGCTGTGACTAACTGGGCTTGAACTTCAGAAAGTTTGGAAATCAGATCTTTGATTTGAGTCTTATAATTAGTCTTTTCATGTTTTAAAAGAGACACAGTTTTCTCTAACTCATCAATTTTCCTTTGATAGTCAGATTCAGCTCTTTTAAAGTCAGATTTTAGCACATTTAAAGACTCAACCTCAGATCTGATTTCCGAAATGTAATCCTTATATTGTTTAACTTTAGCAATACAGGCAGCAGTACAAAGATGTTCATATACCTGATCATCATCTGTTCCGGCCATGAGTGCTTGAGCGGGAGTCACATCCTGTACCATGAAGCTCCAGTCAACTTCCTGAGCAACAGCAGCTGTTTCAGTTGACTTTTCTTCATGCTTGGGGGCAGTGGGATGTGTGGAGGCCTGTGGGGTTCCCGGGTTGTTCTTGGGAGCCTTACATTCCCTAGCAAAGTGACCAAGTTGGTTGCAGTTGTAGCACCTTGCTTTGCTCTTATCAAACCCAAACTTGCTGTTGACTGGGTTTTGAGGGAATTGCCTTCCAGTTCTCTTGAAGAACTTCTTCGCTCTGTAAGTTAAAAGAGCCATCTGCTGGACAATGTCCATGTACTCCACATCATCTGGATTGAAGCACTCAAGATCATCAAAGCAGTATTGAAAATCACCAGAGTGTCCGCTTCCAGAGACAAAGGCACAACTATCCTGAAAGGAGTTGTGTTGAACCTTTTGAGACTTTGGAGTCTCAGGTAGAGTAATGAAGGGTCCAGTATGTGAGTTGTCAGGGTAGCATAGCAAGGGATGCTGTGGTTCTAAGCTTTCCCTTTCAACCACATGAAGGGCTGAACTCAGTTGGTTATTGGAGTGATCAGAGGAGTTCTGCATGTTCATCTCCATCTGAAATGCACTTAGGATACCATACAACTCTGTAAGAGAAAGAGTCTTAAGGTCCGAAGTTCTCTTGATGACAACACAGTAGTGAGTCCATAGCTTAGGAAGAGAAGACATGAACTTCCTAACTATGTCTCTGTTCTCAAGAGCTACTCCAATATCCGCCAGAGTATCTACTAGCTCAACATACCTGAAGTATTGTTGAGTCAAGGTCTCACCAGCCTGAAAGTAAAGTTCTCAAACTGCTGCTTCAAGAGATCCTTCTTGTTCTCTTGAGTTTCCTTGGATCCCTCATACATTAGCTTCAAAGCTTCCCATAAATCTTTAGCAGTCTTGCACTTCTTGAAGCGTCTGTAGATGGAGTTGGGAAGAGCAGTTTGGAGACAAGTCATAGCCCTTTGATCTAGCTCTATTCTCTTCCTATCTTCCTCTGAGTA
Organism: Flaveria linearis; assembly: GCA_024085815.1. NCBI lineage: Eukaryota > Viridiplantae > Streptophyta > Magnoliopsida > Asterales > Asteraceae > Flaveria > Flaveria linearis. The sequence continues at coordinate 32,254,077 of CM044010.1, forward strand.
ATCATCAACATCTTTTGGAATGATGCGATTGCCAGTGGCAGATGTAGTGCTTGGTATGAAAGGACCATTGACAATGGAGTCCCACATCCTTGAATCTTGACACTTGATGAAGCCTTCCATCCTGATACACCATGTGTCAAAGTCGTCAGGGGTGATCATGGGGGACTTGGTCAAGGTACCAGTTTCCATATCAGCCTTGGAGAGAGCGGCCATTGAGTGAGTGGATTGTGGTGAGGAGTGAAAAACAGGTTGATTAGGATGGTAAGATCTCACAATCAAGAGCCTGGAGCTCTGATACCAATTGCAGGATCGATTCGGGTGGTTTCTCTCTCAACTCACTGTGAATCAACACTCGGCAAGCAGTCTTTAGGAAGAGTTGATCACAATATAACAAGTAACAAGCAGTAAGAAAATTATCACAGCAAGTAATTTTCAAGGTACTTTTATATATTGCTTCTCAACTCAAAGGATTACAAGACACTTGGACTCAAATCGCTTATCTAAAGAGTTACAGGGAGAAGATATATATAATACTACCTACAGCCGGGAATACTTTGATTCCAGCTGGACACCTCTAACCTTACATCTATACTACAAGACTCTAGGTGAGGTCTTTCAGACATTTTGCATGCCTGAGAGTTGGTAGTCAGGACATGTCCCTGACTTACCCATGCTGCCAACTATAGTTGGTAACATGTACTATCATCAAAAGGTGAGCAGTAGAATAAAGTATGGTCAACAGCATGGTCTTTTAGGAAGAACCCATGCTGTGTCACTCATGCGGTGTCAGAGGTCTGCATGCGGACTGACAGGGACCATACCTTATCTGCTGGACATAGCATTGTTTTCCGAAGGATAAAGTGCTTCGGAAGAATAACTTCTTCCGAAGGCACTTATACTTCGGAAGACTGCTTCTTCCGAAGCTTGGAGTCTTCTTTGTCTTCGGAAGCAGACTTTGTCTTCAGCTCTTTCATCAGACTTTGTCTTCGGAAGCTTTCAGACTTTGTCTTTAGCTCTTTCATCAGACTTTGTCTTCGGAAGCTTTCAGACTTTGTCTTCAGCTCTTTCATCAGACTTTGTCTTCGGAAGATATCTTCAGCTGTTGGCATCAGTTGTTGTCTTCAGTAGTTGACTTCAGCTTTTGCCTTCGGAAGATGTCTTCAGCTGTTGTTCCATAGACTCTCGGAAGATCTCTTGCTTGACTTCGGAAGCCCTTTGATGTAGTACCAAAGTGACTATGAAGTGAATTTGGTTGCACCAGCCTTATCATGATCCAACAATAATAAAATTTTCTTTTCCCCCTTTTTTATTATTATTATTTTTTTAATCCCAACTTAATCCATTATTACTAAGTTACATGCTTAGATATTTGGGGCGTTACAATACCGAGGATCTAGTTTTTACCACATTATTTAACACTTTGAGCTCCATTATCTTTGGCAAAGATTTGCTTGATTTCAAAGATGAACATAGGACTCAAGAAGAATTGAAACAGTCGTTTCGTACAATAATCGAGTTTGGAGGCCAAGTAAAAGATCTTAGTTCTTTTTTCCCTATGCTTGATAGATTCGATATCCATGGAATTAGGAAAGGAAACATGAAAGAATTTAACAAGGCATTTGCATATTGGGAGGACATAATCCAGGAAAGAAGAGCTCAATTCAATTCTTCAACGTGGTAATCAAAGCAAGCTCAATCGTTCTTGGATCGAATGCTAGAAAATGGATTCTCAAATAACCAAATCAATCAAATGGTTATGGTAAGATTATAATTCTTAACATATCTTACTTATTACAATCAATATTTGTAGCAACAATATCGCTTCATGAGCACATATTTGTTTTAAAAATTATTAATTATGTTGTGATTGATGATGTCCTTTGTAGAAGACTATCAAAGGCTCGGCAAAACAATTAAAGTTGAATAAATATGGCTTCTAAAGATCAGAGTCGCGCGAAGAACAAGTTCACGCGAAATGGTCTTCCACGCGAAATGCATTGTCGCGCAAGAGTTTTTATTTAGTATAAATAGTTTGTTTTCATTTTTGTAAAATGGAGTTCACTTTTAGATCTTTTTGTAATCATTCTGTGCATTTGCACAAGACTGTAATCAGTTGTTCTTATTGAATATATGAAGTTTTTTTGTTAATTTGATTGCTTCTTATTCCAATCTCATTAATATTCCGTGTTCTTGAGATTGAGATCTTGGTTGATAGATCTTTGGGAGTTTTAGAGGGTGTTACAATTGGTATCAGAGCTTTTGGATCTAGAACCAAGATTTGGAGAAGCATTTGATTGATTTTATATGTTCTTCATGCGATTTTCGCATTGGTTACTTGATATTCCAGTTTGGTGATATTATGCTTCCCAAATTTCAAAGATATTGACTACTTTGGACTGAATCAGAAACTTTGATTGAATTTTAATCAAATTTGGACTAAAACGTGAACAAAAACTGACAAAATTGAACTAAAATGAACCTAATTGAACTTAATCAGTGATTCTGTGGTGAAAAGTCGTTAAAAATCACACTTGGAAAGTTGTTTGTGTGTGAAAATTTCTGGACCTTTCGCACGCGAAAAAGGTTTTTCGCTCAGACAGTTATATTGTAAACTCACGCGATTGGGGTTGTTTGAAGATTTGGACTTTCGTTCGAAAAGGATTTTCGCGCGAGTGAATTTTTCGTGCGATCGGGTGTTTCGCAAAAGAATTCATTTTGAAGAAAATTTGATTTATTTCAACAACATGTCTTCATCAACACCAAACTTGAAGCATCTTACTGCCTCTCTTCACTTGGATACTGAAATCGGCACCGGAAACAAGCCACCTAGACTTCTCAGTGAGGATGACTATACTGATTGGGCGTATAGGTGCGAGAATCATGTTATCTATACTGAACCTAAAATGTGGAGGACAATTAAGTATGGTCCTTATATCCCATTGTACAAGAATGACAAAGGGGAGATGGTTAAGAAGCCTGAACATTTATAAGATGGGGATGATATAAAAAGATTTGAACTAGATGACAAGGCTTATGCAGCTATCACCATGGCGTTAACCACTGAGATTTCTCAAAATTTAAAGAATTCAGAGGAGCAAAAGTTTTGTGGGATGCTTTGGAAACTCAAATCATGGGAAACAAAGATATGAGAGAGAGTAAGAAAGACATGCTGAATCAGGAGTTTAACATGTTCAATCATGTTGTGGGAGAGCAGTTGGATGTTCAAATAGCCAGATTTGTGAAACTGGTTACTAAGATGAAAAGTGCTGGAATAACACTAGAGCCTATCATGGTCAACAAGAAACTACTGAATTCACTTCCTTATAGTTGGAACCATAACTGTACAATGATCAAACAAACAAAAGATCTGTACACACTATCTCTGACTGATTTGATATCTACTATTAAGTCTTATGAGATGGATAACAAACAGAGGGCTGCTAATCACATGAGTTCTTTGGGTTCTGAAGCTACTGCCCTATATGCTAGATGGCCAGCAATCCAAATTATTATGTTAGATACACTCAGATGTGTCAGCAGCAGCAAACCAGAAGTTCATCATCCCCCGAAATTTAACCAGTAATGAACCAACAAGTTCAAATTCCAGCTGTTCAGCATTATTCCCCCATCATTCATCAATAAATCCCTCAAACTCCAGCTCCACAAAGTGTTCACCAAGATTATGTTGCTACCAAAAATCCCTCAAAACAAACTGTTCAGATTGCTGAGGAACATCTTACCTTATTCACTACTTTCATGTCAAGTTATGAAGCATTCATGGCTGGAAGACTTAATGCACCGAATGTTCTTATTGATGATCTTCAACAAGTTAACCCTGATGATATGGAGGAAAATGATATTATCAAATGGCAATGATGGTGTACAGGGCTAAGAACTTTGCGAGAAGAACAGGATGAAAGATGTTTGGAGTAAACAACTCAAGAAAAATTGGTTTTGACAAGTCTAATCTGAGATGTTACAACTGTGATAAACTAGGATATTTTGCTAGAGAATGTACTGAACCAAAGTCTGTTCAAGCTGAAGGAACCAAAAGAATGGTAACAGTGGAGGTTGAAGCAAAAAAGGATAAAGTGAGTTCATCTGGAAGTAACAAAGCCTTGGTCACACAAACCAATTCTGAGTATGATTGGTCAGAGCAGATGGAAGCACTTGACTTGAAGTTATCTACAGCTTTGGTGGCTCAAATTGTTACTAAACCAGAGAAAATGAGAATTTGTTTGCTGAGTTTGTATCGGATGATCTGTTGGATGAAGTGTTTGTAGGGAAGGAAGAAGTCAAGGTTGATGGTTTTGTTATGATGGAAAAGGAGGAGGAGAAGTTTGAAGTCAAGGTTGCTGTGGAAAAGGAAGTAATGGAAGAGGTTTTGATTGAGAACATGGCAGGAAATCAGTTTGAGATGGATATTCTTGAAACAATCACCAAACAAAAGGCTGTTGAGATGTTTCCACTACAAAAAAGAACTGAATGTGAAAGAGAATACTGTAGAGCCTCCAGTCAAATGCACTTTTGAATACTTAAAGACTGTCGAAGTTGCTCCAATGATAGAAAATGCTGCTATGATGAAAGCATTTATGGTGAAGAAGGTTGAAGAATCAGAAGGAAGCAGATCAGAATCAAAGGTATATGACGATTTATGTACAAATATATTGTCACACCCTCGCTTATAGCGGAAACACGAGGATGCGACGGACGGGATCGTCATAATACTTGGTATAATTACAGAGACATAATATATGCAAAATCCTTGTGTCATGACGTCGCCCGACACAATGGTGAATTGTGTCGTGGTTAGTCAGTTCCACGACTATCATAGTCTTATTGATTCTATAATCCAAGATACACAGTGTTCAAATATGAAAACAAATGACAAACAATACTAATGCAAATCTATTGAAATCCTGAGGGTCTCTGCTAAGGCATCTGCTCTAGCTATCCTCTCTGATTATGATTACCTGAAAAAATATGCTCAAAAATGTCAACAATAATGTTAGTGAGTTCCGCAGGTTTAAATGAAAACATGTAATTGATGCTGTATAGAATTTGATGTGGAATCATACTGTTATAAGCAAGCAAAACCACATAACATGTGTTTTAGACAACCAAACCTAATGACGTTATGCATATAAATTAGATGGAATATATTCACCCATGGCCTGATTGCTGGCAGCTGTGTTGGTAACTCACAAGTTAACCAATCGTCTATGGGTGGGGGTGTCAACCCAGTAGTACTACCATTACCTAACCACGGGTTCCCAAACCGAGAATTAATGGTTGTAATATGATCCATAGAATAACACAGTATCACGTTGATTCCAAGTATGAAAATTGAATATATGATGTACAACATTGAAAACGGGTGAGCATACTTTTCCCCCATTGATTGAAAACATTGAAAACTTGTATAAGCATAAAAAGGGGCCACGAAACTCACCTTGAATTGATGTAATGCACAAAGACTTCACAGAATAAGGCAATGCACGATCAAATACGTTCAATACCTATTATTTATTGTAATTGAGACTTTAGAATATACTCAATGCGAATAGATATATTTGGTTGAATTCGGGTTTGACGCGCACGATTAGATATATATATTTGGGTTTGATTATATACCTAGTGATATTAGGGCTTAAATTGAATTGTGGAATTTTGGACAAGTAATGAAATTACTTGTATTTTTGATTTATTCGAAAGAAGTATATGTATGTATTCTTTGTAATCGTATAATTCAATAATAATTTATTAATTAAAGTATAAAAATATAACCTATATTACATTTATAAATGATTTGTGAAATTATATATGGTATAATTTCTATGGTTTTCTATGATTATTTCATAATAAATACGATATAATGTCTATTTTTATAAAAATAATTATTTGTAATATTTATAACTAATATTTTATAAAGGTTATAATGGTTTTAAATAAAATAAATTTACAGTAAATAATTTTGTAGGATTTAAAATAAGTAAAGTTTATAAAATTTATTTTTACGATTTTTAGAAATTTTTCCATAATTTTTAGAAGCTTAAAAGCTTTAAAAAAATAATTACAGGTAACCGGGTTCTAACCCGGGACCTCCAGCTTACACACACACCAGCATACTAGTGAACCAAAGGCCTCAGCCGCGATGATATCTGGTTCTAATTGTTTTTAAACATGGTTAACTCAGTTTCCCATATCCATATGAACCCTAATTCGATTTGGATCAAATTGACCCTCAATTTGATCCTGTTAATGTATAATTTCATGGGGCTTTTGTTCCCCATGATAAATCGAGTATGTATAGATGTTAATTACCTGTTTTGTTTCGATTTGATGATAAGAACAGTAAAGAACAGGTAGCGACTATCTTGACTTCGAATGGGGATCAAGCACTAATGGAAATCCAATTGCTTGCACAGAAAGATTCTAATGAGGCTAATGATCTAAAGCCCTATGCTAATTGCAGATTATAAGGCTCGGAGAATGATGGTTGATTGAGTTGCAGGTTCAAACAGAGGTGATGATCAAATCGGTTTGATTGAGTGTGTTTTGATGAAATGGGCAGTAGCATTCGATTTATAGTGAGTTAAAGTTTGAGTGGTTCGATTAGATTTGATTAAATTAGTATTCGAGTGGGTGAATTAGCCGTTTGATTTGGTCGGGAATAATGTGAATTTTATAGCCGTTAATTTACCGTTAGAACGCGTATTTTTGTTGGATTCTACTTCGAATTGGATCCAAGAATTGACTCGGTCCGGTTGTGGGGTTTGAAAGCGTGTACTTTTGTTGATTTAATCTTCGCCGGAGTGTCGCCGGAGACTCGCCGGAGTTCTGCCGAAAATCGAAAGGGAAATGGGCGGGGGGTTGGTTTTGTAATTTCATATTTACACAAATGGTCCCTGAAGTTTAATCTGTTGTTATTTTATGTTATATACTTTCTTTTTAAGTTTCAAAAATGACAGAATGCCCCCTGGACTTTATTATTGTTATTATTATTATTATTATTATTATTATTATTATTGTTATTACTGTTATTATTATTATTATTATTATTATTATTATTATTATTATTATTATTATTATTACTAACACGAACGTGTATACGAGAGAGTCAACTAAAACGATATATATATATATATATATAAATAATAATACGTAAGGATAGTTAACACACATGAAACATGTACACGAAGATAATTCGGTTAACACCACAAATAGACTATGAACATACGTGAGGATCGTTGATACACACACGGTGAGTTAACGAGCTTAATGCTGATTGACGGTCTATTGGTGACAGATGCCACACACCATCACATTCACCACATGATCTTCAACAAGAAGAATCTTAGGTTTCCTTTCTGATTTGGGAATATCTTGAATGTTTCTAAAACTTTGTTCACCAGTAGCTGATCATGGAACCACAAGTAGATCATAGTGATTCTCTTTTTCTTTCTTTATGTAGTTTGTGTTTTCATTTTCCGAAGTATACTTTGAAGAACTTTCGGATTGTGATGATTCGTTGTCAATCATATCATCAAATCCATCTGTATCATCTGAGCTTTCTCACAAATGAAAGTAGACCCACAATGTTCTTTGCTTGACATTGTGAGATGTCACAGTATCCCCCAGTTGAGGGAATTTCGTCCCGAATTCAACTGGTGCTAGGTCCAAGAGTGTCATCCTCGAACAGATGAGGATATTTGAGTCTCATCTGATCCTCACATCCCATGTAAACTCTGGCCCTCGTTGGGAATTCCATCTCACACGAACAATGGGTATCTTGCTGCATCTCAACTTCTTGACCTTTCGGTCCATGACCTCAATAGGTTCCTCCATAAAATGGAGGCTTTGATCAATCTTAATATCCTCAATAGGCACGTGAAGTGATTCGTTAGCTAAACACTTCTTGAGGTTTGATACATGGAAAGTATCATGCACACTGTTAAGCTCTTATGGCAACCTTAATCGGTATGCCACCGGACCTATTCTCTCCGTGATCTCGAATGGTCCAATGTATCTCGGGGCTAGCTTCCCCTTCTTTCCAAACTGAACGATCTCTTTCCAAGGAGAGACCTTAAGTAACACTCGATCACCAACGTTAAACTCTAACGGCTTCTGACGGTTGTCGGCATAGCTCTTTTGGCGATCTCTAGCAGCTTTAAGTCTGTTTTGATAAGGAAAATCTTATCGGTTGTTTCTTGTATGATTTCGGGTCCTGTCAGTTGACTCTCGCAAATCTCGGTCCCAACATAAGGGTGATCTGCATTTCCGGCCATACAGCGCTTCGAACGGAGCACACCCAATACTAGTATGGTAACTGTTATTGTAGGAAAACTCAATCAATGGTAGATGAGTATCCCAACTGCCACCAAATCAATGACACACTCCCTTAGCATGTCCTCGAGTCTGTATTGTACGTTCACTTTGGCCATCTGTCTAGGGGTGATAGGCCGTACTCATGTCTAGTCGAGTGCCTATCGCTTTCTGCAACGTCTGCCAAAAGCATGAAGTAAATCGACTGCCTCGGTCGGATATGATTGACACCGGTACCCCTGTTGGGTCATGACCTCTTTGATGTACAATCTTGCCAGCTTATCCATTTTATAATCTTCTCGGATAGGCAAGAAGTGTGCAGACTTTGTCAGTCGATCCATTACGACCCATATCGAGTCATGCCCGCTTGGCATTCTCGGAAGTTTGGTAATGAAATCCATAGTGATGTTCTCCCATTTCCACTCTAGAATTTCATGTTGTTTCAATAATCCCAATGGCTTCTGGTGTTCAGCTTTAACCTTGGAACACGTCAAGCATTTGCCACTTATAGAGCAATGTATTTCTTCATACACGGCCACCAGTACAGATCCTTCAGATCATGGTACATCTTTTCTGCACCGGTATGAATAGAATATCGAGTCTTGTGTGCTTCATCCAAGACTAGTGTGTGTACACCTCCCCATTTGGGGACCTATATGCGATCAATGAAGTAATGTACGCTGTCATCCTTGCGATTCATCTGTTTATCCAACCCTCCGAATTCTTCTCCCGCAAGGTTTTCTTCTTTTAAAGCCTCACTTTGCGCATTTTGGATTTGAGCTTTCAAGTTCGTTTGAATAGTCAATCCCAAAGCTCGAACACGTAGTGGTTTTACGCGTTCTTTACGACTCAGGGCATCAGCCACTACAATTGCTTTCCCCGGATGATACCGGATTTCGCAATCGTAGTCACTAACAATTCTACCCAACGTCGTTGTCGCATGTTGAGCTCTTTCTGATTTAGGATGTGTTGAAGGCTCTTGTGATCGTTATAGATGATGCATTTGGTTCCATACAGATATGCCTCCATATCTTAAGTGCAAATACTACAGCGCCCAACTCTAAATCATGAGTTGTGTAGTTCTTCTCGTGCACTTTTAGTTGTCGTGAGGCGTATGCAATCACCTTATCTCTCTGCATTAACACACATCCCAATCCTTGATGCGAAGCATCGCAATACACCACGAAGTCATCAGTTCCGTCCGGAAGGGACAATATTGGAGCATTGCACAGCTTTTCCTTTAACATTTGGAAAGCTTGTTCTTGTGCATGTCCCCAATCGAACTTCTTGTCCTTCTGGGTTAACATGGTCAACGTTGCACGATTTTTGAAAAGTTCGCAATAAACCGTCGATAATATCTGGCCAATCCTAAGAATTGCCATATCTCTGATGGTGTTTGGGTGTATCCCATTTCTCCACCGTTTCAATCTTGTCGGGGTCCATGTGAATTCCATCTTTGTTAACCACATGGCCCAAAAACTTCACTTCTTGGAGCCAGAATTCACACTTAGAGAATTTGGCGAAAAGCTTCTCTTCCCACAACAGTTCTAAAATTGCTCGAAGGTGTTTCTCGTGGTCTTCTTTCGAACGAGAATAGACAAGTATATCGGTCTATAAACACGATCACGAACTTATCCAAGTATGGTTTGCACACTCGATTCATTAGGTCCATGAACACAGTTGGTGCATTAGTCAGCCCGAAGGGCATGACTAAAAACTCATAATGCCCATATCGAGTCCTGAATGCTGTTTTCGGTATGTCACCCTCAAAAACTCTCAGTTGATGATATCCAAAACGAAGATCAATCTTGGAGAAATATGAAGCTCCTTGTAATTGATCAAACAAATCATCAATTCTGGGAAGAGGGTATCGATTCTTCACATCAACTTGTTTAACTCGCGATAATCGATACACATACCAAATGACCCGTCTTTCTTCTTGACAAATAGAACCGGTGCTCCCCATGGCGAATGGCTCGGTCGAATGAATCCCTTCTCCAATAGCTCTTGTAGTTAACTGGATAACTCCTGCATTTCAGATGGTGCTAATCGATATGGTGCTTTTGCTACTGGCGTAGCTCCAGGAACCAATTCGATACAAAATTCCACCTGTCGTAGAGGAGGTAAACCCGACAAATCATCAGGAAATACTTCCTGATAATCTCGTACCACCGGTATATCTGCCAACTTGATGCCTTCTTCCTTCTTTTCTACCACATGAGCTAGGAGTGCGTAGCACAGCTTCCGTAGACATTGATGCGTCTTCATGCAGGAAATAAGCTTCGGTGTTCTTCCCGGTCGTTCTCCTTGAATCTTGAGTACCTCCCCATTTGGCATAGGGATTCGTACTACTTTCTCTTGGCAAACAATCTCAGCTCTGTGCTTTGACAACCAATCCATTCCCACGATTACGTCGAAGCTCCCTAGCTCGAAAGGTATAAAATCTATGTCGAAGGCATGGTCCTCTAATATTATGGAGCACTGTCTAATGATCTTATGTGCTTGTACGAATCTACCGTTGGCCATTTCTACGGAAAAGCTAGTTTCTAGCCTACTCGATTTCAAGTCAAGCATGTGTGCAAAATCAGAAGATATGAAGCTATTGTCTGCTATCGTATCAAACAATATAGAGGTGAAGTGGTCGTTGAGAAGATACGTACCCGTGACGACATTGGATCCTGACGGGCATCATTAGCTCCAATGACGAAGGCACGTCCTCTTGTAGCATTTCCTTGATTTCCCTGGGCCGGATTACCAGCTATAGCCAGCACTTGCTGCTTGTTATTGCCTTGTTGACCCGGTGCCCTATTCAGTCGGGGGCACGTGTTTCGGAAGTGGTCGAGACCTCCGCATTCATAGCATGCCCTGTCATTCCCGGCGTGGTTAACCGCATTGATGGGCGCTACCAGGTTTGGCGCAATCCTACAATCCTTCGCCCAATGACCCAAGCGCCAACAGTTTGTACATTCCCGACACGGCCTTGCTGGGGAATGGTGATAGTTACACTTGTTGCACTTGGGGTGCGGTCCAGTGTAATCCTTCCTTTCTTGGGTTACAGCCACAAAACTTCGGGCTGTTTTAGCCTTCTTATCGGATCTTCTAGCATTAGACCCGAACTCATTTCTCTTCTCGGTTCCCTTCCCCAGCAATCCGGTTCTCACCATTTTGTCAGTAAGAGCGCCAGCCTTCAAAATTGCGCTCTGGATTGTAGGAGGAGCAGCTGCTGTCACCAGTGCTCGGATTTGAGGCGCAAGTCCCGAATATACCTCTCGATCCTTTTTGATTCCGGTGTCACCACGTGCGGAACCAATCTTGCCTATTCATGGAATCGATCGGTGTAGGCTGCGTGCCCAGCTCCGACCATCGCATGATTCCAGAACTCTTGTTCAAGTTTCTGCATTTCATTGAGAGGAAAGTATTCCTCATAAATCAATGCCTTAAACTCATCCCAGGTCATCTGCATTGCAGACTCCCTTCCTCTAGCCTGAACCTGGGTGTTCCACCAGGTTACTGCCTTGCCCTGCAGAGAACAGGTGGCATATTTGATTCGTTGACTGTCGAGGCATTCACTAATGTCGATTACTGCCTCCATCTTCTCGATCCATCTGGTCAAGGTTATCGTTCCGCCTTTCCCATCGAATTCATGGGGTTTACAGGCCACAAATTCTTTGTAGGTACATCCCCGTTTAGCCTGGTCGATTCCAATTTTGTTTCAGTATCATCCCCTACTCCTTGGTTGTGTTGGCCATTGGTGTTATGATCACCGTGGAGAGGTTGATTTAGCAGGGTGTCACTTACTTGGGTTACGATGGTTGGAACCAATGCAGCCAACTGCTGAGCAATCAAAGCAGCTATATCAGGAGTGCCAGTTTCCTGATTATTGCCAGCTAGAGCACCACCAGCTCTTGATGGTCTACCCTTCTCCTATTTTGCGGGGCTTCAGCTTCTTGGTTTGTTCTACGGGTGACTCTCTTAGGCGCCATCTTCTGATTACAGAAAGATGTGAACTTTAGTTACCGCATGATATCACTCATCAATTCCTAATAACCTATGCTTCGGTCCATCAAGATCATTACGTAGCCCAGATTAAGCACATTCTTAGTATACCGGTGATGTTTATATATAGGGTTCCCCGCAGCGTTCCCACCACATCCACGATATACCTTGAATAATGCTTAAACTAGTTACATAACATCTTAATTTTCCTTAGCACCTACTCAAAGAATAACGTTTTGTATGGGTAGAGAGTATCATTACTCCTCTACATTCATGTATTCCACTTTCATTCTAAGCATTAATCAGTAGTTACCGAAACACTAAGTGGAAGAATGTCTCATAAGGTCAATATCATGATTAGAAATACCATGAAGGCTCTAAGTAGGACAGGACTTGAGTAAATGTTGATATGTTTGATTGCCTTCAACAAGGTCTTACTAGCATTATGACCCAAGCACCCTAGGGTATAGAATAGAAACTTGTGATACTCATGACCGTTACCTCATGGTAAGATTAGCCAGACTTCTCATGCATGGCGAATTGCAATTACGTGTGCACCCGTAATGGTAATCTACCTTGCATGATCACCCTTAACGTCACTTACCCCAAGTTAACATCATAGTATTATCTAGATTCATCAAGCACAAATAATGTAATGTCCTCATGTCCATAAGCCAGTATTCCAATAATAGCATGTAATAGCAAATAAGCACATAAACTCAATATGTCTAATGATAACTGCATATCCGTCATACTTTCAGGATTACAGTCATAACCATGATAGGGTCAGATTTAATATCCGAGATCGACGCTACGCGTGATCACCGAGGTTCCCTAATAATATGATGTTGTGCGCATACAAGCGTAAAATTCTAGCATAACGGTATCCCATGGAGAAAGACTAAGAGTAATAGTGTCTTTCTCGGGATGTTCAGATAATACGTGTATATGTATAAAGTCAAGTATGTAGGAACATACTTGTATATTAAATTCATAGATTTAATATACTTGACCCATTTGCCTTATAGACTTGTGTATTGACCATAGTTTATCACTCATCCCAGAAATCCCCAGGTAAGCATAACTGGTCTCGCAATGAGATTTATACGATATGCTTGCCTCAGCGCGCAGGCCTTTTTGCCAGGAAATCCAGAATACAGGTGTCTATGTGTCACACAAATCATGAAGAACATTTAGGTAAAATCAAATGCACACAATCCCTAGCATGCATTATATATGAAGGTTCTTAGGTTATAGTCTAGGTCGAATTCTCCACCTAATTCTCTATAACCAAGGCTCTGATACCAATCTGTCACACCCTCGCTTATAGCGGAAACACGAGGATGCGACGGACGGGATCGTCATAACACTTGGTATAATTACAAAGACATAATATATGCAAAATCCTCGTGTCATGACGTCGCCTGACACAATGGTGACTTGTGTCGTGGTTAGTCAGTTCCACGACTATCATAGTCTTATTAATTCTATAATCCAAGATACACAGTGTTCAAATATGAAAACAAATGACAAACAATACTAATGAAAATCTATTGAAATCCTGAGGGTCTCTGCTAAGGCATCTGCTCTAGCTATCCTCTCTGATTATGATCACCTGAAAAGATATGCTCAAAAATGTCAACAATAATGTTGGTGAGTTCCGCAGGTTCAAATTGAAAACATGTAATTGATGCTGTATAGAATTTGATGTGGAATCATACTGTTATAAGCAAGCAAAACCACATAACATGTGTTTTAGACAACCAAACCTAATGACGTTATGCATATAAATTAGACGGAATATATTCACCCATGGCCTGATTGCTGGCAGCTGTGTTGGTAACTCACAAGTTAAGCAATCGTCGATGGGTGGGGATGTCAACCCAGTTGTACTACCAATACCTAACCGCGGGTTCCCAAACCGGGAATTAATGGTTGTAAGATGATCCATAGAATAACAGAGTATCACGTTGATTACAAGTATGAAAATTGAATATATGATGTACATCATTGAAAACGGGTGAGCATACTTTTCCCCCATTGATTGAAAACATTGAAAACTTGTATAAGCATAAAAAGGGGCCACGAAACTCACCTTGAATTGATGTAATGCACAAAGACTTCACAGAATAAGGCAATGCACGATCAAACACGTTCAATACTTATTATTTATTGTAATTAAGACTTTAAAATATACTCAATGCGAATAGATATATTTGGTTGAATTCGGGTTTGACGCACACGATTAGATATATATATTTGGGTTTGATTATATACCTATTGATATTAGGATTTAAATTGAATTGTGGAATTTTGGACAAGTAATGAAATTACTTGTATTTTTGATTTATTCGAAAGAAGTATATGTATGTATTCTTTGTAAGCGTATAATTCAATAATAATTTATTAATTAAAGTATAAAATATAACCTATAATTACATTTATAAATAATTTGTGAAATTATATATGGTATAATTTCTATGGTTTTCTATGATTATTTCATAATAAATACGATATATTGTCTACTTTTATAAAAATAATTATTTGTAATATTTATAACTAATATTTTATAAAGGTTATTAATGTTTTAAATAAAATAAATTTACAGTAAATAATTTGTTGGATTTAAAATAAGGAAAGTTTATAAAATTTATTTTTACGATTTTTAGGAATTTTTTCATAATTTTTAAAAGCTTAAAAGCTTTAAAAAAATAATTGCAGGTAACCGGGTTCGAACCCGGGACCTCCAGCTTACACACACACCAGCATACCATGAACCAAAGGCCTCAGCCGTGGTGATATTTGGTTCTAATTGTTTTTAAACACGGTTAACTCAGTTTCCCCATATCCATATGAACCCTAATTCGATTTGGATCAAATTGACCCTCAATTTGATCCTGTTAATGTATAATTTCATGGGGCTTTTGTTCCCCATGATAAATCGAGTATGTATAGATGTTTAATTACCTGTTTTGTTTCGATTTGATGATAAGAACAGTAAAGAACAGGTCGCGCCTATCTTGAATTCGAATGGGGATCAAACACTGATGGAAATCCAATTGCTTGCACAGAAAGATTCTAATGAGGCTAATGATCTAAAACCCTATGCAAATTGCAGATTATAAGGCTCGGAGAATGATGGTTGATTGAGTTGCAGGTTCGAACAGAGGTGATGATCAAATCGGTTTGATTGTGTGTGTTTTGATGAAATGGGCAGCACCATTCGATTTATAGTGAGTTAAAGTTCAAGTGGTTCGATTAGATTTGATTACATTAGTATTGGAGTGGGTGAATTAGTCATTTGATTTGGTCGGGAATAAAGTGAATTTTATAGCCGTTAATCGACCGTTTGAACGCGTATTTTTGTCGGATTCTACTTTGAATTGGATCCAAGAATTGACTCGGTCCGGTTGTGGGGTTCGAAAGCGTGTATTTTTGTTGATTTAATCTTCGCCGGAGCGTCGCCGGAGACTCGCCGGTGTTCTGCCGGAAAATCGAAAGGGAAATGGGCGGGGGGTTGGTTTTGTAATTTCATATTTACACAGATGGTCCCTGAAGTTTAATCTGTTGTTATTTTATGTTATATACTTTCTTTTTAAGTTTCAAAAATGACAGAATACCCCTGGAATTTATATTTGTTATTATTATTATTATTATTGTTATTATTATTATTGTTTCAAAAATGACAGAATACCCCTGGAATTTATTATTTGTTATTATTATTATTATTGTTATTATTATTGTTATATTATTATTTATTATTATTATTATTATTATTATTATTACTAAAACGAACGTGTATACGTGAGATTCAACTAAAACGATATATATATATATATATATATATATATATATATATATATATATATATATATATATATATATAACAAACAAACAAACAAACCCAGTATATCCTACTCAAGAGCAGGGTCTGGGGAGGGTAGGTGTAGGCGAGTCTTTCCTCTATCTTGTTAGGTAGAGAGACCGCTTCCAAAGAGACCCCCGACTTGATAGCAAAAGCCATACTGATAGCAAGACATCATGCAATAAATCATACAGCACATAGCATACAGTATACAAAAAGCCATACCGGTAGCAAGACATCATACAATAAATCATACAACACATAGCATACAGCTCACAATAAATCATACAACACATAGCATACATATATCATAGGAGCAGGTAGAATCACCGTTAAAGGGCAGATATGGTCTACTTAGACATCGGGCCACGTAACCTGACTTCACATACCCTTCCTGCCTATAGGTCGTACTAGAAGTCCTTAATTTTCATTCTACGCCTCCACTCACTCCTATCCTCGATCATGTGCTCAGAGAGGTGCAAGTGTATCATATCTCGCCTAATTACCTCATCCCAAGTCAATCTAGGTCTTCCTCTACTCCTCCTACCCTCTAAGATAATGTTCTCTACTGCTCTAACTGGTGCCGCCATTGGTCTCCTCTTAACATGCCCAAACCATCTTAATCTTCCCTCTCGTATTTTATCTGCGATACAAGCCACTTCTAGCTTCTGTCGAAACACTTCGTTTCTTATCCGATCAAGTCTTGTGTGACCGCACATCCACCTCAGCATTCGCATTTCCGCTACCTCTATTTGTTTCTCGTGCGATTTCTTTATGGCCCAGCAGTCTGTTCCATATAACATAGCTGGACGTACTGCCACTCGGTATAGCTTTCCCTTTAGTTTTGCTGGAAACCTCTTATCACATAGGATCCCTGATGCTTCTCTCCACTTGCACCATCCTGCTTGAACACGGTGCGCTACATCGCTGAGTATCTCTCCTCCTCCTGCAAGTACGAGCCCAGGTATTTGAACCTAGATGTTTGTAGGACCGCCATACCCTGGATACTGATTTGTGTGTTCTCTTCCGCCTCACCACTAAAGTCACAATGCATGTATTCTGTCTTAGAGCGACTTATCCTTAAACCTTTGCGCTCTAGTGCTGCTCTCCACTATTCTAGCTTGTCGTTAAGCACCCTTTTAGATTCCGATATTAAGACAATATCATCCGCAAAGAGCATGCACCACGGAACTGGCTGTTGTATAGACTTGGTCATCTCATCCAACACTACTGTGAAGAGAAATGGGCTCAGTGTCGATCCTTGGTGGAGTCCCACTTCCACTGTGAATGAGTATGTGTCTCCGATCGGGGCTCGCACACACGTTTTTGCCCTATCATACATATCCTTGATTATTTTGATATACCTCTCTGGTACCCTTCTAAGTCGTAGACTTTCCCAAATTACTTGACGCGGAATGCTGTCATAGGCCTTTTCTAGGTCGATAAATACCATATGGAGGTCCCTTTTCTTTTCTCTGTACTTCTCCATTATCCTCCTTATGGCGTGTATTGCTTCTGTTGTAGAGCGTCCTGGCATAAATCCAAATTGGTTTGGCGCTATCTGAGTTTCCCGTCTAATTCTCGTGTCAATAACTCTTTCCATAATTTCATCGTGTGACTCAATAGCTTTATTCCCCTGTAATTTTCGCAACTTTGAACATCTCCTTTTTTCTTATATATGGGGACTATGACACTGGTTCTCCACTGGTCCGGCATCTTCCCTGTCGTAAAGATAGTGTTGAATAAATCTATTAGCCATTTGAGCCCCTCATCTCCCAGGCATTTCCACACTTCAATTGGTATGTTGTCTGGCCCCACCGCTTTAGCCCTTCCCATTTTCTTCATAGCTCTTATAACTTAGTCTACTGTGATGCTTCTACAATAGCAATTGTTTTGTTGTGTTTTTTGGGTTGTATTATCTATCTCAGTTTGTTGATTTGGGTTCTTTATGTTGTAAAGGTTATCGAAGTAAGTTTTCCATCTCCCCTTGATGTCATTGTCGTTCACCAAAACTTTTCCATCGGCAGCCTTTATAAACTTCACAATTCTCAGGTCTTGTCTTCTTCTGTCTCTTGCCTTGGCTAACTTAAACATGTCATGCTCTCCTTCTTTCGTCTCTAGTCGTTTATACATCATCTTATACGTCGCGTTCTTTGCCTCTGACACCGATTTCTTCGCCTCTCTCTTAGCCTCCTTGTATTTATCTTTTAGCTCTGGGCGTTCTTTCTCATTGTTACAGCGTATAAGCTCTCTAAAACTTTGTTGTTTAATTCGTATCTTCTCCTGTACATTTTCGTTCCACCACCAAGATTCCTTATGTCGTCTGTCCTCTTTGTTGTAACTCCAAGCGTTTCTTTGGCTGCTTGGATGAGCATATTTGCCATGGCCTCCCACTTTTGGTTTGCGTCTTCCTGTGGTGCAGGATGGTTCATTGGTATGACCTTATCTCTAAAAATGGTAATGTTTTCGTCTTTGAGCTGGCTCCATTTGATCGTATGTCTTATTCTCTTGTTTTGTTGGACAATTGGTCTCTTCACGCGTATATCCGCCACTAACATATGATGTTGTGTCACAACTGTCTCTCCTGGGATTGTCTTACAGTCCTTCCACGAGCTACGATCTTCTCTCCTCGTCAATAAATAGTCTATCTACGTGTGTCTCCTGCCGCTGCTAAACGTGATTAGATGCGATTCTCTTTTCTTAAAAAATGAATTTATGATTCCTAAGTCATGCGCTACTGCAAAGTCAAGAAGCTCCTTACCGCCTTCATTCCTAAGGCCATACCCGAAGCCTCCATGCACCAACTGGAAGTGGTCATTATCTTTACCGATATGCCCATTAAAATCTCCTCCTATGCATATTTTTTCATCTCTAGGTATGTCACCCATAACGTGATCAAAACTCTCCCAGAACTTTTTCTTTCTGTTTCTCCTAGTCCAACATGTGGGGCATACGCACTAACTACTGCCACTACTTCATCCCCTATTACTATTCTTAACAGCATAATTCTATCATCGTATCATATATATATATATATAATAAATACGTAAGGATAGTTAACACACATGGAACATGTACACGAAGATAATTCGGTTAACACGATAACTAGACTATGAACATACGTGAGGATCGTTAATACACACACGGTGAGTTAACGAGCTTAATGCTAATTGACGGTCTATTGGTGACAGATGCCACACACCGTCACATTCACCTCATGATCTTAAACAAGAAGAATCTTAGGTTTCCTTTCTGATTTGGGAATATCTTGAATGTTTCTAAAACTTTATTCACCAGTAGCTGATCATGGAACCACAAATAGATCATAGTGATTCTCTTTTTCTTTCTTGATGTAGTTTGTGTTTTCATTTTCCGAAGTATACTTTGAAGAACTTTCGGATTGTGATGATTCGTTGTCAATCATATCATCAAATCCATCTGTATCATCTGAGCTTTCACAAAAATGTGAAAGTAGACCCATAATGTTCTTTGCTTGACATTGTGAGATGTCACATATATGTATTGAGAAAGTTCAAAGGTACAGAGTTCATAATGAGAACTTGATAATGGAAATTGAAAAACTTCAATATCAAGCTCGAAAACGCAAGTCAAATGAAAAGATTTTTAAAGAAAACTTGAAGGTTTAAACAAAACTGTGTATAATTTACAATTAAATCTTCATGATAAAGAATGTACAAATAATGATTTGACTAAAAGAAATAATGAATTCGCCTTGGAAATAAACCAACTCAACAGTGAACTAGCCTTGGCCAAATTGACTGTTGAAAAGTTTGAACTTTCATCAAACATGGTTGAAGGTATTATCAAATCTCAAATGACTCAGAAGATAAAAGGAGGAAAAAGTGGTGTTGGATTTTCGAACATTGCTCCACCAATCAATCATGATTATTCATGTTTGCCATCGTGTGATATCATTTCTGATTGTGATATGAATTATGGGATAGGTTTTTCACCTTTCTCTGATTTAAAACCTTTAGTCAAAATAAATTTGACTGTTGATCCTGTCATAATAACACAAACTAAACAATCAACTGAAATTTTTTGTGTATATAAATTGAAGGTGGATGGTTTGGTAGAAGAGTGGGAGAGTGATAGTGATAGTGAGAATGAGAGAGAGAGAGAGTTTGAAAAATAAAAATATAAAAAGTTTCAAATCTGATTGTAGCCAAACTTCTTTGAGGAATGAAAAGAATGTTGTTTTAACTGAAACAAAATCAAGTATAAATTGTAATTTGAACGAAACTCAACGGGCTGAACATAAAATTAATATTGAAAAAGATTTTAAAAACAGATTTGTTTCTAAAGATATTATTGAAGATGAAGACTATATTTTTAAAGAAACAAATTTTTAATTCCTTAAAAATAAACTTTATCAGAATGCTAACCCTGTGAAACAAGATATATGTAGCCCAGATGTACAGACTGGTTCTTATCAAGCAATTCTGAAATTTCAAAAGCCTGATCATTCTCCAGTATCAATTCATGTGACAAAGCCTGGTCCTTCTCTAGCATAATCTAAGACTGGTCCAATTACAGCATCATCTGTTCAAAAAGTCAAAGAAGCTAAATCTAACATCTCAAGTGTTCAAAAATCACCGATTTTCTCGAATCTTTCCAAGATGAACAAGCAATTATTCAATGAAGTAAAGATACAAGAGACTGTGCAGAAAGTTAAACCAAAATGTCAATCTAAATTTGGTTTTTATGACAATTTTCATAATTGTCATCCATAGTTTGTTTTCCACACACAACAACGGAAATGTTATCAGTGTGGAAACATAAATCATCTTGCAAATAATTGTCCTTATCGACAAAAATCACCAAGCAAACAACAGTTTCATATTTCTATTGCCCATAATAGAAAAATGTTTTTCACTCATGGAAAATTTTCAAAACTATCAAGAACAAAAGTTGTATATGCTAATGATGTCGAAAAGAACAAGTATTTTAAAGATGAATTAAAAAACAAAATTCAATCGAGAAGTCTTAAAGATACTATTGATGTGCACAGAAAATACAACAATATTAAATCATTTTGTCTAAATGCAACACAGAATGTGCTCAAGTCTTGTTTGACTAGGGTACTAAAGACTAAGTAATCCCGTTACTTATGCAGGAACGACCACAAAAGAACATTGAAAGCTTTTGGCATGTAGACAGCGGTTGTTCAAGACATATGACTGGAAACTTACAATTGCTTCAAAATGTTCAGTCATATAACGGAGGAATGGTAACATTTGCTGGTGACAGAGGAGGTAGAATTACAAAACGTGGAACAGTTACTAATGGTGTGTTAAGTTTTGAAAATGTAAATTTTGTTGAGAAATTAAAACATAACGTTCTAAGTGTGTCTCAAATTTATGATAAACAGTATTCAACACACTTTACTAATATGGAATGTTTAATTATAAAACCGGGTTTTGTAATTCCTGATGAATGGATTTTGATGAGGACTCCGAGAGACAATGATACGTATCTGCCTGATATGCATTGTTCAAATTCTTTGGTAACAGCTTCATGTTTATTATCCAAAGCATCAGAGAATGATTCCATGTTATGGTATAGTAGGTTGGGACATGTCAATCTTAAAACTATGAATAAATTGCTACGTGGAAATCATGTCATAGGTTTACCTCAAAAAGAATTTCAACTAAAAGAACATTGTCTGTCATGTTCCAAGGGTAAACAACATAAACTTCCTCACAAACTAGTTGCACACAACTCAATCGAATCAATCTTACAACTCTTACACATGGATTTATTTGGTCCAGTAAGTGTTTTAAGTTTGGGTCGACGATCTTACTGTTTGGTTATTGCTGACGACTTTTCAAGATTTACTTGGGTGTTTTTCTTAGCATCTAAGGATGAGACTCCACATTTATTGATCAAATTCATCAATCTGGTGGAGAATCAGACAGATAAGAAGGTCAAATGCATCCAAAGTGACAATGGAAGGGAATTTTGCAATCAGACGTTGAATGAGTTTTGTGAATCCAAAGGCATTGCGAGACAACTTAGTGGTGCTAGCACTCCACAACAAAATAGAGTTGCTGAATGGAGAAATAGAACTCTTATTGAAGCTGCTCGAACAATGATATCTACTGCTAAATTACCCTTGTTCTTTTGGGCTGAAGCAGTAAACATAACATGTTATGTTCAGAATCATGTTTTAATAAATAAAAGATTAAATATGACTCCTTATGAAATTTTCTATAAACACAAACCTAAAGTCAAATATTTTAAAGCCTTCGGTTGTTGTTGTACTTTATTACATACAACTGAATCAACATCAAATTTTCTAAAAATGCTGATGAATGTTACTTTGTAGGATATGCAACTAATAAGGTTGCATATCGGGTTTATAATAAAAGAACAAGACAAATAATTGAGTCATTTAATATTGACTGACACGAGCTTAACATAACTGATGCAGGGTCAGCTCCTTCATGGATTTATGATTATGAATCATTGTTTAGTAATTTAAAGTGTTCTAAATCATTGACTGCAGATACTAATTCTTTCTCATCATCTTTGGAAAATCAAATCATTGAGGAACTTCCAGCTATCATATCTGATGATTCTACATTACAATCATCATCCAAGAGTATTCCTACTGCTTCTGTACATATATCAGAGAGTTCATGTTCACAAGAAAATATTTCAGAACAGTTACACGATCAGGAGCAAGAAGAATCCCACATTTATTGATCAAATTCATCAATCTGGTGGAGAATCAGACAGATAAGAAGGTCAAATGCATCCGAAGTGACAATGGAAGGGAATTTTGCAATCAGACGTTGAATGAGTTTTGTGAATCCAAAGGCACTGCGAGACAACTTAGTGCTGCTAGCACTCCATAACAAAATGGAGTTGCTAAATGAAGAAATAGAACTCTTATTGAAGCTGCTCGAACAATGATATCTACTGCTAAATTACCCTTGTTCTTTTGGGCTGAAGCAGTAAACACAACATGTTATGTTCAGAATCGTGTTTTAATAAATAAAAGATTAAATATGACTCCTTATGAAATTTTCTATAAACACAAACCTAAAGTCAAATATTTTAAATCCTTCGGTTGTTGTTGTACTTTATTACATACAACTGAATCAACATCAAAATTTTCTAAAAATGCTGATGAATGTTACTTTGTGGGATATGCAACTAATAAGGTTGCATATCGGGTTTATAATAAAAGAACAAGACAAATAATTGAGTCATTTAATATTGACTGACACGAGCTTAACATAACTGATGCAGGGTCAGCTCCATCATGGATTTATGATTATGAATCATTGTTTAGTAATTTCAAGTGTTCTAAATCTTTGAATGCAGATACTAATTCTCTCTCATCATCTTTGGAAAATCAAATCATTGAGGAACTTCCAGCTATCATATCTGATGATTCTACATTACAATCATCATCCAAGAGTATTCCTACTGCTTCTGTACATATATCAGAGAGTTCATGTTCACAAGAAAATATTTCAGAACAGTTACACGATCAGGAGCAAGAAGAATCCATTGATCAGCAATTGTCTACATCGTCTTCTTCAGATACAATTGATACTACAATTGAAGTTATTCAGGTTCCATTTGTAGATTCTCCAATTGTGTCCACTGCTTCTGAAAATCAAACTTCAGATGACACTTTTGAAGAAAATATTGTTTATCAATCTGAAAACTCTGAAGGCGTGTTAGCAAATGTTGATCATATAACTAATCTGGATGATGAGATTATGGCAGATGATATTCCTCAACTTCGAATTCATAAAACTCATTCCACTGAAGCAAAATCGGTCCATTACATGAAGGTGTTGTGACCAGAAGTCGATCAGGGGTAATCAATACATGTTTGTATGCTTGTTTTCTATCTCAAATTGTGCCGAAAAATGTTGAATTGACACTCAAAGAAAATAGTTGGATAGAAGCAATGCAAGATGAGTTGATGCAATTCAAGAAACTGAATGTTTGGCATCTTGTGGAACTACTAAAAGATAAGCTTCCGATTGGAACAAAATGGATATTTCGGAACGAAACGGATGAAAAAGGTGTTATTGTTCAGAATAAAGCAAGTCTTGTGGTGTAGGGATTATATCAAATCGAAGGATTGGACTATGAAGAGGTGTATGCTCCAGTTGCAAGACTTGAAGCAATACGTATTTTCTTAGCTTTTGCTTCATACATGTATTTTAAGGTGTATCAGATAGATGTTAAAACTGTTTTCTTATACGGGGAAATGAAGGAAGAAACCTCTGTTTGTCAACCTCCTGGATTTGAAGATCCAGATCATCCTGATTATGTTTACAAATTGGATAAGGCATTGTATGGTTTACATCAAGCACCTCGTGCTTGGTATACAACTCTGACTGAGCATTTTCTTGCACATGGTTATTCACAAGGAGCAATTGATCAAACCTTATTCATTCGAAAAATGGGAGATGACATTATTCTGGTACAAATCTATGTCGATGATATCATTTTGGGGTCTACTAATGAAAGTATGTGCAAGAAGTTTGAAGAAGTGATGAAGAAGAAATTCGAGATGAGCTCTCTTGGAGAAATTTCATTTTTCTTGGGTATTCAAGTTAATCAGAATGACACTGGTATTCTCATTCATCAAGAAAAATATGTTCAGACAATATTAGAGAAATACAAGTTTCAGGACTCCAAAGTAGCTCCAACTCCTATGTCTTCTCGTCCTATTCTCACTCCAGATCCGTCAGGCGAATAAGTTGATCAACATCTGTATAGATCAATGATTGGTTCCCTAATGTATCTTACTACAAGCAGGCCGGATATCATGTTCCCTGTTTGTTAGTGTGCACGCTATCAAAGTGATCCAAAAGAATCATACATGAAAGCTGTCAAGCGGATTTTTAAGTATCTCAAGGGTCAACCAAAACTTGGTCTCTGGTATCCTCAAAATTCCGATTTCAATTTATTTGCTTATGCTGACAGTGATCATGGTGGTTGTAATTTAGACAGGAAATCGACTACCGGAGGATGTCAATTCCTAGGCAACATACTCATTTCCTGGCAGTGTAAAAAACAAAACGCTATCTCAACATGCACTGCCGAAGCTAAATATGTGGCTGATTAGAGTTGTTGTTCCTAGATTGTCTGGATTCAACAACAACTTCTCGATTATGGCCTTAGCATCTATGACACACCCATTTGGTGTGATAACTTGGCAGTACTGAACATCGTCAAAAATCCCATTCAACATTCCAAAACTAAACACATTGACATCCGAATACATTTTATCCGTGACTGTTTTGATCGAAAACTTATTCATCTAAAACAAGTGCCATCACCTGAAAATATTGCTGATTTATTTACCAAGGCATTTGATCATTCCTGATTTGATTTCCTTGTGCAATCATTGGGAATGATTAACTTTGGATAAATTGATTTCTCGAATCTTCACAAAATGATTTTTCATTTTCAATAAGGACTTAAAATTGTAATTTTTTTAAACAGGAATAATCACAATTTTAGGGGGGAGAAATTTGAAACTAAGCTTTGAAAAATATTTTGGTCTTAGGGGGAGTCAAAATTGGATTAATTTAAAAAAATAAAAATAAAAATAAAAATAAAAAAAGAATTTTCATGATTAAATGAGAAATGATATTAAACAGTTCAAAAAGAGTCTAAGTACTTTAAAAGGCTTAAATACGAATAGACTTGGATTATGTTTGATGTGTCAATAGGCTTTGCTTTCAGAAATGAAAAGATCATAAAATGAGTGATTAAACTTGAAGTAAATTGATATAAATTAGTGGGGAACATATTAGGGTTCTTTGACAATACCAAAAATGTTCTAAAACAGACTGAGAGTTATATTCTTGTCATACTCAAGCCGGTTATTGTTTGATTCAGTTATTATCATATATAAATATTTATATAGAAAAGAAAATGCAAAAAAACATGCAAAATATGCAAAAATTTTACATGATTAAAGTAAATGAGCAAAAAATGCCAAAAGGACATATAGGTTATAAGATGCCAAAGTGCACAAATCAAAAGATATGTCTGTAGACATACATACTATATGGTATATATTTCTCTATTTTGAGAATATTTTCTGATCACGAGAGGCAAAATCGAAAGATGGGGCATGTAAGTTTGGAAGGCTTGTAAGTCCTAAACATCTTGAGAGGGCAGACGTAAGTCCGGATGGCTGTTTGTAAGTCCTGAAACTTGTTAATATTCCGTGTTAAGAAATATTTCTAAGGCTAGTTATGCTCAAATAGATATATTTTAGGAATAAACAAATGATATCACTGATCAACAATGCCTGGTTTAAGTCAAGTTGGAGTGACTTGAAATCTTAATAGTGTCTTGAAGGCTAATAAGTATTTTACAGGAGTTCTGTTTGTGGGATCCACTGAATTTATATAAAATCACCCAAAACATGATAAAAATCACTCTTTATGTATCTGAGTAAAGACTGAAGTATAAGTTTAAAATGGACAAAACATATTGATAATCAACTTAACCAGTGTCATTTTAAATAAAGCTGGACAAAGTCTTGACTTGACAAAGAACTATATGATCTCATTATGAAAATTCTTAATAAGAAAATTTTGATCAATAAACAATTTTGATCTTGATTCTTTATCTGTGTTCATTATTTTGTTATTTTGTTTTGTTGTCATTTTATTTTGTGTTTGTTTTGTTTTGTTTTGAGTTAAATAAATAAAAGATAAACAGAAATTCAAAGTAAAACTCTTATCATAAGAGTTCTAAAATGTTGAAAATTGAAGATTCTTGAAATTAATTGGTCACTTGGTAAATAAAATATTTTGTTTTAATTCATAAATGACAATAAAAGTTTTTGAAAGATTGACAAATTGAAAAAATTTTTAAGTGTTGAATGGCATTCGCGCGAACGGGTTTCTCGTTCAAATGTTAGGCGAAGTCATCTGTCGCGTGAATGGGTTTCTCGCTCAAATGTTAGGCGAAGTCATCTGTCACGCGAACGGGTTTCTCGCGTGACTTGATGTTCATATAAATATCTTTGCCTTGTAGGAGAAGTCATTTTTTGCTCAAGTGATCATCCGAAAATAGTTTTCGCTCATATCCGTCTTTTGATTTATGAGGATATCAACATTTATTCCATTACCTCTTTTAGTGTTTGAGATTTAAAAGTAAGATGTGTTTTAATCAGTTACCAAAGATATCAACTCCTAAATTGAACTTAACAACTTGAACCTAAAATCTAATAAAATGGACTTTAATGTTGAAATTGAAATATGGAATAGACTTTGTTGACTTAGGCGACAGTTAGAGACTGTTTGTTTTTGTTCAAAAACACGATTTTGAATGTCAATTGGATTAATGTTCTGAGCGAGTCGCTCAATCTGAAATGAACAGACGCGAAATTGAGTTTTGCACGAAGGGCTTTTTCACTTAACTTTGATTTTCGCGTGAAAAGGTGTTTTGCACAAAATAATTTATCGCATGTGAATGGGGTTCGCGCGACTGAGGTCTTAGAAACCGGAATTTTTCTAAGTGTTGAAACTTGATTAAGTGTTAAATATAAAACTCAAGTGTTATTAAATAATATTTGGTCATAATACACTTTAACATGGCATTTTTAATAAATACTTAAAACATATCATTAAATTGATAAACGGGTTGTATAAATAAAATCAAGTATCAAGGGAAAGTTAATTGTTATAAATGACTAAGTTAGAAAATTGTTATCTGTGTTTATATGATTTCAAATATATTTAACAATTTTTGTTTATGTTATTTTAGATGGCCCAATTGATTTTCAACAAAAATCATAACTGTGTAGCATATCTGGATGAAGTACCGGAAGGGAAAGAGCTGTTTATTTCTATGATCGAAGGATTAAAGACTTCTAGGATCGTTTATGCTATCTCAGCAAATCCTAACATCTATACTGAGCTTATTGATGCTTTCTGGAATACTGCTGCCTTAGAAAAGGATGAAGAGGGCAAACTCATTATTACTGCTACAGTTAAGGAGAAGAAGGTGATTGTATCATAGGCTATTCTTAACCGAGTACTATTACTTGAAGATCAAGTTGATGCACCAACCAGGTTAGAAGATGAAGTTGTTATGGATCGTCTGACCCGAATAGTTTATGAGTATAGATATCCAAGTCTGAAGAAGAAATGGTTGCCACCGTACCGGAAGTATTTATTTCATATGGTTATCCATTGTCTGAACAATCTGAATACGGGTATGGACAACCTAAGTGCTGTATTTAGATCCTTGCTGGTATCACTGGTGGATGATATACCATTCAGCATTTCAGGAGTTATATTTCAGGAGATGCAGAAGAATGCGACTGCAAATCCGGGTAAGAAGTTTATTATGTATCCAAGGTTCATACAGTTGGTGATCAACGATGCTTATCCTGAGTTTGCTGCAGTTAGATCTTCTATGTATGTTGTTCAAACAATCAAGAAGGAGATATTCACTCATTTCACGGGAGCTAGAGGAATTAAGTGTTCGGGTGAAAGCTTTACCAAGATTGGTCACTTTGCTGAATTAGAAGATGATACCGATCGTGAAGAAGCACAGACTGGCACTTCTACATCTGCTGCCAGAGAAGACATTGATGAGGAGATTGACAGATTATTTGAAGATGATCCTACTCAAGATGAAAGAGTTAAAGGTGAAGTTCATTCATCATCGAGTTCTGAGACAGTGAGTGATCAGATAGGGAACGTGCCCTATGTTTTACAGACTGATCAGACTCCATCTACTCCAACTTCCTCCAGGAAATGATCTGTTGATAAAAGAGATATTGATTATGTTCTTGAGGAATCTCCTAATACATCAATGAGGCTTAAACGAATGGCTAAGAGGAAAGATTATTCAAAAAGACAAAGAGGAAGAGGTGGTGCTATTCCAAAACGATCTAGAACACAAGTGGTGATTACTGAAGTGGAACAGACTGCCAATACAGAAGTGCAAGGATCTCCTGAAAGAGTGGTAGAAGAAGAGGAGACACAAGCAGAAGTTAAGACTACTGTACCTGAAACAGTATCTGTTTCTGTTACTTAGCCTGTTATTACTGAGTCCGTTGCTGCTCCAGAGTCTGGTTTTTCAACTCCACCAAGACAAGAAAATTTGGAGTTTGATGTCGATACCTTTCTGAACACTCCACCTGAGTTCCTAGGAAGAGAAGAAACTTCTAGTGCTCCTCAAACTTCTTCAATTACATTGGAAGAGAGAGTAAAGAATTTAGAAAAGTAAACCTTTGAGAATGTGAAGTTAATAGCTGGTCTGAGAAAGAAAAATGATGAAAAGACAAAGATGATTTCTATTATTCACCTGGATTCAAGTCTAAAGGATTTAAGGATTACTTCTCTGGAGCTTCAAATGAAGAATGTCATTGATTATACTTCTGGGTTAGAGAGACAAATTCAGGAGATGAGAGAGTTTATCTCTCAAATTTATTTCCATCAGCCTCAGGTTGTACATTCTATAACTATAGTTGGTGAGACGAGCAGGCGTTCACCAAGCCCATCCCCTGCAGTTGATGTACAAGAAGGAGAATGAGTTAAAGAAGCTCAATCTATAGATGAACAACCAAGTACTAGTGTTGCTGAAGGTGCTCAAACTACACCTGAAGAACCTAATACTGAAGTTGTAACTCCTACAGCTTTTGTCGAACTAGAACATATGATGCCTATTCCAATAGTGAATGAAGAAGAAGAAAATGAGATGGTTGACTTTAGTGATTCTGATGATGATATAGTTGATGATGAAGATGATGAAAATGATGAAGATGATGATGATGATGATAATGATGGTGGAGATGATTGTGACAATCAAGGAGATAATGATGAGAATGATGATGATGATGATGGAGGTGATGTTGGTCTATCTGTTGATCCAACTGGTGACACCAGTAATGTCTCAGGACTAAGTGCTGGTAAACCAGAAGGATACGAACCTTTGGATCCTGCTACAGAAGATTTGTATGAAAAGGAATTATATACTTTTCAACAATCCACATCTAAAGAATCTACAGAAGAAGAGTTTGGTTTGTTTGATGATGTAGATGAGCCTAATGAATATACTGATATATATTTGGAAACAATTTACAAGATTTGTTCAAGGATATACATCTGGAAGAAGGTGAGATCCCATCAGAAATTGAAAGTGAAACAATTAAGTCTGCTTCAAATCAAGAAGATGTTACTGGAAAGATTGCTTTGTATACCAAAGGTGGATTATAGTTCAGAGCACCTCCACCTCCCACAGAAACACATTTTTTATATATCTCGAAGCCGAAAGATAAATATACTGAATTGTCTCATGTTATTAGTTGGGCTTATGATGGAGAGAAGAAAGTGTATGTGATTAAAAGAAAGAATAGAGAGATAGATTACTTAAACAGTACTCAAGATTTTCATACTCTATGAGCTGCTAATTTGTATGCTATGGGAAAGGTACCATTTTTTAATGAAAGTAATCATGGAGAAACTAAGCTGATGGGATCTAAAATAAGATGTGAGATGAAGACAAACTTCAAGAATTTCAAGACTGCTAAATCTAAACTGATTGATGACCCTTACAGAAAAAATGAAAACACTAATGCTCCAATGAAGATAAGAGTTTATCAAAATCCTAATTACATGAGGAAAGTTCTAGTTCATGCTCCAGTACCTCCAAATTCGTTGAAGCAATTTATCAAATGGAGTTGTGAAAAGGATTCAGGTCATGCTATGATCGAATATGTTGATAGATCATACAGAATCATTGATCCAACTGACTTAATGAAGTTTGGCAAAGACGACTTGAACAAGCTGCTACACTGTCCTATCTCAGCTGACGAGTCTGTTCATTTTCTATCTTGCCAATACGTCTGGATGACAGATCGAATCCTTAGGAATAAATGGTATGCCTACTCAGGATCATACAAGAAAACAAATATAGATCTTGACTAAGATTGTTTCACCGAGCCTAGGGGGAGATTGTAGAAGACTATTAAAGACTCGGCAAAATAACTAAATTTGAATAAAGACGGCTTCTAAAGATCAGAGTCGCGCGAAGAACAAGTTCACGCGAAATGGTCTTCCACGCGAAGGCATTGTCGTGCGAGAGTTTTTATTTAGTATAAATAGTTTGTTTTCATTTTTGTAAAGTGGAGTTCACTTTCAGATCTTTTTGTAATCATTCTGTGCATTCGCTCAAGACTATAATCAGTTGTTCTTATTGAATATATAAAGTTTCTTTGTTAATTTGATTGTTTCTTCTTCCAATCTCATTAATATTCCGCATTCTTGAGATTGAGATCTTGGTTGATTGATCTTTGGGAGTTTTAGAGGGTCTTACATCCTTTGACTTTCTTTTTTTAGTTTTATAGGAGTTATTTATAGCGGAACAAATACTACAACCTCTGCGGTGATGTGGGCTATGACCGAGCTTATTAGAAACAAAGAAGTCATGTCAAAGATTGAAGAGGAGATTAAAACAGAAGTTAACTCAAATCAAATAACTAACTCTAGACTATCCAAATTAACTTATCTACAAGCTTACCTCAAAGAAAACTTTAGATTACACCCACCCGTGCCTCTTCTTCTTCCACATATGGCGGCAGAAACATGTGAGGTTATGAATTACTCAATCCCTAAGAATACCAAAATATTTGTAAATGTTTAGGCAATGGGTCGTGACCTTAAACTTTGGGATAGTCCTTTATCTTTCAACCCGGATAGATTTATCAACTCAAAGATAGACTTTAAGGGTCAAAACTTTGAATTATTACCATTAGGTTAAGGAAGGAGGATATGTCCAGGATTGCCATCAGGTATCAAAAGTGTTGAATTTATATTGGCCTATTTAATTCGTGAGTTCGATTGGTCTCTTCCAAATGGTGAGGATCCAGCCAAGCATGATATGGATGATAAATTTGGAATTGGTTTGAAAAGAAAAATACCCCTAAAGCTAATATTCAAGGGAAAAACAAGCATATGAATGTGCTCAAGTGATCTCGAGTTTCCTAATCTACATATTCTTTTATCTCTAAATTATTTATTTAATTGATTCACTGATTCATGTAATTTCTTGGTAATTAATTTATGTGGATGTTATATAAATATAATGATGTGTAATTGATTTAAAGACAACAATCTATTTTAACTTTTGTATATGCTTTGTTGTTCTATTATGTTTAGAATCAAATGACTAACATATTTCAAGCACTAATTTTTTTAAAGAGCCACCAACAAGGAACTTACGTTGGAACAAGAAGGAAAAACACGTACATGAGTTCTTTAACACAAACATAGTGGTCATGTTGGAACATTCATATTTACCTTCGTATTCCTCTTTACAGAATTGAAAATTCTTACATCCTATGGTAAAGAGTCTTTTGATGGCATTTAAAAGTCAAACACCATCTTCTTTCGCAACTCAAACACCATCTTCTTTTGAGAGCTCTCGAGATTCCCAAAACCCACCCAATTAGATAACATGTATTCGAAGATGTTTCATATAATATAGTTTATGTATTGTATCCATACTAATGTATGAACTAATAAACCTTCTCACCAATAACTCAAAGTGCATAGTTTATGAACAATATTGTTTTAAGTTTGTATTGATGTTTTTGCGGGAGTTGTATCGTTTATCCCACTTTACCATTATTTATATCTATGCTCTTGGATGAATATAATTTGGTTGTTACATCTATTTTGATGGGAATAAAAGTGAGTTCAAGCTTAGACGCCTCAAACCATCTAACTAGTGGTTAACATGAGTTGTATGTACGAGTATTTTTTCCAGCCTGATGCCGCGTAGAAAATGAGTTAAAAGACCAGTTTAATCTAAATGAATGACATCTTTTTAAAAAGTACTTTGTTTTTACAAATCGAATAAACAAGTGAATTTAGTTTTTATAAAAATATTTTATTTATTAATAGAAAAAAAAATTCAAGAACTAAAGTTAAATCGAATCTTAGTAATTAAAAGAATTGAAAGTTAACGTTTACAAATAAGAAAACTAATAGAGAAAATAATAATAGGAGCGGGAGCGATAATGGGAGCGAAGTAGGAGCAGGAGAAGTAGCAAGATGGTAGCGGTATAGCAAAATATATATAGTTTTATTAGTAGAAGTTCAATAAGAAGTTGATCTCCAACATGTAGTTAACTCATCCACTGGTATTTTGTTACTATAATCGTATTCACTAGAGTTGCATTAGTAGAAAGTAGGTTTGTTTGATACAGACTTTTGAAACGAGTTTGCCACAACCCTATATTTGCCACAATATTCAGACAACATTCCGAGAAATGGCAGTAACAATAAAAAAACCTAAAATAATTTTAAATAATCATAATATAAAATAAAATATAAAATATAAAAATAAGCATTCGTGGCAAAGTTGTCGCAGATCATGCTAAGCTGCCAAACAATATGTTTTTATTATTTGAATTTTGCTAAGACGTTGCGAGAACATAATTGCAAAAACATATGAATAGTTTTATTAGTAGAAGTTCAAATAAAAAATAATTTTTACCTAAGTAGATGATTCGTTAATGTCGTACGTGTTTTAAGTGTTTAAACGTATGTTTTAGACTTAATTTCCCTATCAAGCATAATCACTTTATTTTATGTTTGAATTCTAGTTATGGGAAGCCTAAATGATATTATTCAAGGGTTGCATGAAGCTTTGATTTATATGGATGAAAAGAGACAAAGAAAATGAAGAAATTGATACAAAACAAGCACAAGACGTAGCTTACGTCCTTAAGATACTAACCTATGTTCGTCTTGAAAGAAGGACCCATAAGACGTTCTGGAACGTAAGCCAGATACTAATCGCATTTATTATAGCACAAGACGTAAGTTACGTCCTAAGGGTGTAGCTTACGTCGTATGGTTATATATGTTAAAATTATCTAGATTTTGACCATCTTTAAGGAATTTTATCAATTCAAAAAACACAAATTCGCACCAAAGTAAAAGTGACAAACTTGGGTAGTTTTTTCACCATTCTTACTCATATTTAGTTAACTCCAATCCATTCCATCATGTCCAAATCTATTTTTGTTGTTGAATTCAAAAAGATGCATGGCTATACTGCTCGCGAACATCATTGGGTGGATGGTTAGCCAACAAGTTATGCCTTACTAGGGTTTTACCATGTTAGACTTAAACATTAAAGGTTCTTGAATATTGTTTTGTTTAAGTATTTGCTTCTCTCATTGATTTGAACTATTACAATGTTTGTTTGATAAATCATTCATCAAATTATTTATCTTTGAAATAATTAATCATTGAATGATTGGTTATTACATTTTCTTAATTGGAATAGTAGGCTAAAAAGGAATTAGTAGAAGACATGTGGCATTATTGAAATTTGTGTTAAAGGGCATTTGGTCCTAAAACACACCCTCTCGTTCCTGTAAAAGCATATTTAAAGCATATTTAAACTGTAACACCCGGATATTTTAAAAGTAATAAAAAGAAGAATAAAAGGAGGAAATGCAAATTTAACCCAAGTACAGGGGTTAAAAGTGTGCAAAGTATAAAATATAATATAATTTTGTACAAAAGCAACATGGCCGCCCATACCATGTTACTTTTCACCTTTTCGCATTCGGATTGTATAGAGAGAAAGCTGAATTTTCGGGTTTTGAAGAAGAAGAACAAGGAAGTCGAATTCAAGGTAAGAATTTGATGTTTAAGGTGTTCTTGACTGATTTCAGTTTGGGTTTATGCTTATGTATATGTTTGTATGTTTGCGTGTGGGTTTTTGGTGGGTCTCTAGGTGTTTGAGCTCATAGCAAACGGGTTTGAAGGAAGTCATACTCAGAGTTACATAAGATGAGTTCTAGACCCTATATTTTTACATGTTTTTATAAATTCTTGGGGCTGAAAATGTATGTAAACGTATTTTTACAAATGTTGTATGAGTAACCGTATGTATCCCTGCATGTATGATGATGTTTATGGATGTGTTTATGTTATGTTCATGCTTAGAATGGTATGAGTAAGCTTAGAATAAGATAATATGATGTTTGGGACTGGAAACAACTTAGAAATATGCTCAACAAGTTGGTCATGCGCCTAAATAAGGCCCATGCGCCTAAACTTTGCCTCAGAAAAGTTTAAGAGAACTCATGCGCCCAAATAGTACCCCATGTGCCTACTTATCTGCCTTAGAATAACTAAGTGTAGGTCATGTGCTTGAACAGTAGTTCATACGCCTAGAATTTTGGCCAGACACCTAAGTACTGGGGTCATGTGCCCCAATAGTGTCCATGCGCCTGAATATCCCCATGCGCCCAAAACAAATTGAAATGTCTAAGTGTTGGCTCATGCGCCTGGCAGGCTCATACGCCCAGAAGTTGTGGAAATTTACTAAGGGTGGAGATCATGCGCATGAACAGGGGAAATGCGCCTATGCAGTGCTCATGCACCTGCATAGTCATCATGCGCCTAAATGACTTGGAATTATTTCTGAAAGTTTGGGAATCTATGATTTTAGGGTTTTGACCCTAGTTTGACTTGAGGTTATTATATGCTTACTTCATGCATGAATATGATTTGTTCTTATGTTCCATATTATATTATATTGTATGACTTTACTTGGTGTGTTTATGATCGTAAAGGTAAAGTATTATCAGTAATAAAGTGAAAGACTAATGATGATGAAAAGTGGAATATAAATGAAAGAATGAAAGACTTGCAAGCAAAATGAACGGAGGTGCACGACGATGTTGTCGTTAGCTCAACTGTGATGCGTGTTAGATACCCCAAAGGATGCATACAGGGTCAATCATTGAGATTGACAGGGACCCTTGTAGCATACCCTGGGTGACTGGGTCAAGCTTTGTGCATAATGTTCGGGGCCTATTTATAGACCTCAGGCCCAGCATCAGCTTCACGCATAATGTTCGGGGTATTGCATTGGTCCGGAAAGAAAGTGAAAGATAATGATAAAAGTACGAAATAAAAGAATATGAACGAATGAAAGAATTTATTACCTTGTTGTATGTATGATGAATGCTCATAAACAAAAGTAAAGGAAGTGTTTTATGAAAAAGAGTATTTTCATATATAAACTACTCAATGCATTTTAATGTTTTTAAAACTAGAATTCACTCAGCAACGCTAACTTTTATACATTTTCAGTTAGCAAGTAATTATTGCTGAGAATGGCACGCGGGGAAAGCTACTCGGCAGGGAAGACTGACATCCATTCACGATTAATAATTTTGTTGCTTTGTAATGCGGTTAAACAATCTTTTGTAACTGATAACAATTTCGGTGTATTGCTTAGTAACAGTTTTTATTAATGAATGGATGACTTTTGATATTAATTCCGCTATATTAACTTATGGAAATTATATTAATAAGTATGTGTAGTGCTATGAATGACCAACTATGAGGTGCATGGGATCGGGGCCTTACAAGTTGGTATCAGAGCCAAAGTTTAAGAGAAATAGGTAAATATTTTCAAAAACCTAAACTTAAACTGAAAATGGGACGAATGGAGGGATGTCAGCCCGAGTAGCTATGTGCCATCACGTATGTCTTTTAATAATGTTAACCGGTATTATGTGCGCATGCTATTTGATTTATGTGCTCTTAGTAGATTTGGATACTGATTAAGTCAGGATAGGAAATGCTTTGGGTATGAAGAGTAAAGTAAGTGGCTAATCACAACTAGCCACTATAATTAGGGACTTACTATACTTGTCATGAACTAAGCTATTACCTTGAATGACTATGTTAGTATTTGAATCTTATAGCGTTTAGGGAATGGCTGGACGAAAATCATCCAAGGCTTCTAAAGGCAGAGGTCGTGGTGGACGTGGTATTGGGCCACGTGTGACTAGGAGTAGTGCTAAGGGTCCTGAGTCGGCTTACAAGAACCTTGAGGTTCATGGCTGAAGGGAAGGGGAAGGAGAATGCTAGTTTGAATGCGTCAGCTAGGGAGGCGATTGCTGATAAGGTGCACCACGTCATGCAGACCGTCTTACCGTCTGTAGTGACCGAAGTCATCAGTGCTGTGAGGAATGAAGGAGAGGAAGGAGAAGGAAGATAGGAAGGGGTCAACGGGCAAGAAAAGCAAGGGGGAGGAGGAATAACCGGAGCCTGAGACCGTGTTGTCCGATGATGAGGAGGATGATTCAGTGGGGGTGACAACCAAGGGATGCAGTTATAGGACATTCCAGAGGTGTAAGCCCCCGACCTTCGATGACAACGGTAATGCTGCTGCTGCTCATCGCTGGCTGAGGGAGATGGAAGCAGTGTTGGAAATCAGTGAG
This sequence comes from Flaveria linearis, assembly GCA_024085815.1. Taxonomy (NCBI): domain Eukaryota; kingdom Viridiplantae; phylum Streptophyta; class Magnoliopsida; order Asterales; family Asteraceae; genus Flaveria; species Flaveria linearis. Next base: position 32,291,552 of record CM044010.1, read on the forward strand.
TGTCGCGAAGACTAGAAGGTGAAGTTCGCCACTCACTCTTTTGCTGACTCAGCACTGTGTTGGTGGGACAATATTGTCCAAGCTGAGAGTGCCAGGGCCATCAGGAAGATGCGATAGAAGGAGTTGAAGAAAATAGTGATCGAGGAATTCAGTCCTCACTGGGAACTTGAGGCGGGAACCATGACCTACCAGTAGTATACCACCAAATTCAGCGAAATGGCGTGGTTGGTGCCGGATCAGGTGACGCCGGTGTCGAAGAAGATCAAGAGATACATTCAGGGGTTGCCGGCTGACATACGCAGGCATCTGATTGCTGCCCGGCTGGGTACTTTTTGACCGGTTATAGACCTGGTGGGTAGGCTATATGATGAACGGGAGGAGACAGTAGTGGAAGTGAAGAAGACAAGTGGCAGTGATAAGAAATTGAATGGGAAGAGGTTTGGGCGTGGAATCATCAAGTTCGGGACCGAGGAAGTGTGGCAAGTATGGGAAGGAGCATACGGGTAAGTGTAGGTTGGGGCTCAATGTGTGCTTCAAATATGGAAGGCCTGGCCACATTTCCAGAGACTGTAGGGTGCCGAAGTGTTACACCTGAGATGAGGAGGGTCACATGAGCAGGGACTGCAAGAAGCCGAGGGCGGAGAGCTCTGGGGCGAAGAAGAAGCCGGAGGAAGTGGACAGAGGACAACTGCTAGAGCCTTCAAGACGACACGGGAGGAGGCCAGGGAGGATCTCGATGTCGTGTCAGGTATGTTCTAGTAAACCAAACTTGTGCCCCAATGTTATTTGATTCTGGTGCTAGTAGGAGTTTTATATCTGCTGCTTTCTCTGCTAAGTTGCCTGTCAGTAGTAGAAGCATTGATGAGCCATTTGAGGTAGAAACTACTATCGGTAAGCCTACCAGAATTTCTGATGCGATAAAAGACTGCGTGTGACAACCCAAAAATAAAGGTTAGACGAGTTAATATTTTAAGAATTTTTTATATTATTGAGCATATTCGATTAACACTTTATGAATATTATGTGTTTTAGTAATTATATATATATTATTATGTCCTACATATATACATGAGTAAAATATGTATGTATGTTATGCATGTATATATTATTTACGGTGCATGCATATATATATATATAAAAACCATTACCAAATATATATATATATATATATATATATATATATATATATATATATATATATATATAAGTTTAAGTATGGTGCATGCATGCTTTTACATAAGCATGTATGAATGTATTATTTATGTTTGCATGCTTGCATGCATGAGAACTAAGTATGCATGGATTCAAAGGTACGAATACATGTAATAATACGTATAAGTTTTTGTTACTAAAACATTGTTTGATCAAAAATACCTCAACATTTCGAGATAAAGTAAACCATGTTACAATACAATAAAACATCAAGGGTACTTTAACATCAAAGCAAAACTAAGCAAACCTTAAACACTCAAAACATCAACTTAAGTATCAAACCTAGATCATTAAGATAACATAACAATCCAATTAAAAATCTAACCCCTCGGTTAAATGACTAATTGAGTCATTAACACCCAAAACCGCCACTTAAACACTAAGCAATCCCCTTTGATCGCCACCTAAGTCACTTAAGACACCAAGCACATTAAGAGCTTGACACCTAAACCCCTATGCCTAGCTTACTCACCACTCTAAAACTAGATGTGATGATTGCTTGCCCTTGAAGACCTTCGGCCGAAACACCCATAAAATCACCACCCCTTCGGCCATTTCACAACCACAACCGCATACCACCTTCCACACTCTTTGAAATCTCGGTTCTTGCCCACAAACATCATCACCGTAAACTACCAAAAACCTCAGGAGACTACAACCATCATCACCACACACTCTCGATCTCCATACCATTAAAAAACATCTCCATCACAACCTACATCCCTAAGCACTCTCATCTATCTCTCGGTTACCATCAAACTACACACCAAGATCAAAAACCATTTCTAAAGTTGAGGATTCAAGACACCCCCGACCATCTTTGATCATTATCAGCCCCTCTTCCTCATCATTCACAAGATTTTAAATCTCTTTAATGTATCTTGAGATCAATGGTTACACACGTGTTATAAACACATATGTAACTAGTTTTGATGTATTTAAACATCAAGACTAATCCTAAAATATATTGAAATTCTTAATTTTCAGCAAAACATTATTAAACTATTTTGTTCTGATAAATCTTTAAGAAAAAGGGTTCAACAAAAGTCTAAAAACTTAATAAATTGTGAAAATAATCAAAGGGTTGAGAATTTACATACAAATTTATTAAAAATCGGTTTGGTATTAACTGTGATTGTGGGAATAAACATTGATTGATAGAAAAATAGTGATTTATCATTCTGTAAATTTTGGTAAAAATATAATAAGTAAAATAATCTATACAAATTATTTTAGATAAATAAAAAAAATTCTCAAATAACAGAAACAAATTCGGAAAAATTCTAGAACAATTATATAATGATTCTCATATGTTATAAAAGCTCCAAAAATTAATTTGTAATTTAATTCAAACGAAATACTTAAATAGTGTGAAAAATATCGAAAACTTCACTGAAGTAATTATAAATTAAACTCAACAGAATGTATATATTTCATAATTTTTAGAGTTGTATAGCTATATTTACTAAATTTTGAGATTATTGTAAAAATTACAGAAACAAATATACTATGAGTTAGACATTAAGAATTTATGAAGTGTTTCAAATTGTTGGAGTAATATTCTGGAAAAAATTGGGAATTTAGGGATGACAGTAGCTATTTTTTTAATGATTTATGATGAGTTTGTTTTAATTATAATAATTTATTTATGATAAAATAAAAGTTGGAAATTTTTAAGGTAATATTATCTAATAATGTTACTATTAAATTTTAGAAATTACTTCCATTTGAGGCTTCAAAATTCTTAAAGTAAAATTTTGTATTTAACTTATAAAATTGATTTTTTTATAGTTATCATTTGGAGAAAAGGTGCGACTCATAGCCCCATTTTTTGTGTTTATAAAGTTTTTGGGGGAAAAAGCATACTGTTTATGTTTGATGCATTTTTTTAAAATATTTGAGATATACTGTCATTTGTGATACAACCATTAGTTCGGATATGGAACCATTGGATAATATAGGTAGCGCTACTTAGGAAAATATTTCCTTCACCAACAGAATGAGTGTTGTGATGCTATATTATTTGATTTTATGAATTATTTTGTGACAGTATGAATTATTATATTAGTAAGAAAGGTTTGGTTGTAATTGATGCATCAAAAATATTTTATCTGGATTTAAACCTATGATCTCACCAACTTTATGTTGACTATTTTGAGTATGTTTTTTCAGGTAGCCATGACTAACAATATCAAATTCTCTTTTGATGTGTACAATGGCTGGGGAGAAATTGTAGGAAGAGTTTGTGTGAACCTAACTGTCAACATCTACGATTTCATTGTTGCGGTGGACGCTCATTTCCATCGTCTTTGAAGATGTTGTAGTTAAATAATATGTTGTAATAGGATTATATCTAATTTTGACTACTTACATATATGATGTAATCCTAATCTATATTAATGAAGTATGTTATGTGATGATATGTGTTGATGTGTATAATTAAATCTTGACTTTTATAATAAATGCTTTCTGAACAAACAAGTCACATCCAAAACGCTTCACGCTTCCACCGGGATGTAACAGGTTGGTATCAGAGCCATTGGTTATAGAGAATTAGGTACTATAAAAATACCTAGACTATAACCATAAGCTCAAGGTATAATAAACAATATATTTGATATATATATATACATATATATATATATATATATATATATATATATATATGTGTGTGTGTGTGTGTGTGTGTGATATGATTTTATATGAAATTTCATATGCATTGCTTTAATAATTGCAATAAAAATATGTGACATATAGAATATCTATGAGAATATGTGACTAACCGTTTTGTCAAAAATTATAAAGAAATATTGCAGCTATGAATTCAGAGAGTTACCACAATGAGACTGATCCTTTCGAGTCCTCAGACCATAGCAACCTTAAGGAAATAACATCTGAAGCGGAACCCTAGCAAATTATAAAAACTCTCCAAATTAAAGTTGAGAACAAAATTAAACCAAAATTTTACGTCCGACGTGCACCAGTACACATAGGGGGATATACAATTAAGACCCCTAGGAAAAAGATACGACGTGAAGGTAGATTTTTGGCTAAGCAAGATGAAGACATTGAAATACAGAATTTTGATTCTTCTGGGAATGAAGAAAAGATAACTAAAAGAGAAAAAGTGGATAAAGATCAGATGGAGACTGCTCAGCGGACCCTTAAGAAGCTCAAGAAAATACAATAAGGAATCCGGGAATCCAGAAGGATATCAAGAAACTGAAAACACCTAAGAAAAATATCTTCATAAAGATATGGGAAGGGATTCGCAAGAACTAGAAGCTATCTAGTCTAACTTATCAAAATAAAAGAATAAGAACTTAATGATATATATACATCTTTTGTGTTTAAATGTATATCTGTTATGTGTTAGATAAGATTTGTATTAAAATTTTTACTTATGAGACTAATTATAATTAACTATAGTGAATCATGCCGCCAAAAAGAAACACTCAGCCAGTACGAAGAACAACACGAGTGGGACGACCTAGAACCCGACTTGGGGAAAAAACACCTGTGAATAACTACACAAATGAAATGACAGGATTTCTCAACTAGTAGCTCAATAAATAGAAGCTAGATTACCTACTCTGATAGCCCAACTATAACAGAATCTGAACTTTGGAACCACGTCACATCAAAATGAAAGACCAAAAAATGTTAATCCAGAGGAACGATAAGAGGAAGAAATCTTAAATAAAGTCACAAAAGGATGCTCTTACAAGACTTTTATGTCATGCAGACCTCGAGAATTTTATGGAAGAGGAGGAGCTGTACAAGCCTTACGTTGGTTGGATGAAATTGAAGCAGTCTTAGAAATTAGTAACTGTGCCGACAATTATAAGACACTGTTTGCTTCACATTCACTTAAAGGAGAGGCGCAATCCTGGTGGAAAATGGAAACGCAAACTAAAGGTAGGCATGTTATGAATAAGCTAAGTTGGGAAGAATTTAGAAACCTTATAATAGAAAAATATTGTCCTTATGATGAAATAGAGAAATTAGAGACTGAATTCTTGGCATTAGAGATGAAATGAGCTGCACATCGGGAATATACGACAGGTATAATGAACTCTCCAGATTAGCGCCACACCTGATAACCCCTGAACCTAAAAGGATAGGGAGATATATTTAGGGATTAGTACCACAAATAAGGGGATTAGTTAAATCCGTAATGCCCAAAACCTTCCAGGAAGTAGTAAGCCTGTCAGGAAGCAGTAAGCCTGTCAGGAAGCTTAACAGATGAAATGATCAGAAATGGATCTTTAAGTAATCCAAAAATAGGAGAGAAAAGGAAGTGGAATGACAACCACACAGGAAGGAAATTTGGAGAAAACCCTCATAAATGAATAACCCGACCTCCATAAAGAAATTTCTTAGGAATAGTACAGGAAAAGAAAACACAAACCGAATGACAACCATGGTGTAGTATCTGCCAAAGATACCACTCTGGAAATTTTATGACAGTAATCTGTTATATTAGAAGAAGAAGGGACATATATCCCGAGACTGCAAGAACCCCACCAACCCTAAACTAGTCTGCTATCAGTGTGGTAATGAAAACCATTTTCGTAATGAATGTCCACAACGGAAAGGCAAGGCTCCAGTTAACCAAAACAACTCCCGTGGAAGAGTTTTCGTAATGCAAGCTGAAGAAGCTCGGCATGAACCAGAAGTGGTAACGGGTACGTTCCTTATCAACAACCAGTACGCAACAGTATTATTTGATACATGAGCAACTTGTAGTTTCATTTCAAATACCTTTAGACCATCACTTAATCTAACATCTAAGAAGCTAAAGCACAAATATATGATAGAATTAGCTGATGGTAAAATAATTAAAGCTGGTGAAATCATTTCTAACTGTACTTTAAACCTAGATGAACACTATTTTGATATAGATTTGATTCCTATTGAATTAGGAGGTTTTGATATTGTAGTAGCTATGGATTGGTTAAGTAAGAATCATTCTGAAATTATATGTGGAAAGAGAATGATAAAGATTTCTCTGATTAAGGAAAATAAAACTCTCTGTATATACGGGGAAAAGCCTAATGGTATTATGAAAATAATTTCCTGTAAGAAAGCACAAAAATGCTTAAAGAAGAGATGTTTAGCTTTCTTAGCTCATGTAATTGATACAAAGCTAGATAAAATGAATCTAGAAAGTGTTTCTATTATCAATGAATATCCTGATGTTTTCCCTAATGAATTACCCGGATTGCCACCCCCTCGTCAAGTAGAGTTTAAATAGAATTAATACCGGGAACAACCCCTATTGCTAAATCACCATATCGTTTAGCACTAACAGAAATGAAGGAACTGATGAACCAATTACAAGAACTGTTCGATAAGGGATTTATACGCCCTAGTGAATCACCTTGGGGAGCACCAGTTCTATTTGTTAAAAAGAAAGACGGGACTTTTAGAATGTGTATTGATTATAGGGAACTCAATAAAGTTATCATAAAGAATAGGTATCCTCTCCCTAGGATTGATGATTTATTCGATCAATTGCAAGGATCTAGTTATTTTTTCAAAATAGATTTAAGATCCGGATATCATCAGTTAAGAGTAAAGGATGAAGATATATCAAAAACTGCATTCAGGACTAGATACGAACATTATGAATTTCTTGTAATGTCATTTGGGTTAACCAATGCTCCAGCAGTATTTATAGATCTAATGAATAGAGTATGCAAACCCTATTTAGATAAATTTGTCATAGTATTCATAGATGACATCCTGATTTATTCTAAAAATAAGGAAGACCATGAACCACACTTAAGATGGGATTCAAGTTGATCCAGCAAAGATTGAAGCAGTCAAGAAATGGAAAATTCCAAAGACCCCAACTGAAGTACGACAATTTCAAGATTTAGCAGGATATTATAGGAGATTTATAGAAAATTTCTCAAGGATAGCTCAACCTTGGACAGAAATGACCCAGAAAGATAGAAAGTATGTATGGGAAGAAAAACAAAATGAAGCATTTGAACTCCTCAAGAATAGGTTGTGTAGTGCACCTATTTTAGCATTGCTAGAAGGGACATATAATTTTCTAGTATATTGTGATGCATCACGTCAAGGTTTTGGATGTGTTTTAATGCAAAAAGACAAGGTAATTGCATATGCATCTAGACAACTTAGAGGTAGTGAAAAGAACTATACCACACATGATCTATAATTAGGAGCAGTAGTATTTGCACTAAAAATTTAAAGACATTACTTGTATGGGACTAAGTGTGTAATTTATACGGATCATAAAAGTTTACAACATATATTTGATCAAAAGATTTTGAATATGAGACAAAGGAGATGGGTAGAGTTACTAAGTGATTATAATTGTGAAATCAAGTATCACCCCGAAAAAGCAAACATAGTAGCTGATGCCTTAAGTAGAAAAGAAAGGGTTAAGCCATTACGAGTACGTGCCATGAGAATGGAATTACGTTCAGATTTGTTAAATCAAATTCGGGAAGCCCAACAAGAAGATATGTTGAAGATAAAAGGACAATTAAAGGATATGGAAGAGGAAACAAATGGAATTCTAAGATTCAAAGGAAGAATTTGGGTGCCAGACAATAGTATGCTTAGAACAATTATCCAACGAGAAACACATAAGTCAAAATATTCTGTACATCCAGGAAATAATAAAATGTACAAGGACTTGAAAAGCCAATACTGGTGGCCATGCATGAAGAAATTAGTCGAAGAATTCGTGGAAAAGTGTGATATTTGTTCAAGAGTAAAAGCTGAATATCAAAAATCTTTAGGATATTTACAACAACCAGAAATTCCAGAATGGAAATGGGACCAGATTACTATGGATTTTGTAACCAAATTACCAAGAGCCAAAAATGGATACGACACAATATGGGTAATAGTAGATAGATTAACTAAGTTAGCACATTTCTTACCTATAAGAGAAGACTACAAGATAGAAAGACTAGCCAGAATTTACGTGAAAGAAATTGTATCTAGACATGGAATACCTGCATCTATTATATCAGACAGAGACAGTAGGTTTACATCAAGATTTTGGCAAACATTACAAAAGGCCTTAGGAACCCAAGTGAATATATGTACAACTTATCATCCACAAACTGATGGACAAAGTGAAAGAACGATACAAACACTGGAAGATATGTTAAGAGCTTGTGTTATAGATTTTGGTGGTAACTGGGATACTCACTTACCATTAATTGAATTTTCATACAATAATATTTATCACTCTAGTATTGGATTAGCTCCATTTGAAGCCTTGTATGGAAGAAAATGTAGATCACCCTTATGTTGGAATGAAATAGGTGACAGACAACTTACAGGCCCTAAATTGATACAAGAAACATCTGATAAGATCACTGAAATTAAAAATAGATTGAAACCAGCCCGTGATCGATAGAAAAGTTATGCCGACAAACGAAGAAAGCCATTGGAATTTCAAGTAGGAGACAAGATCTATCTAAAGGTATCACCCATAAAAGAAATTTTTCGATTTGGAAAGCCAAGTAAGTTAAACCCTAGGTATGTTGGTCCATTTAAAATCATTGATAAGATTGGCCCTGTAGCATATAAGTTAGAATTACCTTAAGAGCTAAGTGAAGTACGTAACACTTTTCATGTATCTAACTTAAAGAAATGTCTAATAGATGAGACATTAAAAGTGTCAATTCAAGAAGTCAAAATAGATAGGAAACTTTATTTTGTGGAAGAACCGGTAGCCATTATAGACAAAGAAGTGAAGAGATTAAGAAAGAATAGAATTCCTATAATGAAAGTTAAGTGGAATGCAAAGAGAGGACCAGAATACACATGGGAAAGAGAAGACGAGATCAAAAAGAAATACCCTTACTTGTTCAGAATTGATAAACAGAATAATTCTACTCGACTTTAGGAACAAATCTCCAATGAATTTCGGGACGAAATTTTTTTAACAGGGGGAGAATGTGACAACCCTAAAAATAAAGTTTAGATGAGTTAATATTTTAAGAAAATTTTTACATTATTGAGCATATTTGATTAACACTTTATGAATTTATGTGTTTTAGTAATTATATATATATATATATATATATATATATATATATATATATATATATATATATTATTGTGTCTTACATATATACGTGAGTAAAATATGTATGTATGTTATGCATGTATATATTATTTACGCGTGCATGCATATATATATATATATATATAGAAGTTTATGTATGGTGCATGCATGCATTTTACATAAGCATGTATGAATGTATTATTTATGTTTGCATGCTTGCATGCATGAGAACTAAGTATGCATGGATTCAAAAGTACAAATACATGTAATAATACGTATAAGTTTTTGTTACTAAAACATTGTTTGATCAAAACTACCTCAACATTTCGAGATCAAGTAAACCATGTTACAATACAATAAAACATCAAGGCTACTTTAACATCAAAGCAAAACTAAGCAAACCTTAAACACTCAAAACATCAACTTAAGTATCAACCCCAGATCATTAAGATAACATAACAATCCAATTAAACATCTAACCCCTTGGTTAAATAACTAATTGAGTCATTAACGCCCAAACCGCCACTTAAACACTAAGCAATCCCCTTTGATCGCCACCTAAGTCACTTAGGACACCAAGCACATTAAGAGCTTGACACCTAAACCCCTATGCCTAGCTTACTCACCACTCTAAAACTAGATGTGATGATTGCTTGCCCTTAAAGACATTTAGCCGAAACACCCCTAAAATCACCACCCCTTCGGCCATTTCACAACCACAACCGCATACCACCTTCCACACTCTTCGAAATCTCGGTTCTTGCCCACAAACATCATCACCGTAAACTACTAAAAACCGTAGGAGACTACAACCATCATTACCACACTCGGTCTCCATACCATTCAAAAACATCACCACCACAACCTACATCCCTAAGCACTCTCATCTATCTCTCGCTTACCATCAAAGTACACACCAAGATCAAAAACCGTTTCTCAAGTTGAGGATTCAAGAGAACCCCAACCATCTTTGATCATCATCAGCCCCTCTTCCTCATCATTCACAAGGTTTTAAATCTCTTTAATGTATCTTGAGATCAGTGGTTACACGTGTTATAAACACATATGTAACTAGTTTTGATGTATCTAAACATCAAGACTAATCCTAAAATATGTTGAAATTCTTAATTTTCATCAAAATATTATTAAACTACGTTGTTCTGATCAATCTTTAAGAAAAAGGGTTCAACAAAAGTCTAAAAACTTAATAAATTATGAAAATAATCAAAGGGTTGAGAATTTGCATACAAATTTATTAAAAATCGGTTTGGTATTAACTGTGATTGTGGTAATAAACATTGTAAAATTGATAGAGAAATATTGATTTATCATTCTGTAAATTTTGGTAAAAATATAATAAGTAAAATAATTTATATAAATTCTTTAAGGTAAATAAAAGAAAATTCTCAAATAACAGAAACAAATTTGGAAAAAATTCTGGAAAAATCATATAATGATTCTCATATGTTATAAAATCTCCAGAAATTATTTTGTAACTTAATTCCGTTTTATGACTAAGATATGAATTTTTATGTGGCTGTAAAGGAAAAATCAAAAGAAATAATTAAACAGTGTAAAAAAAATCTTAAAATTCACTGAAGTAATTATAAATTAAAATCAACATAATGTATAAATTTTATATTTTTGGAGTTGTATAGATATTTTTACTAAATTTTAAGATTATTGTAAAAATTACAGAAATAAATCTACTCTGAGTTAGACATCAAGAAATTTATGAAGCGCTTTAAATTGTTGGGGTAATATTCTGGAAAAATTTGGGAATTTAGGGACGATAGTTACTATTTTTTAATGATTTATGATGAGTTTGTAATAATTATAATAATTTATTTATGATAAAATGGAAGTTGGAAATTTTTATGGTAATATATCTAATAATGTTACTCTTAAAATTTTAGAAATTACTTCCATCTGAGGTTCTAAAAATTTTAAAGAAAAATTTTGTTTCTAACTTTTAAAATAGATTTTTATAAGTTATTATTTGGAGAAAAAGTGAGACTCATAGCTCTATTTTTGGTGTTTATAAAGTTTTTGGGGGAAAATCATGCTGTTTATGTTTGATGCATTATTTTGAAATATTTGAGATATACTGTCATTTGTGATACAACCATTAGTTCGGATGTGGAACCGTTGGATAATATAGGTGGCACTACTTAGAAAATATTTCCTCCACCAACAGGATGAGTGTTGTGATGCTATATTATCTGATTTTATGAATTATTTCATGATAGTATGATTTATTAAATTAGTAAGAAAGGTTTGGTTGTAATTGATGCATCAAAATATTTTGTCTGGATTTAAACCTATGATCTCACCAACTTTATGTTGACTATTTTGAGTATGCTTTTTCAGGTAGCCATGACTAACAATATTGAATTCTTTTTGATGTGTACAATGGCTGGGGAGAAATTGTAGGAAGAGTTTGTGTGAACCTAACTATCAACATCTACGATTTCAGTGTTGCGGTGGACGCTCATTTCCATCGTCTTTGAAGATGTAGTTAAATAATATGTTGTGATAAGATTATATCAAATTTTGACTACTTATATATATATATGATGTAATCCTAATCTATATTAATGAAGTATGTTATGTGATGATATGTGTTGATGTGTATAATTAAATCTTAACTTTTATAATCAATGCATTTTGAACAAACAAGTCACATCCAAAACGCTTCACGATTCCGCCGGGATGTGACACTGCGACATAGAACTGGAAGGCCATAGGTTTCCTGCTAGGCTATTTGTGATTCCCCTAGGCGGATTTGATGTAGTACTAGGGATGGATTGGTTAGAAGCTTATGAGGCGAACACCGTGTGTCATAAGAAGATGATTCGGTTGATTACGCCCGATGGAAGTTCGGTGACGGTTTATGGCGATCGCTTTACTGCGGTTCTGAAGGTGATTTTGATGGTGGTGGCGGGGAAGTACCTGAGACGTGGGTTTAGTGCCTATCTGGCCTACGTGAAAGATGTGGACGTGTTTGTACCACAATTATCCGATATACCAGTGGTGTGTGATTTCCCAGACATGTTTCCAGAAGACTTACCAGGTGTGCCACTGGATCGCGAGATTGAGTTCTAGATTGATCTGATACCCAGTGCTCAACCGGTCGCCAAGGCACTGTATAGATTAGCTCCGACTGAGATGAAGGAACTCATGGATCAATTACTGGAGTTAATGGACAAAGGGTTCATTCGACCGAGTATCTCTCCTTAGGGTGCTCCAGTCTTGTTTATAAAGAAAAAGGATGGTAGTATGCGGATGTGCATCGACTACTGAGAGCTGAACAAGTTGACGGTGAAGAATCGATATCCTTTATCGAGGATCGATGACTTGTTCGATTAGCTCAAGGGTGCCAGTTGGTCTTCAAGGATAGATCTCTGATCTGGCTACCATCAATTAAAGGTGAAGGAACAAGACATTCCTAAGATAGCTTTCTACACGTGTTATGGATACTCTGAGTTTCTCGTTATGTCTTTCGGTCTAACTGACACGCCAACTGCCTTTGCAGATTTGATGAACCGTGTGTGTCGGCCGATGTTAGATAAATCAGTGATCATGTTTATTGACGATATCCTGATTTATTCCGAGAGCGAGGAAGAACATGCCGACCACATACGCGAGGTATTGGAGACACTAAAGAGAGTGATGTTGTATGCTAGATTCTCTAAGTGTGCTTTTTAGTTATGCGAGGTTCAATTTTTGGGTCATGTTGTTAATGCTGAAGGAATCATGGTAGACCCGGCAAAGGTTAAGGCGATGATGCAATGGAAGTCTCCAAAGACGCCATCCAAGATCCGTTGTTTCTTGGGTTTGGCGGGATATTACAAGAGATTCATTCAGGACTTTTCAAAGATAGCCCCACCTTTGACTAAGTTGACTCGTAAGGATATGAAGTTTGTGTGGAGTCGGGAACAGGATTGTGCTTTTGAGGAGTTAAAGACAAGATTGACTCAAGCTCCTGTCTTGACATTACCTGAAGGGAGTGAAGACTTAGTGGTATATTCAGAGGCTTCTTATTCGGGATCAGGTTGCGTGTTGATGTGACGTGGAAGAGTAATTGCCTATGTATCCTGACAGCTAAAAACCCATGAAGTCAACTATCCTACACATGATCTAGAGCTAGCGGATGCGGTCTTCGCGTTGAAGGATCTCAACATGAGGCAGAGGAGGCGGTTAGAGCTCATCAAAGACTATAATTGTGAGATGCATTATCATTCAGTAAGGCCGACATGGTGGCTGATGCCCTCAACCGAAAGGAGAGGCCCGAACCGATTTGGGTGAAGGCATATCAGTTAGTGATGACCTCGGACGTGCTAACGCAAGTCAAGGAGTTTCAAAATGAGGCGTTGAAAGAAGATCCTATCAATTCTAAATGAATGAGAGGTCTGGTCATGGAATTGGGAGAAAACACCCACAGGGTTAGAATCCGCTTTGGGCGAATGTGGATCCCTCATTACAGATACTTACGGGGGCGAATCATGGATGAAGCTCATAAGACTTGGTACTCCATTCATCCCGATGCTACCAAAATGTATCAAGACATAAAGAAGGACTACTGGTGGTCAGGTATGAAGCGTGATGTAGTGGAGTATGTGAGTAAGTGGAGTATGTGAGTAAGTGCCTTACTTGCTTGCAAGTAAAGGTAGAACATCAGAAGCCATACGGGAGAATCCAACTGTTGGATACACTCGAGTGGAAGTGGGAGCACATCACCATGGACTTTATTACTAAACTACCCTGCACGACGAGGGGGTGCGATACCATTTGGGTGATAGTCGATCGGCTGACAAAGAGTGCTCACTTCCAACCGATCCGCAAGACGTACTCATCTGAAAGATTGGCAGATCTATTTATTAAGGAGATTGTAACTCGTAATAGTGTGCTGGTGTCTATCGTGTCGGATCGTGACACCCGATTCACATCGAAGTTTTGGAAGAGATTCCATGATGCGATGGGGACGAGGCTACACATTAGCACGGTTTATCATCCTCAGACAGATGGTCAGTCTGATAGGACGATTCAGACACTCGAGGACATGCTTCAGGCATGTGTAATCAACTTTGGAGGGAGTTGGGATGATCACTTAATGTTAGCAGAATTCTCGTACAACAACAGTCATCATGCCAGCATTGGTATGCCCCCATACGAGATGCTATATGGTAGGAGATTGAGGATGCCCGTATGTTGGGGAGACATTAGGTAGAAGAAGATAGGAAGTGTCGAGGTGATCGAGGCTACGACTGAGAAGTTGGAAAAGATCAAAGCCTTTATGAAGGCAGCTAAGGATAGATAAAAGTCGTATGCTGATAAAAGACGTAGACCGATTGAGTTCGAGTTAGGTGATAGGGTTATGTTGAAAGTCTCACATTGGAAATATATCATTCGGTTTAGAAAGCGAGCAAGTTGAGCCCGAGGTACATAGGGCCTTTCCGAATCATTGCTCGGGTAGGAGAGGTGGTCTATAGGTTGGAACTACCTGATGAGTTAAGTGGAATTCACCCAACATTCCATGCATCTTATCTACAAAAGTGTTTGGCAAGCGAGGATATGGTTGTACCACTGGAAGATGTCTAAGTAGATGAACGGCTCAACTATGTGGAGCAACCAGTGGCGATCATTGATCGTAAGGAGAAAAGGTTAAGGAATAAAGTGGTTCCTCTTGTGCGCGTACAGTGTGTAACACCCGGAAAATTTTCTAAGCGAGTCAAGTAATAATAATGGGCTCAGATGAAAACCATTTAATAAATATAAAATGGTTGTGGGTGTTAGACCGAGTTAACCCTTCGGGTCATGAGTTTTACGAGTTTGGGGTCGCGGGAACGCCTGGCATATATATAGATGGATCAGCTGAACAACTCTCACTTGCACTCAAACACCCAGTTCTAGAGAGAGAAAGTGTAGAGAGAGAAAGTGTCGGATCGAGGCTCGGTGGTCAAGGATCGAAAGCTGGTGTTCGTGGGCTCCTAAACAACAAGAATCAAGGTAAGAAACGTAGTATAATTGCTCCATTTGGTGAAAAACCCGGGTTTGGGTTTTTGGGGTTTTAAAAGTGGCAAGAATCGCCCAAAAACGCACGTTTTAGGGTAATAAAACATGTAAGAAGCTTAGATTTAGGTTCCTGGATGATAACCCAAGGGTTTGGGTGGAAAAGATTGGATTTTTGGGTTAAAATGAGCTGATTCGTAAATTTCAGCTCGTTCTGCGAATTTAAGCACTCGTCCAGCGAATTTATAGATTCATCCAGCGAAACTATGAGGTTTCATCCAGCGAATTTATAGATTCGTCCAAGCAAAACTATAGTTTCGCCAATAAGTTCGCAGACATTGTTATCCAACGAAAGTTGGGCGAAACTGGCAGCGAAACTGCCAGCGAATCTACCAGCGAAATTGTTGGCGAAACTAGCAGCGAAACTGCTGTTTGCCTAGCGAAACTGTGGGCGAAGCTATCAGCGAAAATGCTGATCACTTAGCGAAGTTAGCAGCAAAATTAGGCAGAAATTAACCCATTTGAGTGTTAACTTATCTGCAGGTGGGGTAGTGCAACCCTCTCTTTTAAAGCTTGATTGAGAAGCTACTCATCAAGTACAGGTGAGTTTCTAGATCCCCTTATTTAAATGTTTTTCCATGTTTTTGGGGCTATTATGCATAGTAAATATAAGGTTTTCAAGATAAGGATTTCAAGGTGTTTTAACAAGAAAATACATTTTCTTAAAGTAAAATGTGACATTCAAATAGCTCAAAATAATTTTCGGGCGCCAGCCAGGGGTGTTGCCCCTTGGACCCCACTAGGGGCTGCTGCCCCTAGGACCCCGCTATCAGGGGCTGCCGCCCCCGAACCCCCGCTGTCCCGCGGAGGGTCGGAGTTTATAGCTGTATGTTCGAAAATAATATGTGTATGTATGTTTTAGAGTTGGACTATAGCTAAGTAGTGGATGTTAGAATGTTTTAGGTGCCTTAGTATGTTAGATCCATGCTTGGGCAGTGTTAGAAAGCTTTCAGAAAAGTCCCATACCACTTTGGACTTAGGATTTTCTAAGTGGTGTTAAGTGGTAGAATAGAGAGATAGGCCCTGTTATGATGTGATGGTCTATGCTTGATGTGTGCATGATGATGTGATGAAGTTTATTATATGGGTGATATGTTATCTTTCTTTGTTAAAGAGTTTTAAAAAGTACGTACTATGTTTTAGAATACCTATTGTATGACTTTACGGGATATGATGAATGAATGAGTAAAGTAATAAAGCATCATGTAACGAAGTGAAAGATAAGGATAAAGTACAAATGAATGAATACGATAAAGTACGAAACGAACGAACATATGGGATAATGAACGGATGAAAGGCTTGCAAGCGAATGTATGAGGTGAGCGACTCTGTGTCGCAACAGACTCGAAAGAGGTACTTGTCGCGTACTACGGTATTGCAGGAGACAGGATCAGATGAACGATAGTAAGAATGGCTTGCAAGCAGAAGGAAAGGGGGTTCACAGCTCATGAGAGTTGTTAGCTCAACTGTGTGTGTATGTTATAGCGTGCGATCTTGGCTAAAGGGGACATAGACATAGTGGGAGTTCAGTTTTGGTAACTGCTCCGATACGTGCGATATGGTATTTACTGTGTGCTATGTAGCGTGCGATGATGGCCTACCTCATATGGATTATGTAGCGTGCGATTTTGGCTAATCCATGAGATGGCGTGCGATTTTGGCTAAACCCCGAGAGTTCTCACACACAGGGAGAGTTGGTCTTAGTGACAACTCCACTGGTGCGAATTGCACAAGATGAGATAGTGAGGTGAGCAACTTTGTGTTGCAACAGACTCGAATGGAGTTCAATCCAGGTGATTGACTCGATGGGATCTTTGTCGTGTATCCCGGCACAGACGTGAGCCGGGGATATGCATGAGACAAGATCTAGATGAAAGGAAGAGAATCATGAAAGAAAGAAAGTATGAACCGAATGAAGGTTAAAGAACGTAATGAAAGTTAATGAACGAATGAATGAACGAACGATAATGAAGATGATAATAATAATTATTATCTGTATGCATGTATGATGTATGCTCACGAACGAAATATCTTAATAAGAACGAAACGGGATCCTTGGCATTTGACCTCAGTAATCATGGCTGTGTGCCATGAAGAGGGTAAAGCCCGACGGGATCTAGATAAGAAATGAATGATAAAGAAGTACGATGGACGAATGAAAATTTTATGAACGCAATGAAAGATGATAATGATATTATGTGTACGTATGATGTGTGAGCATGTACGAAAGTATAGTATGATTTGAAAGAAAGTAAAGAGCGGTTTTTACGAAAGTAAAGTATTTTATTATAAAAACTAGAACTCACTCAGCGTCGCTGACTTTTGTATGCATAATAGTTGGCAGGTATTTTGGTTGATGCTGAGGAGTTGCAGGCATGGATGCATAAGCTACTGGGAGTGTTTTGAGGCTGGCATCCATATTTTGACATGTCATTGTATTTTGAGACGAAAAGAATGTTGTAATGTAATAAATGACATGCTCTTAGTTATAAATGAAAGTTTTAAATTCCGCTGCAAAGTAAATATGTGTTTTAAAATGTTTTATGTGCAATGAATGACCAACCGCAAGGTGCCCGGGAACGGGGCCTTACAAGTTGGTATCAGAGCCAAAGTTTAAGTAAAACGGGTAAATTTTCAAAATAAACCTAATCTTAAACTGAGAATGGGACGAAAGGAAAAGGATGCCAGTCCTAGTAGCTACGTGCCTGTAGGTAAAGTTTTGCGTAAACATTTTATGTAAGCAAACGGTTAACTGGTATTATGTGCGCATGTTATGTGTTTATGTGTTACTGGGGATTTAGGTACTGATATAGTCAGGACAGGTAGTGCTCGGGGTGTGAAGAGTAGAGTAAGTGGCTAATCACAACTGATCACTGTAATTAGGGACTTACTATACTTGACATGAACTGAGTTACTTCCTTGAATGATCGTGTTAGTGTTTAAATCTTTCAGTGTGAGATAGGGAATGGCCGGGGTAGACCTTCTAAGGTTTCACATGGGGGAATAATAATAATAATAATAATAATAATAATAATAATAATAATAATAATAATAATAATAATAATAATAATCCTATTCTACACGTCCAACAACCAAATCCACCCACGTTTGAATTTGTTGGTTGTTATGCGATAATACCGTAGTCGTCACCCAGTTGTATTCAAATTCTTTTCCTCTAATCTGTAACTACTCAATCGAAATCGAAGGAATAAATCCATGTAAAATTTATAAATTGGGTGTGAATCTCCATTAGAGTTTTATTGAAACCATATCACACATTGGTCACACTTTCGCTCTCTTCGTTTTCCTTTCGCTTCGATACCACTGTTATCGATTGTAGAAATCGGGATTTCTCTGTATCGCTGCTGTGAAGAGCTCTACACTCGGGATAGAGAAAAGAGTTTTGAGGAACTGAAGAAAAGACTAGTATCTGCCCCTATTCTTACGTTACCTTCGGGTTCTGGCGGATACCAAGTTTATAGTGATGCATCGAAGAAGGGACTCGGTTGTGTTCTTATGCAGCATGGTAAAGTTATTGCCTATGCTTCCCGACAGCTTAAACCGTATGAAGTAAACTACCTAACACATGACTTAGAGCTTGCAGCTGTAGTGTTTGCATTAAAGATTTGGAGACATTATTTGTATGAAGAGACATGTGACATCTTCACCGATCATAAGAGCCTTAAGTATATTTTACGCAAAAGGAACTCAACATGAGGCAGAGGAGATGGTTAGAACTACTCAAGGATTATGATGCCAACATCCAGTACCATCCGGGCAAGGCGAATGTCGTGGCAGATGCTCTCAGTCGAAAGAGTGCAGGTGGGGTGGCATGTCTTCAACTCCAACCCCAGATTATCTCAGATCTTGATAGAATGGAAGTTGGGTTACAGCTTGGTGAGTCTAACGGTTATCTGGCCAAGATGATGATAGAATCTGGTCTTATTACACGAATCAAGGAAGCTCAGAATCAAGATGGAGAACTATGGGCTATATTACAAACTTTAAGATAGGGAAACAATCTGAGTTTCGAGTTGATGAACAAGGAGTTATCTGGTGTGGGAATAGATTATGTGTTCCAGATGATTCAACCCTTCGCGAGTCCATATTAGCAGAGGCACATAGCTCACCTTTCTCTATTCACCCGGGAGCCACTAAGATGTATAGAGATCTAAGGAGGAACTTTTGGTGGAGTGGTATGAAAGAAGATGTAGCTAAATATGTGGGCCATTGTTTAACTTGTCAGCAAGTAAAGATTGAGCATCAAAGAGCTAGTGGATTACTGCAGCCATTAGATATTCCTGTGTGGAAATGGGATGATATTTCCATGGACTTTGTTACAGATCTACCAAAAACATTCAAGAAGAACGACGCCATTTGGGTCGTAGTTGATAGACTCACAAAATCAGCTCATTTCTTGCCCATCCAGCAGGGTTACTCAATTAGCAAATTATCAGAGGTATTTCTGCAAGATATTATTCGACTTCATGGCACGCCATCATCGATTGTATGTGATAGAGATCCGCGTTTCACGTCACGTTTTTGGAAGGGTTTCCAAAATGCTTGGGGAACAAAGTTAAGATTTAGTACCGCCTTCCATCCGCAGACTGACGGACAATCTGAACGCACTATTCAGACTTTGGAAGATATGCTTAGAGCATGCGCACTCGAATGGACGGGCAATTGGGATGAGTATCTATGCTTAGTTGAGTTTGCGTATAATAACAGTT
Source organism: Flaveria linearis (assembly GCA_024085815.1). NCBI lineage: Eukaryota > Viridiplantae > Streptophyta > Magnoliopsida > Asterales > Asteraceae > Flaveria > Flaveria linearis. The sequence goes on from CM044010.1 coordinate 32,311,628, forward strand.
GGCAAGCTAGTATTGATATGGCCCCATTTGAGCTTTTATATGGTCGAAAGTGTAGAGCACCAATATGCTGGAATGAGGTTGGAGAGAAGATAATCGAGGGACCGGAATTGGTTAGAATTACTAATGACAAAGTTGCCATTGCCAGAGAGAAGTTGAAAGAAGCCCAAACTAGACAAAAGAGTTACGCCGATCAACATCGACGAGCCTTGGAATTTAAAGTTGGAGATCATGTGTTTCTTAAAGTGTCACCTTGTCATGGCGTACGTCGATTTGGAATTAAAGGAAAGTTAAGTCCACGTTTTATCGGTCCGTTTGAGATTCTTGAAAGGGTTGGAGAAGTCTCGTATCGTTTAGCATTGCCGCCACAACTCTCTCATGTTCATAACGTTTTTCATGTATCCTTGTTGAGGGGATACAACTATCATCCGTTGCACGTTATTAGTTACACTCATCTCGCGATTCAAGAAGATATTTCTTATGAAGAAGAACCTGAAGCTATTATTGATCGTCAAGAACGAATTATGAGACGCAAGTCAATACCATTCGTAAAAGTCTTATGGAAAAATCATTCTGAACGTGAAGCGACATGGGAGATAGAAGAAATGATTCGTTCTCAGTACCCGTACCTATTCGACAACTAAGTGTATGTTCTCTAACCTTAGTTGCTTTAATTACTCTATTCGTAAGTTGTGCATGTGTGCTTACAAGAGTATTAATCGCCCTTGAACCGTATTTTTGAGGATCCATGCTACACTACTTACAATTTCGAGGACGAAATTAAATCAAAAGGGGTAGAGTTGAAATATCCGATTAATAATAATAATAATAATAATAATAATAATAATAATAATAATAATAATAATAATAATAATAATAATAATAATAATAATATAATAATAATAATAATAATAATAATAATAATAATAATAATAATAATAATAATAATAACCGAATCTGAATTTAATTTTGCATAATTAATGGAAGAAAAACTAGATTTTACTCCAGGATCTCTATTAAGAGATGCAATTTCAAAAGAATTTTTACCCCCAAATGGGAATTATTTAGAAAATGGTTTTTCTCTAATTTTAATAACAAAGAAAAAGAGTTTTTTAGTGAAAAATTTTATACTGATTTAGCAGAAATAAATAAGGTCATACCTTTTGTCCCTTGGTTTATTGAAAAATATACTCAAAGTATAATTTCAATAATAGAAAGACAATACAATATAAATGGTACAATAAGTACTCAAATTTTCCCTCCAACAACTGGTTTTAAATAGAAAAACAAGGAGAGGAAAGATGTTATCAAGCTTTTCAAAAATTACTGGAAGGTGATACCTTAGCAGTAACAATTTCTCATATAAATAACCTAATAAAATCACAAAATTATACAAACTTATACCTTATAATAATAGGAGAACAATTGCAGGATATTGCTAAAAAAATGGATAATATATTATCACACTTCAAAGAAAAACAAAGTATTGTTAATAATAAAAAGAGTATAGTGCTACTCCAAGCATACAATTACCACCAAAATAACAGATTTTAAAACAAAATCGGAGGAGAATATACTTCAAACTCTAAATGATTCAATAAATATATTGAAGAATCTTAAGATTAATACTTTAACTGAATTTGAAGAAAGTATTAATGAAGAGAATTATAAACAAAGAATAAATGATGAAATAGCAAAAATGACATCAAAGTTTGCAGATAAGCCAACTCAAAGAATGTATTATTATCCTAGGCCAACACCACAGGATATTCTTATAGAAGAACAAGAATATATAGTTAATAACTCATATAGTGGTAAAAATATCTATGAATGGAACATAGATGGTCAAACTGAATCGCAAATATATAAACAGTCCATAGGATGTTAATGTACAGTACGATTTGTCAGAGTAATAGGAACTCAACTAAGACAATAGCTCATATGATTATATCAGGTTTTACAGGACAGCTTAAAGGCTGGTGGGATAATTATCTATCTGAAGAAGATAGGAGGAAAATCCTCAATAGTGTAAAAGAAGAGGATGGAGTTACAGAAAATAATTCTGTTTACTCATTAATAGTAAATATCATAGAACATTTTACAGGCAGATGGTCTGATAATTCAGAGAATATTAGATCTTTATTACAAAACCTTAAGTGTAGAACCCTTACATCTTTAGATGGTATAAGGATACGTTCTTAACAAGAGTAATGGAACTCCCAGAGAGTAATAGCTCTCATTGGAAATCTAAGTTCATAGATGGACTTCCTCATCTATTTGCAGAAAGAATAAGGAATAACCTTAGAAAAGGAGGAAATAATATAGATTATGATGAATATACTTATGGGAAATTGATAGGTATATGCATGCAAGAAGGTTTAAATCTATGCAATGAAATAAGATTAAACCATCAAATTAAGAAACACTCTTTAAATGAAAAGAGGCAATTAGGTCAATTTTGCGAACAATTTGGATTAGAAGTAAAACCTAGTACTTCTAAGTCATTAAAATTAAAGAAGTCTAACCCTTATAAGCATAGGAAAAGAAAAAAGAAAAGGGAAGATAGAAAATCTAAAAGAATTGAAAAATATAAAGCTTCATATAAGCCTAAATTAATTTGTAGAAAATGTGGCAAAATAGGTCACAAAGCAAAAACTTGTTGGGTTAGGAAAAAGCTTAATAAGTTAGAAGATAAAGATTTGAAAAATCAAATCTCTAAAATATTATTAGAGTCAGATTCAGAATCATATTCTGAGCAATCTTCTTCTGAAGAAAAGAAATAGACAATTTAGAAAATGAAAGTCTTTACTCTTTATCTGAGGAAGAAAAGGAATGTAATAATAATTGCAACAAGGAATGTTGTAATCCAGAAATAAAAGAAGATGATATCTATCAAATTATTTCACAATTCCAAGATATGGAAATAAATGTAATAACTAATGAAATTCTGGAATTATTAAAACTCATAGATAATCCAAAAATAAAAGAGAAAATAATCTCGTCACATTTTAAAAGCCAAGAAGAGGAAGAAGCTTCTACTTCTGCTACCTCGGCAGAACTAAAACCCTTCTCTCTGGCAGAATTAAAAAATCAATTAAACAAAAAGAATAAGAAACCTTTTGATATTCAGGAATTAAAACAAGAAATTAATAATCTGAAAATAGAAATAAAATTGCTACAACAAACAATAAAGAATTAGAAAAAAGGATCATAGGTCTAGAAATAGGAAAAATAATTCCTCAACCAGAAGAATCAGAATCTCATTATTTAAAAAATATTATGGAGATTATAACTTCACAAAAGTGGCATACGAAAATAAAACTCCTTATAGGACAAGATTTCTTTATAGAAGTAACTGCGCTAATAGACAGTGGTGCAGATTTAAATTGTATACAGGAAGGATTAGTACCTGTAAAATATTACCATAAGACTTCTCATAGTTTGAGTCATGCGGGTAAAGGAAAACTCGAGGTAAATTATAAAATACCCAAGGCATTCATATGTCAAGAAAATACATGTATAGATACTAATTTTGTACTAGTAAAAAATCTGGCAAACCAAGTAATACTCGGTAGCCCATTTCTTGATAAAATTTTCCCTATAAAAAGAATAGATCGTACTGGAATAACTGGTACATACCAGGAAAGGGAAATAAATTTTCCGTTTATAAGTAATCCTTTAACAAGGACATTAAATAATGTAAAAGAAGAATTATTGAAAGCAAAAATAAATCAAATTGAATTTCTACAAAAAGAAATATTTTCTTTAAATATTCAAGAAACATTAAGTAAAAATAGGTTACAGGAAAAGATTAAATTAATTGAACATCAATTTTCCTTACAAATATGTAATGATCATCCTAATGCATTCTGGGAAAGGAAGAAACATATGTTTCTCTCCCATACGAAGATGATTTTAAAGAAAGTCAAATACCGACTAAAGCAAGGCCATGCCAAATGAATTCTGAATATATGGAATTATGTAAGAAAGAGATAAAATCTCTTTTAGATAGAAATTTAATTAGAATCTCTAAGTCTCCGTGGTCATGCACCGCATTTTATGTTAATAAACATGCAGAACAAGAAAGAGGTGTACCTAGGTTGGTAATAAATTATAAACCTCTTAATAAAGTATTAAAATGGATTAGGTACCCTATACCTAATAAAAAGATTTACTAGATAAATTGCATGATGCAAATATATTTTCAAAATTTGATTTAAAGTCAGGATACTGGCAAATTCAAATAGAAGAAAAGGATAGGTACAAACTGCTTTTACAGTACCTATAGGACATTACGAATGGAATGTAATGCCATTTGGTCTGAAGAATGCACCTTCAGAATTTCAAAATATAATGAATGATATTTTTATTCCATATAGTAGATTTATCATTGTTTATATTGACGATATCTTAGTATTTTCTAAGGATATTGAAACCCATTTTAAACATTTGAATATATTCAAAGAAATAATTTTAAAAAATGGTTTAGTTATATCTAGGACTAAAATGATGCTTTTCCAAACAAATATAAGATTTTTGGGTCATAATATCAACCAAGGAAATATAATTCCGATTAATAGAAGTATTGAGTTTGCATCAAAATTTCCTGATGAAATACAGGATAAAACTCAACTTCAAAGATTTCTTGGAAGTCTAAATTACATTCTTCCGTATTATAAAAATTTAGCAGAAGACACTGCAATCTTATATGAAAGATTAAGAAATAATCCTAAACCGTGGTCTCTAGATCATACTAGAGCAGTTCAGAAAATAAAGCAAAAGGTTAAAAACCTTCCTTGCTTAATGATAGCAAATCCCATAATGGATAAAATTGTTGAGACTGATGCCTCTGAGATAGGCTATGGAGGAATTTTGAAACAGAAATCTCCAGAAAGTAAACAAGAATATCTTGTTAGATTCCATTCAGGTAAGTGGAATACTAGCCAAAAGAATTATGCTACTATTGCAAAAGAAATTTTAGCAATAGTAAAATGTGTTTTAAAATTTCAAGATGATTTATATAACAAAAAGTTTGTCATACGAACAGATTGTCAAGCGGCAAAGTATATGTTTACTAAAGATTTTAAACATGATGTTTCTAAACAAATGTTTGCAAGGTGGCAGTCACATTTGGCGCCATTTGATTTTGAAATAATTTATAAAAAGGGAACTGATAACAGTTTACCTGATTTTCTTACCAGGGAGTATTTACAATGAGAAGACCCCCTCGAGAACCAAAAAATATTAAAGGACCAATTGGAATAGCATATTCCAAATTGGCATATTCAAAATATATTAATATCCTTAATAAACAAATTAGGGAAATTCAACTTCAAGTTAAAAGAGAAAACTATATTGAAGAAAGAAAGAATGGTTTCTTAGTCTATTACAAATTGAAAACAGATTCAAAGAGTTTAAAATACTTGAGTCAGAGAAAAAATATTTTGAAAAAATTATAAAAGAACTTGAAGCCAAATGGCTATAATTTCTAGTGCATAATGAGTCATAGTAAAGGACCTTTAAGAGAAGCTATTCAAGAAATTCTTGAAACCAAAAATGAACTTCTATTAATAGAAATAAGGCTTGTAAACAGAATGCAAGAAATCAGAAATAACATTAATTTGTCCAAAGAGGCAAAGAAACATGTTTTAGACATTTTGCAGATAAGACTTAATAAAGTCAGAAGAGAAATCCAGGAATTGGAAGCAAAGAAATTAATAATTTCTTATGCTTAATTTCAGCCATGATTCCTTGGGAACGCGGCAGAGGTCGTGGAAGATCTTCCTCTCATAGGGGAAGAGGTGAAAGAGTTATTTCCCAAATTGGGAACAAAAAGCTTATAGCTTTTAACGCATCAACAAGTGCGTCATCATCAAACATAGTTGATGAAGAGACATGGAAGGATTATATGGCCTTCAAAGCCTCAAAGGAAAATAGTCCTCAAGGCAAGGCATCATATGCCCAAATCACCACTGATGAAAGTGATGATGATGAATGGGTTCATAACCCAAACAAAGAAGTCATACTTCTTTTAGAAAATAAAGATAAAAAATGGAAAGATAATCCTTGGTTAATAACCAATCGATATCTTGATAAAGGATTATATCCTGCTGAGACATATAAGTCTCTAACATTCTATGAGGAAATCCTCAAAAAAGAATCATGCGAAATAACGCATTATACTGGGGCTAATAAAGCCATCAGTTTCAGTAAAATTGTAATCAAACAGATCATATCTGTTGAAACTTGGGGGACATCACCTCTAAGAACAAGGGAAATCATATTTCCTGAATCTAAAAATCCTATTAGTTATAACTATTGGGATTATATCAAAGCTTTTGACAGAGTTCTTTTATATGAGAATCCTAGTCAAAAACATTCTTGGTTTATAAAAATTTGTTCAAAAGTCTATGATTCAGATATTCCAAATTGGATTTTTAAATGGTGGCAGTTATACGGTCCATCAGTAAATATATTTACTAAAAATGCAAAAATATTTAAAGACTTATATACCCAATGGGTAGATTTATCTCCAATCTTAATCGAAGCCCAACATGATAATACCCTTATTGAGGGAATGGCTTCATTTTATTATTTTACTCAGTTCAGTATCCCATGGATATTGAAGTGGGTTCCAGAAACGGGTTATACCCTAGAAAATATTTTTTGTTTAAAAAGAAAATTTATGACTAAATTCTGGAAGAAGATGATGCAAGAGGAAAATGGCAAACTAAATTGCCAGATACTCTGGATTATATCCAGGAAATTATTCAGTCATACAAGCTGCAACAGCAGAAGAGACAACAAAGGGAATCTCCTAGTCCGTTCAATCATATTGTTACAAAGCTTAAAATGATTAAAGGCACTGATGATATTAGTGAAGAAGAAATTATGAAAGTATATCTCGCAGAAATGAAGAAGGACATAGCGAGACATTTCAAGAAAGGAGCATCTCCTTTGACAGATACTACATCAGGTACATCTTCAAATAATGAAGAAAATCAATTTATTTTTCAAGACTCTCAAGATCCATATGAAGAAGACTTCAATGAAGAAGTTTACCAAAGAATAATGGTGGAAGAAGAACCAGAAATATCTGGTAGCTCAAAAGAAAAGAAATAATACAATAGGTCCCACAATAGGTCCCACAACAAAATAAAGGACGTCAATAATTCAAAAGAAGGGATGAAATTTCTCCATTCACCAGACAAGATTTGTTTGGTTGTTGCATTATTGTAACTTTTGCTTTTATAAAGCAACTTTAATAATTGTACTCTAGACGCATAGGATGCGAATATTCGCATATTATTAGCATATTCTAGGGTCTAAGCCTCCTATAAATAGAGGCAATTGTAATTAGTTTACACACCTCGATCACTACTAAGATCGAACTCCCTCTCCACTCTCTTGTAAAAATTTTCTTATAATATATTGAAGTTAAAGTTTAAGAGTTTTAAGAGCAAGCACCTACGCTCCAAAAATTCTGGTAATTTCTCTCTTCTTCTTAAATCTATTCTTCTGATGATAGTCTCTCTAAGAGGCTAAACATCTAAGTGTTAAAACATCACCATGCTTAACTGAATTCTATGACTTATTATTATTATTATTGTTATTATTATTATTATTATTGTTATTATTATTATTATTAAAAAAAAAAAAAAAAAAAAAAAAAAAAGAGTCTGGAAGGCCAACGATAGTAAAAATTCAGGAAGGATGATTATGGACAGGTTGCAGCCTGTTCAAGATGTTAATGTGGCGGTCGAATTCTTGGGGCCCGTTTTAAGCCAAAAAGCCGGGATGGCGTGGGGCGTTTTAGGGCTGACCTTTACTGATCACATGTTAACATCCTTGACTAGGACTGTGTAAAATCTCCAATTGGTTCATAACCTTCCTGGATCTAGCCGTTGGTGGCCTAACAGATTTTATTTTAAAATTTATTAAAAAGTTTTTAAATGTTTATTGTTATAAGTTTTTAAGTGTGTTTCTAAATAAACATACCTCCTGGGGAGGCCTCCGGCCTACTTAGATGGCATAATAATAAATAATAATAATAATAATAATAATAATAATAATAATAATAATAATAAAATAATAATAATAATAATAATAATAATAATAATAATAATATAATAATAATAATATAATAATAATAATAATAATAATAATAATAATAATAATAATAATAATAATAATAATAATAATAATAATAATATAATAATAATAATAATAATAATAATAATAATAATAATAATAATAATAATAATAATAATAATAATAATAATAATAATAATAATAATAATAATAATAATATAATAATAATAATAATAATAATAATAATATAAATAATAATAATAATAATAATAATAATAATAATAATAATAATAATAATAATAATAATAATAATAATAATAATAATAATATAATAATAATAATAATAATATAATAATAATAATAATAATAATATAATAATAATAATAATAATATAATAATAATAATAATAATAATAAAATAATATAATAATAATAATATAATAATAATAATAATAATAATAATAATAATAATAATAATAATAATAATAATAATAATAATAATAATAATAATAATAATAATAATAATAAATAATAATAATAATAATAATAATAATAATAATAATAATAATAATAATAATAATAATAATAATAATAATAATAATAATATAATAATAATAATAATAATAATAATAATAATAATAATAATAATAATAATAATAATAATAATAATAATAATAATAATAATAATAATAATAATAATAATAATAATAATAATAATAATAATAATAATAATAATAATAATATAATAATAATAATAATAATAAATAATAATAATAATAATAATAATCATCATCATCATCCTATTCTACACGTCCAACAACCAAATCCACCCACGTTTGAATTTGTTGGTTGTTATGGGATAATACCGTAGTCGTCACCCAGTTGTATTCAAAATTCTTTTCCTCTAATCTGTAACTACTCAATCGAAACCGAAGGAATAAATCCATGTAAAATTTATAAATTGGGTGTGAATCTCCATTAGAGTTTTATTGAAACCATATCACACATTGGTCACACTTTCGCTCTCTTCGTTTCCTTTCGCTTCGATACCACTGTTATCGATTGTAGAAATCGGGATTTCTCTGTATCGCTGCTGTGAAGAGCTCTACACTCGGGATTTCCATTGATCGTAAACAACAGGGTGTCTTGTTGACGTAATATCACCCTAAGTCCTACCGATCCCGCCACCCATTCAAGGCAAGGTATAACTTAACTATACGGTTCTATTGGATGTGCTATGTCCTTGTTCGTAAGTTAATAACATAAGGAATAACCCACTCGACTTTAACTGAAAAATTTGATGGCTCCGAAGGTTTTCGTTGATCCTCTCCATTCTATTGATCGTTAAAACTGGTTCGGAGGTCCCCGATGAATCCTGCGATCGAGAGCTTCACTTGACTTAAGGTACCGTCAACCTCTATTAAATAGATTTAATACACCAAAAGAATGACAGAAGAAAACCTGGAATAATTTTGCAATCGTAGGGTAGAAGACGAAGGTTTAGTTTCTTGAATATTGTAATGCAAATACATATAGATACATGAATATAGAATTTAAAATTTTAATAAATGAATGTGATTTCTTTGCTTGTAAATTAGACTCATGTGACGGTTCATGTAAGTATGCCAAGTCAAAAAAAAAACAATAATGATTTGATTGTTTATGAAAAATTAGTATTTACATTGTTATCATAAATAGACACATGAATATTTTATAAATTAAATACTAATGATAATTAACATTTTATTCTGTAGAAGTTGCCAAATTTAATTAAAACAATAATCATGCACTATAAATCTAATTATGTTGCACCGCGTGACTTTTTGTATAAATTATAAAATCAACTTTGCAATATTAAAAGCTACGTTGTTAACGTTGTAATACACCAGTGAATTATTATAGGTAAATTTAAGTTACAATTAATAAATTAAACCAACAAAAAAAAATCTGATTAGGTGTGTATATATATGTAGGTTCTTTTGATCGTTCGGAAAGGAATTTACTCACTATAGATATAATAACTATTGTATAAGATACGGATTCCGACCCTTCCTCTCTCGTAGCATGAATACCTCTCGTTCTTGATTTTTATCTTGAATTCATAACTTGACTTCTTGTTTATTAAATCCATAAGATTATTGTTATAAATGATTATCGTATAGTTGACATTGTTTGCATGTGATAGGATTTATCTTCTTTGTACTCATTGTCACATGCTTCCTAAATTATTGATTATAGCTAGTGACCTTGATTAAAGGTTATGAGCACTAGTGTAACTTATTGTGTTATATTAGCTTGATTGTATCGTATTATTGACCTCCGTACCTGAGCACATCCACCTATGGGGACATAGGGCGTCATTGTGGCACAAGTGACGTGCTCTATCTGTGGCAGAGCGATTAGACCACAGCGTCTCTACATTATTATTACTTGCTGAGTTGTTGCACATATTAATTAGTGTTAAAGGAGGCGTATGGATCGATCCTAGGATATAATTGTAAATTGTTATTGGTGAGATGGTTAGGTGTGTGTGCCCACATTCCTATCTCACATAATGGTGCATTAGAACTGCAGCTAATGTACACATTGTCAAGTGTTATTATTATTGGCTCATATGGGTATTCCTTTTAGATGATCATTATTATTTGATTTTCAACTTGATCATCTCATTGTTATCATTATTGATCATTGTATTGCTATTGTTTAGTTCCGTTACTGAGCATTCTTTGGCTCAGCCGTGTTTTCTTTTGTAGTTTTCTCTTATGTTTATAGCAGGTACTCAAGGGGCTCAGGGGAACGAGTGAAGAGTGTTAACTCAAGAAGTTAGGATGAGGACATTTGGATTAATAAGACTTAATAGTATTTTGATTTTAAGACTTATTAAAATTATTTGGACCTATGTAAGGATTTGAATGTTTCTTAGTACTTTAATTTTATTATCCATGAAACTCTGATTACTGTTTGTGTGACACGTCAACCCTACTCCGGGTTGGGGTGTTACAGTTATGGTATCAGAGCTTAGGCTCCTTCCTGTAGAAAACCTAAACTAAATAATTAAGACATGTGAGGATTGGGTAGACATTGGGTTAGGTTCTCTATATATTATATGACTAATTTCTAATTCACTTTGTTCTGATTAATTTGATATGTTTTCATTCTAGATGCCTCCCCGTCGTACTTCACGAAATTCTAGCGGGTCAGATGGACCTGATCCAAACCTTGTTAGTGCTATGACCCAAGCACTTACTGCTATACTACCGACTTTGATTGACGTAGTATGTAATCCGAACCCAAATCCAAACCCTAATCCAAATCCAAATCCGAATCCGAATCCAAACCCAAATCCTAATCCAAATCCAAACCCAAATCCGAATCCAAATCCAATCCCAAATCCAGATCCAGATCCAAACCCGAATCCAAACCCAACTGGTGCAGATGTTTGGCTAGCGCGATTTCAAAAGCAAAAACCACGATCATTCACTAAGGCGGCTACACCTGCAGTGGCCATAGACTGGATCGCTCACATTGAGAAAATTTTCACCATGCTTAGAGTTGATCAGCAGTACAGGGCGGGCTTAGCTGCTTATAAACTGGAGGAAGATGCTCAAGTATTGTGGGAGAATGTTGTAGCTGAAAGAGGAGGCGAACAATTCGTGGAGACTCTATCTTGGAATGATTTTCGTGCCATATTTTTCGACAAGTATTTTACGAATGTGGATAAAGCAGCATACAGGCGGGAGTATGACAACATCCGTCAACGAAATGATGAATCACTCACTGATTTTACAGACCGGTTTTATCGACTGTTGGGATTTGTAGGTTCTTCTGCTGGACCACCTGAGGAACGGGCTGAAAAGTATCAATGGGCAGTATGTGATCGGATTCGTAAGGCTATTATTCACTCCACTTTCAACAATGTTGAGGAAGCGGTTAGGGCTGCAAAAAGGGTGGACCTGGAGAGAAAGGAATTTTTGTTAAAATTTGAGGATAATAGGAAGCGAAGTAGAGATGGGACTCGTATTCAGGCCGGCGGTGAGTCATCTCAAGGATCTGACCGAAATGGAAATGATCGTCAGAAAAATCAAGGATCGAGGAAGAACACTAAGCCATGGAATGGTAAGACTTGAAGTCAAGGTCAAATGATGCCCTATCAACAACCAATTGCAGCTCAACCGGTGAATCAAAAAGGCAATCCTTCTAGACATCCGATGTGTACTCATTGTGGAAAACATCATCCCGGAATTTGTCGTCGACTTACAGGAGCTTGTCTTGGTTGTGGAGATATGGGCATAGGGTTAGTCAATGCCCAAAGGCGAGGAACCGACCAGAGAATGATGCTAAAGGAGCCAATGCGCCACCCACCACCGGGGGTCGAGTATTCGCACTAACTGCAGGGAAGCTGCTAATGCTCCAGGTACATCTTCCCATACTATTTCATTCTAATAATCATAATCTACTTCCATTGATTCTAGTTTTACCATCGTTAGTATCTCATTAGTTATCAATGCATAGGTACGATTTGTGGTATACTTCGTTATGGTGACTATGATATTTCTGTATTGTTTGATACTAGCTCCACACACTCGATAGTATCTCATCTATTCACAAAGCGTCTTATGATCACACCTACTACTCTAGAGCCTACATTGGTGATTTATACTCCTGTTGGAGAATCGATTGTTATTTCTCAAGTGTACCAAAACTGTCCTATTCAGATCGAATCAATCATTAGAGAGGCTGACCTATTTCCTATGCACATGGGTGATTTCGATATTATTCTTGGCATGGATTGGTTAACACGACACCAGGTTACCATAGAGTGTCAAACTCGTCGTGTGCTATTTGGTGATCCTATGAATCCTGACTTAGTTTACCAAGAGAGCCTACCTCGGAAGTCTCTCAAAATCATCTCTGCTCTGAAAGCCCAAAAGCTTATATTCCGTGGATGTGAGGGATTCTTAGCTGTTATAAAAGATACAGCAGTGGATACTCCTCGTATTGAAGACTTTCCTATTGTTCGGGAATTCTCTGATGTCTTTCCTGAAGAACTTCCAGGGTTACCACCTGAGCGTGAAGTCGAGTTTACTATTGATTTAATCCCCGGGGCGGAACCTATTTCTAAGGCACCTTATCGGATGGCTCCAGTAGAGTTGAAGGAATTGAAAGAACAACTGCAGGAGCTATTACAACTCGGATTCATTAGACCAAGTGTTTCACCATGGGGGCACAGGTATTATTTGTGAAGAAGAAAGATGGCAGTATGCGTCTATGCATCGACTACCGAGAGCTTAATAAGATTACTATCCGGAACCGCTATCCGTTACCGCGCATTGACGATCTCTTCGATCAACTACAAGGGGCAAAGTTTTTCTCTAAGATCGACCTCAGATCAGGATACCATCAATTGAGGATTCAAGATAAAGATGTTCCTAAGACAGCATTCCGCACCCGTTACGATCACTACGAGTTTCTAGTTATGCCTTTTGGCTTGACCAATGCTCCAGCTGTCTTTATGGACCTCATGAACAGAGTGTTCCATGAGTATTTGGACCGCTTGTAATTGTTTTTATCGATGACATCTTGGTATTCTCTAAAAGTAGAGAGGAGCATGAAGACCACCTTCGCACGATTTTGGAGACCTTACGCCAAAGAAGTTATATGCTAAATTTTCTAAGTGTGACTTTTGGTTTGAACAAGTGGCATTTTTAGGCCATGTTGTATCAGCTAAAGGTATCACTATGGATCCGACAAAGGTGGAAGCTATTACTAAATGGCCTCGACCGACATCCATCACTGAAGTTCGTAGTTTTCTTGGTTTAGCAGGCTATTACCGACGTTTTGTGGAAGGTTTCTCTCGCGTGGCGTTGCCTCTAACTCAACTTATGAGAAAGGGTGTAAAGTTTACTTGGAACGAGGATAGAGAAAAGAGTTTTGAGGAACTGAAGAAAAGACTAGTATCTGCCCCTATTCTTACGTTACCTTCGGGTTCTGGCGGATACCAAGTTTATAGTGATGCATCGAAGAAGGGACTCGGTTGTGTTCTTATGCAGCATGGTAAAGTTATTGCCTATGCTTCCCGACAGCTTAAACCGTATGAAGTAAACTACCCAACACATGACTTAGAGCTTGCAGCTGTAGTGTTTGCATTAAAGATTTGGAGACATTATTTGTATGGAGAGACATGTGACATCTTCACCGATCATAAGAGCCTTAAGTATATTTTTACGCAAAAGGAACTCAACATGAGGCAGAGGAGATGGTTAGAACTACTCAAGGATTATGATGCCAACATCCAGTACCATCCGGGCAAGGCGAATGTCGTGGCAGATGCTCTCAGTCGAAAGAGTGCAGGTGGGGGGTGGCATGTCTTCAACTCCAACCCCAGATTATCTCAGATCTTGAAGAATGGAAGTTGGGTTACAGCTTGGTGAGTCTAACGGTTATCTGGCCAAGATGATGATAGAATCTGGTCTTATTACACGAATCAAGGAAGCTCAGAATCAAGATGGAGAACTATGGGCTATATTACAAAACTTTAAGATAGGGAAACAATCTGAGTTTCGAGTTGATGAACAAGGAGTTATCTGGTGTGGGAATAGATTATGTGTTCCAGATGATTCAACCCTTCGCGAGTCCATATTAGCAGAGGCACATAGCTCACCTTTCTCTATTCACCCGGGAGCCACTAAGATGTACAGAGATCTAAGGAGGAACTTTTGGTGGAGTGGTATGAAAGAAGATGTAGCTAAATATGTGGGTCATTGTTTAACTTGTCAACAAGTAAAGATTGAGCATCAAAGAGCTAGTGGATTACTGCAGCCATTAGATATTCCTGTGTGGAAATGGGATGATATTTCCATGGACTTTGTTACAGGTCTACCAAAAACATTCAAGAAGAACGACGCCATTTGGGTCGTAGTTGATAGACTCACAAAATCAGCTCATTTCTTGCCCATCCAGCAGGGTTACTCAATTAGCAAATTATCAGAGGTATTTCTGCAAGATATTATTCGACTTCATGGCACGCCATCATCGATTGTATGTGATAGAGATCCGCGTTTCACGTCACGTTTTTGGAAGGGTTTCCAAAATGCTTGGGGAACAAAGTTAAGATTAGTACCGCCTTCCATCCGCAGACTGACGGACAATCTGAACGCACTATGCAGACTTTGGAAGATATGCTTAGAGCATGCGCACTCGAATGGACGGGCAATTGGGATGAGTATCTATGCTTAGTTGAGTTTGCGTATAATAACAGTTGGCAAGCTAGTATTGATATGGCCCCATTTGAGCTTTTATATGGTCGAAAGTGTAGAGCACCAATATGCTGGAATGAGGTTGGAGAGAAGATAATTGAAGGACCGGAATTGGTTAAAATTACTAATGACAAAGTTGCCATTGCCAGAGAGAAGTTGAAAGAAGCCCAAACTAGACAAAAGAGTTACGCCGATCAACATCGACGAGCCTTGGAATTTAAAGTTGGAGATCATGTGTTCTTAAAGTGTCACCTTGTCGTGGCGTACGTCGATTTGGAATTAAAGGAAAGTTAAGTCCATGTTTTATCGGTCCGTTTGAGATTCTTGAAAGGGTTGGAGAAGTCTCGTATCGTTTAGCATTGCCGCCACAACTCTCTCATGTTCATAACGTTTTTCATGTATCCTTGTTGAGGGGATACAACTATCATCCGTTGCACGTTATTAGTTACCCTCATCTCGCGATTCAAGAAGATCTTTCTTATGAAGAAGAACCTGAAGCTATTATTGATCGTCAAGAACGAATTATGAGACGCAAGTCAATACCATTCGTAAAAGTCTTATGGAAAACTCATTCTGAACGTGAAGCGACGTGGGAGATAGAAGAAATGATTCGTTCTCAGTACCCGTACCTATTCGACAACTAAGTGTATGTTCTCTAACCTTAGTTATTTTAATTACTCTATTCGTAAGTTGTGCATGTGTGCTTACAAGAGTATTAATCGCCCTTGAACCGTATTTTTGAGGATTCATGCTACACTACTTACAATTTCGAGGACGAAATTAAATCAAAAGGGGTAGAGTTGAAATATCCGATTAATAATAATAATAATAATAATAATAATAATAATAATAATAATAATAGTAATAATAATAATCATAATAATAATAATAATAATAATAATAATCCTATTCTACACTTCCAACACCAAATCCACCCACGTTTGAATTTGTTGGTTGTTATGCGATAATACCGTAGTCGTCACCCAGTTGTATTCAAAATTCTTTTCCTCTAATCTGTAACTACTCAATCGAAACCGAAGGAATAAATCCATGTAAAATTTATAAATTGTGTGAATCTCCATTAGAGTTTTATCGAAACCATATCACACATTGGTCACACTTTCGCTCTCTTCGTTTCCTTTCGCTTCGATACCACTGTTATCGATTGTAGAAATCGGGATTTCTCTGTATCGCTGCTGTGAAGAGCTCTACACTCGGATTTCCATTGATCGTAAACAACAGGTGTCTTGTTGACGTAATATCACCCTAAGTCCTACCGATCCCGCCACCCATTCAAGGCAGGGTATAACTTAACTATACGGTTCTATTGGATGTGCTATGTCCTTGTTCGTAAGTTAATAACATAAGGAATAACCCACTCGACTTTAACTGAAAAAATTTGATGGCTCCGAAGGTTTTCGTTGATCCTCTCCATTCTATTGATCGTTAAAACTGGTTCGGAGGTCCCCGATGAATCCTGCGATCGAGAGCTTCACTTGACTTAAGGTACCGTCAACCTCTATTAAATAGATTTAATACACCAAAAGAATGACAGAAGAAAACCTGGAATAATTTTGCAATCGTAGGGTAGAAGACGAGGTTTAGTTTCTTGAATATTGTAATGCAAATACATATAGATACATGAATATAGAATTTAAAATTTAATAAATGAATGTGATTTCTTTGCTTGTAATTAGACTCATGTGACGGTTCATGTAAGTATGGCAAGTCAAAAAAAAAAACAATAATGATTTGATTGTTTATGAAAAATTAGTATTTACATTGTTATCATAAATAGACACATGAATATTTTATAAATTAAATACTAATGATAAATTAACATTTTATTCTATAGAAGTTGCCAAATTTAATTAAAACAATAATCATGCACTATAAATCTAATTATGTTGCACCGCGTGACTTTTTGTATAAAATTATAAATCAACTTTGCAATATTAAAAGCTACGTTGTTAACGTTGTAATACACCAGTGAATTATTATAGGTAAATTTAAGTTACAAATTAATAAATTAAACCAAAAAAAAATCTGATTAGGTGTGATATATATGTAGGTTCTTTTGATCGTTCGGAAAGGAATTTACTCACTATAGATATAATAACTATTGTATAAGGTACGGATTCCGACCCTTCCTCTCTCGTAGCATGAATACCTCTCGTTCTTGATTTTATCTTGAATTCATAACTTGACTTCTTGTTTATTAAATCCATAAGATTATTGTTATAAATGATTATCGTATAGTGACATTGTTTGCATGTGATAGGATTATCTTCTTTGTACTCATTGTCACATGCTTCCTAAATTATTGATTATAGCTAGTGACCTTGATTAAGGGTTATGAGCACTAGTGTAACTTATTGTGTATATTGGCTTGATTGTATCGTATTATTGACCTCCGTACCTGAGCACATCCACCTATGGGGACATAGGGCGTCATTGTGGCACAAGTGACGTGCTCTATCTGTGGCAGAGCGATTAGACCACAGCGTCTCTACATTATTATTACTTGCTAAGTTGTTGCACATATTAATTAGTGTTAAAGGAGGCGTATGGATCGATCTAGGATATCATTGTAAATTGTTATTGGTGAGATGGTTAGGTGTGTGTGCCCACATTCCTATCTCACATATTGGTGCATTAGAACTGCAGCTAATGTACACATTGTTAAGTGTTATTATTATTGGCTCATATGGGTATTCCTTTTAGATGATCATTATTATTTGATTTTCAACTTGATCATCTCATTGTTATCATTATTGATCATTGTATTGCTATTGTTTAGTTCCATTACTGAGCATTCTTTGGCTCAACCGTGTTTTCTTTGTTGTTTTCTCTTATGTTTATAGCAGGTACTCAAGGGGCTCAGGGGAACGAGTGAAGAGTGTTAACTCAAGAAGTTAGGATGAGGACATTGGATTAATAAGACTTAATAGTATTTTGATTTTAAGACTTTATTAAATTATTTGGACCTATGTAAGGATTTGAATGTTTCTTAGTACTTTAATTTTATTATCCATGAAACTCTGATTACTGTTGTGTGACACGGTCAACCCTACTCCGGGTTGGGGTGTTACAGATATAGTCAGGACAGGTAGTGCTCGGGGTGTGAAGAGTAGAGTAAGTGGCTAATCACAACTGATCACTGTAATTAGGGACTTACTATACTTGACATGAACTGAGTTACTTCCTTGAATGACGTGTTAGTGTTTAAATCTTTCAGTGTGAGATAGGGAATGGCCGGTGGTAGACCTTCTAAGGTTTCACATGGGGGAGGTAGTGGCGGACGTGGTGTTGAACCACGAGTCACGAGAGCAAGATCTAGAGTGGAACAGGTGGTTAACGAGGAACCTGAAACACCTCACCAGGGAGGTGGTGATGAGAATGCTAACTTGAGAGCCTCGGTGAAGGAGGCGGTGGTCGAAGAAGTACATCAGGTCATGCAGACGATCCTACCATCTGTAGTGACCGAGATGATGAAGGCTGTTAGAGACGGGGAAAGACAGGAAAGGGGTAGATCATCGGGCTCAAGGGGACGGCCCAAGACTGAAACGTTTTCTTCGACGACGGAGAGAAAGAAGAGGAAGAAGAGCCTGCGCCGGAGACGGCACGAGGCTGTAATTATGGGGAGTTTCAGTGATGCAAGCCCCCAACTTTTGATGGTAATGGCATGCTGCCGCGGCTCACCGGTGGGTGAGAGAGATGGAAGTTGTTTTGAAAATCAGCGAATGCCAGGAGGATCAGAAAGTAAAGTTTGTGCTCATTCTTTCGTGGACTCAGCTTTGTGCTGGTGGGAACAACATAGTCCAAGTTGAGGGTAGTCGGGCTATCGGAAGGATGAGATGGCTAGAGTTGAAAAGGTTGGTGATTGAGGAGTTCTGTCCTCATCGTGAGATGGACAAGGTAGAAAGGGAGTTCCTGCAGTAGAAGCGGGGAACGATGACGCATCAGCAGTACACCACCAAATTCAACGAAATGGCACGGCTGGTGCCGATCAGGTAACACCTCTTTCGCGAAAGATAAAGAGGTATATTCAGGGCTTGCCGGCGGATATCCGTTGGCACATGATCGCTGCCCAACCAAGCACGTTTAGGTCAGCAGTTGACTTGGCAGGGAGGTTGTATGATGAAAGAACTGTGGTGGTGGCTGAAGACGTCGAGAAGGATGATGGAGACCGGAAATGGAAGGGAAGGAGAACTGAACGGGGTGGTGTCCTGACGAATAATAAGCCTGCACGAGGGGATGACCACTGTGTGGCCGCACCTGGTGCGAGGTCGGATAGGGTGTTAAATTGTGGGATGGAGCATTCGGGAGGATGCAAAAGGGAACCAAATACTTGCTACAAGTGTGGGAGGCGTGGTCATATGGCTAGAGAATGCGGAACCGTGAGATGCTATAATTGCGGAGAAATTGGCCATATGAGTAAAAACTGTGAGAAGCCAAGGGCGGAAGGTTCGGGAGTGAAGAAGGCTGGAAGAGAAGGACGGAGGGCAAACGCAGCACTACACGATGACGCGGGAGGAGGCTAGGGTGAACCCCGATGTTACGTCAGGTATGTTTCTAGTCAATTAACCTTTAGCCTTTGTGTAGTTCGATTGTGGCTCTGGTTCATTCCTGCTGCCTTCTGTGATAAGTTGCATGTTAGGAGTAGGAAGATCGATGTCATTCGCCTTAGGAGCTACTATAGGTAAGTCTACTAGATTACCCAGTGCACTAAAGGACCTTGCAATAGGATTGAGAGAGTGCTTGTTTTCTGTTAGACCATCCCTAGTAGGCGTATTTGGATAGACGCACACCTCCGGGTGAATCAAATAGTAACTTATGAGGCAAGCACCAAGTGCTGCAAAGGAGATGGACTGATTGGTGGTGCCTGATAAAAGTTCGGTGCCGACCTACGACAAGGGAATATGATGAGGGCTTCACCGGGAAGGTGGTACGACGAGCGGAAGGCGATGGTGATAACGGGCGAAGCAGAGGAACGAGTCTGTGTTAAGAAGGGGAAAGTAAGGCGAAATAATGATGGTGGATTCGTGTCCAAAGGTACAGCGTTGAGGGACGACGATCGGAAGAGAACGGAAAGAAAAGGAGAAGGAACATCGACGAGCCCTTAGATGTAGAGATTTCTATTAGTGGATTCATTAGGTTACCTGATGCCCTAGAGGAATTGCGTGATGCAATTAAGAAAGTTGTGTCACCCGTTGTCTGAGGAACAGTTTCAGCCTATGATGGTTCATCGAACGGCAACGTACGATAGTTTTGACGTTGTAGCAAACAAGTAGAATGGGAGATCGGCAGCAAAAGAGAAAGGATAAATTTGGATTGAGTCACCAAATAAGCCGAATCCTCTTTCTTGTCAGTGTTGGGTTGCCAAAGGGTCATTATTCACACGTAAAGAACATCAAAAAGGGCCAGCAACTATACGCAAGTTGATGGCCGTGTTTTTTCAAGCATTAAAGCTAAAGGTTCTCAGTGATGCTCTGAAGCTCAATGATTATGACACCGAGACTTTGCTCAGATATTGTGATGTTTCTTTTAATCGTAGTGACCGCACTCTACATGGCATGTTTGAGGTCGTAGGTGCTGGTCAATTGAACATTGATCAGTGTACATGGGTTGTCAATGTCAATAGTCCAAGATAGACCAGAAGTCGAATGTTGACAAACGATATGGAGCGATAGGACTCCAAGGGACGGACTGGAAAAGAGATGGGACAGCATTGCCGCTAGGGTTTGAGGAGTAACAGGTTTCGGGGACGAAACCTATATAAGGGGGGTGGACTTGTAACACCCGGAAAATTTTCTAAGCGAGTCAAGTAATAATAATGGGCTCAGACGAAAATTATTTAATAAATATAAAATGGTTGTGGGGGTTAGACCGAGTTAACCCTTCGGGTCACGAGTTTTACGAGTTTGGGGTCGCGGGAACGCCTGACATATATATAGATGGATCAGCTGAACAACTCTCATTTGCACTCAAACACCCAGTTCTAGAGAGAGAAAGTGTAGAGAGAGAAAGTGTCAAATCGAGGCTCGGTTGGTCAAGGATCGAAGGCTGGTGTTCGTGGGCTCCTAAACAACAAGAATCAAGGTAAGAAACGTAGTATAATTGCTCCATTTGGTGAAAAAACCCGGGTTTGGGTTTTTGGGGTTTTAAAAGTGGCAAGAATCGCCCAAAAACGCACGTTTTAGGGTAATAAAACATGTAAGAAGCTTAGATTTAGGTTCCTGGATGATAACCCAAGGGTTGGGTGGAAAAGATTGGATTTTTGGGTTAAATGAGCTGATTCGTAAATTTCAGCTCGTTCTGCGAATTTAAGCACTCGTCCAGCGAATTTATAGATTCATCCAGTGAAACTATGAGGTTTCATCTAGCGAATTTATAGATTCGTCCGAGCGAAACTATAGTTTCGCCAATAAGTTCGCAGACATTGTTATCCAACGAAAGTTGGGCGAAACTGGCAGCGAAACTGCCAGCGAATCTACCAGCGAAACTAGCAGCGAAACTGCTGTTTGCCTAGCGAAACTGTGGGCGAAGCTATCAGCGAAAATGCTGATCACTTAGCGAAGTTAGCAGTGAAATTAGGCAGAAATTAACCCATTTGAGTGTTAACTTATCTGCAGGTGGGGTAGTGCAACCCTTTCTTTAAAGCTTGATTGAGAAGCTACTCATCAAGTACAGGTGAGTTTCTAGATCCCCTTATTTAAATGTTTTTCCATGTTTTTGGGGCTATTATGCATAGTAAATATAAGGTTTTCAAGATAAGGATTTCAAGGTGTTTTAACAAGAAAATACATTTTCTTAAAGTAAAATGTGACATTCAAATAGCTCAAAATAATTTTCGGGCGCCAGCCAGGGGCGTTGCCCCTTGGACCCCACTAGGGGCTGCTGCCCTAGGACCCCGCTATCAGGGGCTGCCGCCCCCGAACCCCCGCTGTCCCGCGGAGGGTCAGAGTTTATAGCTGTATGTTCGAAAATAATATGTGTATGTATGTTTTAGAGTTGGACTATAGCTAAGTAGTGGATGTTAGAATGTTTTAGGTGCCTTAGTATGTTAGATCCATGCTTGGGCAGTGTTAGAAAGCTTTCAGAAAAGTCCCATACAACCACTTTGGACTTAGGATTTTCTAAGTGGTGTTAAGTGGTAGAATAGAGAGATAGGCCCTGTTATGATGTGATGGTCTATGCTTGATGTGTGCATGATGATGTGATGAAGTTTATTATATGGGTGATATGTTATCTTTCTTTGTTAAAGAGTTTTAAAAGTACGTACTATGTTTTAGAATACCTATTGTATGACTTTACGGGATATGATGAATGAATGAGTAAAGTAATGAAGTAAAGTATCATGTAACGAAGTGAAAGATAACGATAAAGTACAAATGAACGAATACGATAAAGTACGAAATGAACGAACATATGGGATAATGAACGGATGAAAGGCTTGCAAGCAAATGTATGAGGTGAGCGACTCTGTGTCGCAACAGACTCGAAAGAGGTCCTTGTCGCGTACTACGGTATTACAGGAGACATGATTCAGATGAACGATAGTAAGAATGGCTTGCAAGCAGAAGGAAAGGGGGTTCACAACTCATGAGAGTTGTTAGCTCAATGCGTGTGTATGTTATAGCGTGCGATCTTGGCTAAAGGGGACATAGACACAGTGGGAGTTCAGTTTTGGTAACTGCTCTGATACGTGCGATATGGTATTTACTGTGTCCTATGTAGCGTGCGATGATGGCCTACCTCATATGGATTATGTAGCGTGCGATTTTGGCTAATCCATGAGATGGCGTGCGATTTGGCTAAACCCCGAGAGTTCTCACACACAGGGAGAGTTGGTCTTAGTGACAACTCCACTGGTGCGAATTGCACGAGATGAGATAGTGAAGTGAGCAACTTTGTGTTGCAACAGACTCGAATAGAGTTCAATCCGGTGATTGACTCGATGGGATCTTGTCGTGTATCCCGGCACAGACGTGAGCCGGGGATATTGCATGAGACAAGATCTAGATGAAAGGAAGAGAATCATGAAAGAAAGAAAGTATGAACCGAACGAAGGTTAAAGAACATAATGAAAGTTAATGAACGAGTGAATGAACGAACGATAATGAAGATAATAATAATATTATTATCTGTATGCATGTATGATGTATGCTCAAGAACGAAATATCATAATAAGAACGAAACGGGATCCTTGGCATTTAACCTCAGTAATCATGGCTGTGTGCCATGAAGAGGGTAAAGCCGACGGGATCTAGATAAGAAATGAATGATAAAGAAGTACGATGGACGAATGAAAAGTTTATGAACGCAATGAAAGATGATAATGATATTATGTGTACGTATGATGAGTGAGCATGTACGAAAGTATAGTATGATTTGAAAGAAAGTAAAGAGCGGTTTTTACGAAAGTAAAGTATTTTATTATAAAAACTAGAACTCACTCAGCGTCGCTGACTTTTGTATGCATAATAGTTGGCAGGTATTTTGGTTGATGCTGAGGAGTTGCAGGCATGGATGCATAAGCTACTGGGAGAGTTTGAGGCTGGCATCCATATTTGACATGTCATTGTATTTGAGATGAAAAGAATGTTGTAATGTAATAAATGACATGCTCTTAGTTATAAATGAAAGTTTTAAATTCCGCTGCAAAGTAAATATGTGTTTAAAATGTTTTATGTGCAATGAATGACCAACCGCAAGGTGCCGGGAACGGGGCCTTACACAGTGGAAGCACAGAAAGGGATCCGAGTCTACGTGGGAAACTGAAGAAGAGATGAGACAGCATTACCCATATCTGTTCGAGGAATAACAGGTTTCGGGGATGAAACCTTTATAAGGGGGTGGACTTGTAACACCCGGATATTTTAAAAGTTGTAAAAAGAAGAATAAAAGGAGGAAATGCAAATTTAACGCAAGTACAGGGGTTAAAAGTGTGCAAAGTACAAAATATAATATAATTTTATACAAAAGCAACATGGCCGCCATACCATGTTACTTTTCACCTTTTTGCATTCGGATTGTAGAGAAAGAAAGCTGAGTTTTCGGGTTTTGAAGAAGAAGAACAAGGAAGTCGAATTCAAGGTAAGAATTTGATGTTTTAAGGTGTTCTTGACTGATTTCAGTTCGGGTTTATGCTTATGTATATGTTTGTACGTTTGTGTGTGGTTTTTTGGTGGGTCTCTAGGTGTTTGAGCTCATAGCAAACGGGTTTGAAGGAAGTCATACTCAAAGTTGCATAAGGTGAGTTCTAGACCCATATTTTTACATATTTTTATAAATTCTTAGGGGCTGAAAATGTATGTAAACGTATTTTACAAATGTTGTATGAGTAACCGTATGTATCCCTGCATGTATGATGATGTTTATGGATGTTTTATGTTATGTTCATGCTTAGAATGGTATGAGTAAGCTTAGAATAAGATAATATGATGTTTGGGACAGGAAACAACTTAGAAAAATTCTCAACAAGTTGGTCATGCGCCTAAATAAGGTCCATGCGCCTAAACTTTGCCTTAGATAAGTTTAAGAGAACTCATGCGCCCAAACAGTACCCCATGCACCTACTTATCTGCCTTAGAATAATTAAGTGTACGTCATGCGCTTGAATAGTAGTTCGTGCGCCTAGAATTTGGCCAGATGCCTAAGTACTATGGTCATGCGCCCCAATAGTGTCCATGCACCTGAATATCCCCATGCGCCCAAAACAAGCTAAAATGTCTAAGTGTTGGCTCATGCGCGTGGGAGGCTCATGCGCCCAGAAGTTGTGGAAATTTACTAAGTGTAGAGATCATGTGCCTGAACAGGGGAAACGAGCCTATGTAGTGCTCATGCGCATGCATAGTCATCATGCGCCTAAATGACTTGGAATTTTTTCTGAAATTTTGGGAATCTGTGATTTTAGGGTTTTGACCTTAGTTTGACTTGAGGTTATTATATGCTTACTTTATGCATGAATATGATTTGTTCTTATGTTCCATATTATATTATATTATATTGTATGACTTTATGTGGTGTGTTTATGATCGTAAATGTTAAGTATTATCATTAAAAAGTGAAAGATTAAAGATGATGAAAAGTGGAACATAAATGTAAGAATGAAAGACTTGCAAGCAAAATGAACGGAGGTGCACGACCATGTTGTCGTTAGCTCAACTGTGATGCGGGTTAGCTACCCCAAAGGATGCACATAGAGTCGATCACTGAGATTGACAGGGACCCTTGTAGCATACACTGGGTGACTGAGTCAAGCTTCATGCATAATGTCCGGGGTCTATTTATAGACCTCATGCCAGCATCAGCTTCGTGCACAATGTTCGGGGTATTGCACATTGGTCCGGAAAGAAAGTGAAAGATAATGATAAAAGTACAAAATGAGAGAATTAGCATGGTAATGAATAAATGAAAGAAGGTATTACCTTGTTGTATGTATGATGAATGCTTACGAACAAAAGTAAAGGAAGTGTTTTATGAAAAAAGAGTATTTTCATATATAAAATATTCAAGGTATTTTAACGCCTTTAAAACTAGAATTCACTCAGCAACGCTAACTTTTATACATTTTCAGTTGGCAGGTAATTATTGCTGAGAATGGCACGCGAGAAAAGCTACTCGGCAGGGCAAGACTAACATCCGTTCATGATTAATAACTTTGTTGATTTGTAATGCAGTTAAACAACCTTTTGTAACTGATAACAATTTTGGGTGTATTGCTTAGCAACAGTTTTTTTAATGAATGGATGACTTTTGATATTAATTCCACTGCATTAACTTATGGAAATTATATTAACATGTATGTGTAGTACTATGAATGACCAACTGTGCGGTGCTCGGGATCGTGGCCTTACATAAACCATATTCACACAAACCATAAACTAACATAATATTCCTAGTCAAACTAGGTACGTACAACACATTGTTCACAGCAAGTTGTAAAACATTAGAAGAGTAAAAGAACAAATGTAAGGCCCCATTCCCGGGACGCTTACAGCTGGCAATTCATCGCTCATAAAACATATAATTTCATTAACTTCGATAAATATTGCAGCGGAATCAGTAAAATAACTTTTCATTTCAATATAAATGCTTTTGCAAGTTAATACAACATTCATTTCAAAAAATCGTTTGTCGTATAACAGCGTAAAAACATTATACAAAAGAATGCCATCCGAAACTGAGTAGCCATCCTGTGCCATCCTCAGCAACGTTACCTGCCAACTGGAAACACATAAAAATTCAGCGTTGCTGAGTGAGTTCTAGTTTTGTAATAAAACATACTTCTCTTTCGTTAAAACCGTTCTTTACTTACATGCGATCACACATCATACGTACTCATAGATAATATCATTATTATCTTAATTATTCGTTCATTAACTTTCGTTCATTTAACGTATATCGTTAACATTCACATTCATTACTTTCGTTCACATTCTTTCATAAGTCCTTACTTTCTTTCGTACGTTCATTACATTCATTCGTACGTTCATTCCATTCATTCGTACGTTCATTACTTTCATTCGTACGTTCATTACTTTCGATGACATGTACAATACCCTGAACATTGTGCACGAAGCTAGTTACTAGGCCTGAGGTCTTTCATATACCTCAAACATTGTGCACGAAGCTGACTACAGTACCTAGGGCAAGTACATTCACCGCTTATATTTTCTCTTTCATTACGGATCAATGCCATGTGCTATACCCCGAACATTGTGCATGAAGCTGGTTACTGGGCCTGAGGTCTTTTTAACCTCAAAGATTGTGCACGAAGCTGACTCCTGTACCTAGGGCAAGCGGCAAGGATCCTATACATATGGTTAATCACAAGGATTGGACCCCAGTGTGCATCCTTCTGGGGTAGCTAACCCGCACACAGTTGAGCTAAATCCTTTCATTGGGTGTGAACCTCCATACATTTGCTTGCAAGCCTTTTCTTACTTTCATTCATTCGTTTGTTAACGCATGCATTCTTTCATTTCGTTCCTCTTTTCATTATCTTCCACTTTATGTTACATAATACTTTTCATTCATTCATAAACATAACACGTAGAGCCACGGGAAAGATAAACATACATCATAACAAGGAACATCATCATACACAAATAGCATCATCATACAGGCAACATCATACATACATAACATACATCATGCTTAATCATGCATCATCATCATTATTATGCCCAACATAACTTCTAAGGCCTCAACGGCCATCTTAAATGCACTTACGGGAACTTCCACGTTAAAACTTACATCTGTACTTTCCCCAAAAGTCAGTAATCAAACTATGCTTTTCCTCGGGTGCACAGCCCTATTTAGGCGTATGGGCACCCTTCAGTCGTATAGCCTCCGTGCGACTGAACATCATGCGAATGGACCTATGCGGATGAACACCAATTCGGATGAACAACTAGTCGTACGAATGGACTCTCAATCGTGTGAATGAACACTATGCGATTGGACCTCATGCGAATGGACCTCATGCGGATGAGCACCTATATGACTGGGCTCTCAGTCGCATGACTCCCCATGCGACTGGACCCCAGTCGTGCGACTGAACCTCAATCATGCGACTGAACCCAAATCGCCCTCCAGTCAGACGTATGGCCTTCAGTCGGTCGCCTAGCCCTAACTAATGCAGAATGCAGTTTATCCCGAACCCAATCTGCCATTTTCGACCTCCAAGCTCATCCAAACCCATTCTTAGCCCAAATCAACCATCCTAAACCTTAGGAATGCATACTACAACACCATTCAAGCACACACAAGCCCGGAAACATACTCCAAACGCATCACACACGAACACACCCAAATAGGTCAAACACATAAGCATACAAAAACAGGTTTACTATGTGTTCCATCCCCAAATCAGTTGAAAATGAGTAAAATAGGGGTCCTAGAACTCACACAAACTACAAGAAGAAGAAGGGATTCGTCTAGGCTCGCTACACGACGATTTTGCACACTCGAACCAAGCTTTCTTCTTCTCTTCTTCCTTTTCTCTTCTCTTTCTCTCTTTTGGCTAAACTTTGGAGATGTGGGGAGGGTGTGAGCTGCCTCCTCTCTTATTCTCCTTTCTTCCAAGCTTTCTTGCGTTTTGGCAAGTTTGGTCCCCCGACTTTGCACTTTATTTCTTTTTCTTCTTTCGTCGGCTACAAGGAAAATAACCGGATGTTACAAGTCCACCCCCTTATATAGGTTTCATCCCTGAAACCTATTATTCCTCGAACAAACGTGGGTAATGATGTCTCATTTCTTCTTCGGTCTCCCACGTTGACTCGGATCCCTTCCTGTGCTTCCACTGTACACATACAAGGGGAACCACTATATTTCTCAGCCCCTTCTCTTTTCGATCGATGATTGCCACTGGTTACTCCACATAATTGAGCCGTTCATCTACTTTGATATCCTCCAGTGAAACAATCATCTCTTCATGTGCCAAACACTTCCTTAGATAGGGTACGTGGAATGTCGGGTGAATTCCACTTAACTCATCTGGTAACTCCAGTCTATAGTCCACCTCTCCTACTCGAGCAATGATTCGGAAAGGGCCTGTGTACCTCGGGCTCAACTTACCCCGCTTTTTAAATGAATGATACCCTTCTAAGGTGATACCTTCAACATAACCGGTCCCCATCTGGAACTCAATCGGCCTGCGTCCTTTATCAGCATACGACTTCTGTCTATCTTTGGCTTCTTTCATAAACAATATGATCCTTTCAAGTTTCTCAGTTGTAGCCTTGATCACCTGATGCTCCTAACTCTTTATGACCAATATCACCCCAACAAACGGGTGTCCTGCATCTCCTACCGTATAGCATCTCATAAGGTGACATACCAATGCTGGCATGATAGCTATTGTTGTATGAGAATTCAGCTAACGGTAAGTGGTCGTCCCAACTTCCCTAAAATCAATCACACATGCCTGAAGCATGTCCTCCAGTGTCTGAATGGTCCTTTCTGACTGACTATCAGTCTGGGGATGATAAGCCGTGCTAATATGTAACCTCGTCCCCATGGCGTCGTGGAATTTCTTCCAGAATTTGGATGTAAACCGGGTGTCACGATCGGACACAATAGACACCGGCACACCATGACAAGCTACAATCTCCTTAATGAAAAGATCTGCCAACCTCTCAGATGAATATGCCTCGCGCATCGGTAAGAAGTGAACACTCTTCGTCAAGCGGTCAACAATCACCCATATAGAATCATACCCTTTCGGAGTACGCGGCAGCTTCGTAATGAAATCCATGGTGATGTGCTCCACTTCCATTCTGGTATATCTAAAGGTTGAATCTTTCCATACGGCTTTTGGTGCTCGGCCTTCACTTGCAAGCAAGTAAGGACTTACTCACATACTCCACCACGTCACGCTTCATACCCGGCCACCAATAATCTTTTTTCATGTCTTGGTACATCTTTGTAGCACCGGGATGAATAGAGTATCGAGTATTGTGAGCTTCATCCATAATCTTCCCCCGTAGATCCCCAAGACAAGGAAT
Source organism: Flaveria linearis (assembly GCA_024085815.1). Lineage (NCBI taxonomy): Eukaryota > Viridiplantae > Streptophyta > Magnoliopsida > Asterales > Asteraceae > Flaveria > Flaveria linearis. Next base: position 32,341,487 of record CM044010.1, read on the forward strand.
CCACATTCGTCCAAACCGGGTTCTAACACCAAATGTGTTTTCACCCAACTCCGCAACCAGACCTCTTATTCTTTCAGAGTTAAGATGATCTTTTTTAATGCCTCATCGTGAAACTCTTTGACTTGCTTCATCACATCAGAGGTCATAATCAACTGGTACGCTTTCACCCAAAGCTCGGGTCTCTCTTTTCGGCTAAGGGCGTCCGCCACCACATTGGCTTTGCCCGGTTGATAATGGATCTCATAATCATAATGCATTATGAGCTCCAACTATCTCCTCTACCTCATGTTCAAGTCCTTCTTCTCAAAGAAATACTTCAAGCTCTTGTGGTCAGTGAATATGGTGCACTTCGTCCCATACAGGTAGTGCATCCAAATCATTAAAGCAAAGACCACTGCTGCTAGCTCCAAGTCATGAGTATGATAGTTAACCTCATGGACCTTCAACTGACGGGATGCATACGCTATAACCTTCCCCCTTTGCATTAACACGCACCCCAATCCCGAGTAGGAAGCATCAGAATAAACCACCAGATCTTCACTTCCATCAGGTAATGACAGTATCGGAGCTTGGGTCAACCTCACCTTTAATTCTTCAAATGCCTCCTCCTGAGCTTGACCCCACACAAACTTTACATCTTTCCAGGTCAACTTGTTAGTGGAGAAGCGACCTTGGAAAAGTCTTGGATGAATCTTCTGTAGTTGCCCGCCAAACCCAAGAAACTACGGATCTCGGATGGCGTCTTTGGAGACTTCCATTGCATCACCGCTTCCACCTTTGCCGGATCCACCATAATCCCCTCTGGATTCACCACGTGACCCAAGAATTGAACCTCGCGCAACCAAAAACATATTTGGAGAACTTGGCATACAGTTTCTCCCTTGTCAACGTCTCCAACACCTCACGAATATGACCGACATGCTCTATCTCGCTCTTTGAATAAATCAGGATGTCATCGATAAACACAATCACTGATTTATCCAACATTGGCCAACACACTCGATTCATCAAGTCCACAAAAGCAGCTGGCGCGTTGGTCAAACCAAAAACATAACGAGGAACTCATAATGACCATAACTCGTGCGAAAAGCTATTTTAGGAATATCCTGCTCCTTCACCTTTAGCTGATGGTAGCCAGATCGAGGTCGATCCTTGAAAACCAACTGGCACCTTGAAGCTGATCAAACAAATCATCGATCCTCGGTAACGGATACGGTTCTTCACTCAACTTGTTCAGCTCCCGATAGTCTATACACATCCTCATACTACCGTCTTTCTTCTTTACAAATAAGACCGGAGCACCCCAAGAAGAGATACTCGGTCTAATGAGCCCATTATCGAGCAGCTCTTGCAACTGCTCCATCAACTCTTTCATCTCAGTCGGAGCCAAACGATATGGTGCCTTAGCAACTGGTTGGGCACCTGGTATCTAATCAATCTGAAACTCGATCTCTTGATCTGGTGGCACTCCTGATAAGTCTTATGGAAACATGTCTGGAAAGTCACACAAAACTGGAACATCGGATAGTTATGGTGTTGGTGTTTCCACATCTTTTACATAACACAAGTAGGCGCTACATCCACGCCACATACACTTTCCCACCACCGCCATTGAGATTACTTTCAGGACCGTCGTGACCTGATCCCCATAAACCATTACTGAACTCCATCAGGCGCTATCAAATGAATCATCTTCTTTCGACACACAATATTCGCCTTGAAGTCCGCCAACCAATCCATCCCAAGAACCAAATCGAAACCACCTAGGATCATCACAAACGATCTAACAGGAAACTTATGACCTTCTAATTCCACATCACAGTTCTCTATCATCTCAGAAATCCGGGTAGACTTACCTATAGCAGTTTCTACATCAAAAGGCACGTCCACATGTCTACTACTAACATGTATTTTAGCACAGAAAGCAGTAGAAATAAAACTTCTACTGGCACCCGAATCAAATAACACAAAAGCTAAAGTTTGGTTCACCAGAAACGTACCGGACATAACATCAGGGTCCGTCCTAGCTTCCTCTTGTGTCATAGTGAATGCCCTGGCCCTCGTCTCGGTCCTTCACTCCCCGTCTTCTTCACCCCGAAACCCTCGGCTCTCGGCTTCTTATAATCCCTTCTCATGTGGCCCTTCCCGCCATAATTAAAACATTTCCCCGCCTTGCACTCCCGTGCCATATGACCAGGCTTCCCATACTTGAAACAAACATTCAACCACCACCTACACTCGCCACTATGCTCCTTCCCACATTTCCCACACTTTTTCGGTACCGTACACGGTGTCACTACACGGTGATCATCCATCCGTGCCTTCTTGCTCCCCGTCGAGGCATCACCCCGACCAAACCTATTTCCACTCCAGTTTCGATCACCACCACCCTTCTTACTATCTTCAGCAACCACCACCACAGCCTCTCATCATATAATCTCCCGGCCAAGTCCACTGCCGACCTAAACGTGCTCGGTCGGGCAGCGATCATATGCCGGCAAATGTTCGCTGGCAAACCCTGAATGTACCTCTTAATCTTTCGTGATAGAGGCGTCACCTGATCTGGCACCAGACGTGCCATCTCATTGAACTTTATGGTGTACTGTTGGTGTGTCATGGTTCCCACCTCTAGTTGCAGAAACTCTCTCAACCTTGTTCATTTCCCTGTGAGGACAGAACTCCTAAATCACCAACCTTTTCATCTCGGACCACTTCATTTTCCCAGTCTCAGTCTCCGGTTGTTCCCGACCTCCCGAGGACCGGTTCCGCTCCTGCCTTTCCCCTTCCCGTACTGCCTTAATCACTTCGGTCACCACAGACGGCAAAATTGTCTGCATGACCTGATGCACTTCTTCAACCACCGCCTCTTTCACCGAGGCCCTCAAATTTGCACTCTCATCACCACCCTCCGGATGAGGGGTCTCGGGTCCCTTAGGAACCACCTTCTCAACTCTAGGTCTGCCTCTTTTGGGCCGCGATGCAACACCAAGTCCACCACGCGAGGCTTTGGATGATCTACCACCGGCCATCCTCTATCACACACTGAAAGATTCAAACACCAACACGGTCATTCAAGGGAATAGCTCAGTTTATGTCAAGTACAGTAAGTCCCTAATTACAGTGGCCAGTTGTGACTAGCCACTTACTTTACTCTTCGTACCCGGAGCATTACCTGTCCTGACTATATCAGTATCTAAATCTACCAGCAACACATAAACCACATAACATGGGCACATAATACCGCTTAACATTAAATAAAATACCTGATAACACGCAGCTACTCAGATTGGCATTCCTTCCCTTTCCATCCCATTCTCAGTTTAAGTTAAGGTTTATTTTGAAAATTAACCTGTTTCTCTTAAACTTTAGCTCTGATACCAACTTGTAAGGCCCCATTCCCGGGACGCTTACAGCTGGCCATTCATCACTCATAAAACATATAATTTCGTTAACTTCAATAAATATTGCAGCGAAATCAGTAAAATAACTTTTCATTTCAATACAAATGCTTTTGCAAGTTAATACAACATTAATTTCAAAACATCGTTTGTCGTATTACAACGCAAAAGCATTATACAAAAGAATGTCATCCAAAAAGAGCTGAGTAGTCATCCCGTGCCATCCTCAGCAACGTTACCTGCCAACTGGAAACACATAAAAAGTCAGCGTTGCTGAGTGACTTCTAGTTTTATAATAAAACATACTTTTCTTTCGTTAAAACCATTCTGTAGTTACATGCAATCACACATCATACGTACACATAGATAATATCATTATTATCTTCATTATTCGTTCGTTAACTTTTGTTCATTTAACGTATATCGTTAACATTCACATTCGTTACTTTCGTTCACATTCATTCATAAGTCCTTACTTTCATTCGTACGTTCATTACATTAATTCGTACGTTCATTACGTTCATTCGTACATTCATTACTTTCATTCGTGCGTTCATTACTTTCGATGACATGTACAATACCCCGAACATTGTGTACGAAGCTGGTTACTGGGCCTGAGGTCTTTCATAGACCTCGAACATTATGCACGAAGCTGACTCCAGTACCTAGCGCAAGTACATTCACCACTTATCTTTTCTCTTTCATTACGGATCAATGCCATGTGCTATACCCCAAACATTGTGCATGAAGCTGGTTACTGGGCCTGAGGTCTTTTATAGACCTCGGCCATTGTGTACGAAGCTGACTCCAGTGCCTAGGGCAAGCGGCAAGGATTCCATACATATGGTCAATCACAAGGATTGAACCCCAGTGTGCATCCTTCTGGGGTAGCTAACCCGCACACAGTTGAGCTAACACCCTTCATTGGGTGTGAACCTCCATACATTTGCTTGCAAGCTTTTTCTTACTTTCATTCATTCATTGTTAATGCATGCATTCTTTCATTTCATTCCTCTTTTCATTATCTTCCACTTTACGTTATATAATACTTTTCATTCATTCATAAACATAACACGTAGAGTCACATGAAAGATAAACATACATCATAAGGAGGAACATCATCATACACAAATAGCATCATCATACAGGGCAACATTGTACATACATAACATACATCATGCATAATCATGCATCATCATCATTATCATGCCCAACATAACTTCTAAGGCCTCAACGGCCATCTTACATGCACTTACGAGAACTTCCACGTCAAAACTTACATCTGTACAAAGTAGTAATCAGTAACTATGCTTCTCCTCGGGTGCACAGCCCTATTTGGGCGTATGGGCACCCTTCAGTCGTATAGCCTCCATGCGACTGAACATCATGCAAATGGACCTATGCGGATGAACACCAATGCGGATGAACACCTAGTCGTGTGAATGGACTCTCAATCATGCGAATGAACACTATACGATTGGACCTCATGCGAATGGACCTCATGCGGATGAGCACCTATGCGACTAGGCTCTCAGTCGCATGACTCCCATGCGACTGGACCCCAGTCGTGCGACTGGACCCCAGTCGTGCGACTGGACCCCAGTCGTGCGACTGGACCCCAGTCGTGCGACTGGACCCCAGTCGTGCGACTGGACCCCAGTCGTGCGACTGCACCCAGTCGTGCGACTGCACCCCAGTCGTGCGACTGGACCCCAGTCGTGCGACTGCACCCCAGTCGTGCGACTGCACCCAGTCGTGCGACTGCACCCCAGTCGTGCGACTGGACCCCAGTCGCCCTCCAGTCGGCCGTATGGCCTTCAGTCGGTCGCCAAGCCCTAACTGATGCAGAATGCGGTTCACCCGAACCCAATCTGCCATTTTCGACCTCCAAGCTCATCCAAACCCATTCTAAGCCCAAATCAACCATCCTAAACCTTAGGAATGCATACTATAATACCAATCAAGCACACACAAGCCCGAAAACATACTCCAAACGCATCACACACAAACACACCCAAATGTGTCAAACACATAAACATACAAAAACGAGTTTACTATGTGTTCCAGCCCCAAATCAGTTGAAAACGAGTAAAATAGGGGTCCTAAAACTCACACAAACTACAAGATGAAGAAGGGATTCGTCTAGGCTCGCTACACGGCGATTTTAGACACTCGAACCAAGCTTTCTTCTTCTCTTCTTCTTTTTCTCTTCTCTTTCTCTTTTTTGGCTGAACTTTGGAGATGTGGGGAGGGTGTGAGCTGCCCTCCTCTCTTATTCTCCTTCTCTTCTAAGCTTTCTCGCGTTTTGGCAAGTTTGGTCCCCGGACTTTGCACTTTATCCTTACCTAAAGAGTTTGATGAAGTGGCTCCATGCAGATGAGTGTTTCCGCTACTCAGAGATAACCACTTTGTTGAATTGTTTGAAAACCACGACAATTCTCGGAGGTTGTAGAAGAAGAAGGAAAATTTGAAGTTTTTGGTAAGGATTCTCGGTTTTGTGATGTTCCAGACAATTCTAGTCTCGGTTGTATGCTTATAAATGTGATTGTATGTTCGGGTTGTGTATGTGTGTGGGTTTTAGGTGTTAAACACGACTAAGAAAGTTCAAAAGAAGGGTTCAAACCTGAAAGCAGCTCAGGTGAGTTCTAGAACCCCCTTTTATCATGTTTTGAACAACTTTGTGGCTGGAAAATGCAGGTGTGTATGTTTTTATAAAAAAAATATATTTCTACTCGTATGTGTGTGTGAATGTGTATGTGGGTGCGTGTATGTTTGCGTGTGAATGATATTATGGTTATGATTAAGTATGTATTTTGTTGCTTAAAATGTAAGAACTAAGCTTAGACATGTTAGATTTGGATTTGGGACAGAAAATAAGCTGTTTAGCAAAAGTTAGTTACTCAAACGTCTAAACAGTAGACCATGCGCCTAAACAGTAACTCATGTGTCCAACGGTTTAATATCCTAAGTGTTCCTACAAACTCGTTTTTGAGGTTTGTCACAAACTTGTCGAAATACTTTTGCTACGAGGTTTATTCCTACAAACTCGTTTTTGTCACAACTTTGTTTGTACGGTGGTTTTGCAATATTAGGAAAAAATCGCTTGTCGCGTAAAGTATTAAATTTTTGTAGTGTTAGTTCTTTTGACCAAGAACCATTGGAGAAACAACATTAGGAAGGACGGGTCAACTGACATCGTTCCTTTTTCAGTTCCAAGAAGAATATAGATTGTGTGAGTTCTGACTGACACCAATACTTTTTTTCTATGATTGACACCATTGTTATTGAAAAAATAGTTTATTTCCCCATTGTTCATTGGTCTAAAAACTTATATAAACTACTTTGTAAGTTAAAAAAAGGAATTAAAAAGTAATATTAAAGTTCAAATAATTGATCTTGTCTAATTGCATGAATTGTAAAATACTACAATCAAAAAACCAAATCCTAAATCGATCAATTCCCATTTTCTATCATATATATGTCGTTCTAGCATTTATTTAAGTTAACATTAGTTTTACCGGTTGCTACCACGAGCATTGAGAAATGTTTCTATATAATAAAGCGTGTGACGGCGAATTTTCTTAAGCGGATGGGTAATAACTATATGAATGATGTTATTATTTCTTATATTGAAAAATAGTTCTTTTTAAACATTACCATTAAAGATATGATTAGTCGGATCCAAAACATGAAAAACTTGTATGCAATGACTAAAAAATGTATTATATTATATTTTAACGACATTGTATTTTTTCAGATGACAATGTTTTTTTTTCATTTTTTTGACCTGAACTGTCGTTTTACCAACCAAGAAACTATGACGTCTTGATTGTTAGAATCCAAAAACTATAAATACTAACACAATTGGAAAAAAAATTCTGGTTCCGCCGCCGCCGAGAACGTGGCTTAATTTCATTTTTACCACGCGAGGCTCTTAATTAAACAATCTCCTCCACAACCACAGGCCTCGTTGAAGATGAATCGGACTCATCATCGCCAGATTAAAGCAACATTAATTTGGGGTATCTTGATCAGGAAAGCTTTAGTCCGTCAATAAGTTTCTTTCAAATTTGTCTACCTAAATATATATAATATTAGCATTTGCTTGTACGTATCTGGATAACTCCAAGTTGTAAATCGTTTCAAGATTTTAAAATAAAAGCTAATTCTACTAAATAGATTACTAATAGGAACTTAGTTATATAATCTATTAACATAATGATATCTATTTGCATTCAAACCAATTGATTCCTCATGCAAATAAAAAAATCCCATGTTGAATTATATATATACGAGTCCATGGGATGGCAAGTCAAATTAAGTGGTGGTCTTTAGAATATATGATTTGACCAGCCCATTCATATCATCACCAGCATAATTAGAATAGTAAAGGAAGGCTCTTGACATGCAACAATTGTAAGCTTATAAATACCCTCCGCCCCCATGTCCAGAACCATTCACAAACAAAACAAACTTAAACCTTACCAAATCAAATGGATTTCACAGCATTTATTAGAGATAATAATATCGCACCACCTCTCTTCGTGCTATCAACAGCCTTCTTCCTTTTACTCATCTTCAAACAAATAAAACTGATTTCTTCCAAGACCATCAAAAACCTCCCACCAGGTCCACCAAAGTTGCCCATCATCGGAAACTTACATCAAGTCGGGGACAGGCCTCACGTCTCCATCGCTAACTTAGCCCAAAAATTTGGCCCTCTCATCTCTCTCCGCTTCGGCAAGCAACTTGTTGTAGTTGCCTCTTCACCTGAGGCTGCCATGGGCATTCTAAAGACTCAAGATCGCCTGCTTTCCTCTCGCATTGTGCCTACTGCATTTCAGCAGTCATCCCTAATACCTCACTCCCTCATTTGGTCGGAGTGCAACCAAACATGGAAGGCCTTAAGAACCCTTTGTCGAGCTGAGTTGTTCTCGGCCAAAGCTTTAGAGGCCCACACTAGAATACGAGAGGAAAAGATAGGCAAGTTGTTGGATTTCTTGCGTAGAAAACAAGGAGAAGTGGTTGATGCCGAGGATCTAGTTTTTACCACACTATTTAACACTTTGAGCTCCATTATCTTTGGCAAAGATTTGCTTGATTTCAAAGATGAACATGGGACTCAAGACGAATTGAAACAGTCGTTGCGTACAGTAATCGAGTTTGGAGGCCGTGTAAAAGATCTTGGTTCTTTTTTCCCTGTGCTTGATAGATTCGATATTCATGGAATCAGGAAAGGAACCATGAAAGAATTTAACAAGGCATTTGCATATTGGGAGGACATAATCGAGGAAAGAAGAGCTCAAGTCAATTCTTCAACGTGGTCATCAGAGCAAGCTCAATCATTCTTAGATCGCATGCTAGAAAATGGATTCTCAAATAACCAAATCAATCAAATGGTTACGGTAAGATTATATTTCTTAACATATCACAATTATTACAATCAATATTTGTAGCAACAATATCGCTTCATGGGCACATATTTGTTTTAAAAAATTTTAATCATGTTGTGATTGATGATGTCCTTTGATTTTATTTTTTTGGTTTTATAGGAGCTATTTATAGCGGGAACAAATACTACAACCTCTACGGTGATGTGGGCTATGACCGAGCTTGTTAGAAACAAAGAAGTCATGTCAAAGATAGAAGAGGAGATTAAAACAGAAGTTAACTCAAATCAAATAACTAACTCTAGACTATCCAAATTAACTTATCTACAAGCTTGCCTCAAAGAAAACTTTAGATTGCACCCACCCGTGCCTCTTCTTCTTCCACATATGGCGGCAGAAACATGTGAGGTTATGAATTACTCAATCCCTAAGAATACCAAAATATTTGTAAATGTTTGGGCAATGGGTCGTGACCCTAAACTTTGGGATAGTCCTTTATCTTTCAACCCGGAAAGATTTATCAACTCAAAGATAGACTTTAAGGGTCAAGACTTTGAATTATTACCATTCGGTTCAGGAAGGAGGATATGTCCAGGATTGCCATCAGGTATCAAAAGTGTTGAATTTATATTGGCCTATTTAATTCGTGAGTTCGATTGGTCTCTTCCAAGTGGTGCGGATCCAGCCAAGCTTGATATGGATGATAAATTTGGAATTGCTTTGAAAAGAAAAACACCCCTAAAGCTAATCTTCAAGGGAAAAAATCTGCATATAAATGTGCTCAAGTGATCTCGAGTTTCCTAATCTACATATTCTTTTATCTCTAAATTATTTATTTAATTGATTCACCGATTCATGTAATTCTTGGTAATTAATTTGTGTAAATGTTATATAAATATAATGATGTGTAATTGATTTACAGACAACAATCTATTATAACTTTTGTATATGCTTTGTTGTTCTATTATGTTTAGAATCAAATGACTAACGTATTTCAAACACTGATTTTTATTTAAAGAGCCAACAACAGGGAACTTACGTTGGAACCAGAAGGAAAACCACGTACATGAGTTCTTTAACACAAACATAGTGGTCATGTTGGAACTTTCATATTTACCTTCATATTCCTCTTTAAAGAATTGAAAATTCTTACATCCTACGGTAAAAATTCTTCTGATGGCATTCACAAGTCAAACACCATCTTCTTTCGCAACTCAAACACCATCTTCTTTTGAGAGCTCTCGAGATTCCCAAAACCCACCCAATTAGATAACATGCATTCGAAGATGTTTCATATAATATAGTTTCTGTATTGTATCCATATATACTAATGTATGAACTAATAAAACCTTCTCACCAAGAACTCAAAGTGCATAGTTTATGAATAATTTGTATTAAGTTTGTATTGATGTTTTTGCGGGAGTTGTATTGTTTATCCCACTTTACCATTAATTATATCTATGCTCTTGGATGAATATAATTTGGTTGTTACATCTGTTTTGATGGAAATAAAAGTGAGTTCAAGCCTAGACACCTCGAACCATCTAACTATGGTTAACATGAGTCGTATGTACGAGTATTTTTTCCCAGCTTGATGCCACATAGAAAATGAGTTAAAAGACCAGTTTAATCTAAATGAATGACATCTTTTTAAATTCTACTTTGTTTTTATAAATGGATTAAAACAAGTGAATTTATTTTTTATAAGAATATTTTATTTAATAATAGAAAAAAATTTCAAGAACTGAACTGAATCGAATCTCAACAATTAAAAGAATTGAAAGTTAACGTTTACAAATAAGAAAACTAATAGAGAAAATAATAATAGGAGCGGAGAGAGAATAATAATAGGAGCGGAGCGATAATGGGAGTGGAGTACGAGCAAGAGAAGTAACAAATATATATATTATTTATTTGTAGAAGTTCGATAAGAAATTGATTTCCAACATGTAGTTAACTCATCCACTGGTATTGTGGTACTATAATCGTATTCACTAGACTTTCACTAGTAGAAAATGGGTTTGTTTGGTATAGACTTTTGCAACGAGTTTGCCACAACCCTATATTTGCCACAATATTCAGACAACTTTCCAAAAAATGGCAATAACAATAAAAAAAACCTAAAATAATTTTAAATAATCATAGTATAAAATAAAATATAAAATATAAAAATAAGTATTTGTAGCAAAGTTGTCGCAGATCATGCTAAGCTTGCTACAATTTTGCGCCAAACAACATGTTTTCTATTATTTGAATTTTGCTAAGACGTTGCGAACGACATAATTGCAAAAAATATGAATAGTTTAATTAGTAGAAGTTCAAATAAAAAATAATTTTTACCTAAGTAGATGATTCGTTAATGTTTCGTACGTGTTTTAGACTTAATTTTCCTATCAAGCATAGTCACTTTATTTTATGTTTGAATTCTAGTTGTGGAAAGCCTAAATGATATTATTCAAGGGTTGCATGAAGCTGGATGTTATATGTATGAAAAGAGACGAAGAAAACGAATAAATTGATACAAAACAAGCACAAGACCTAGCTTACGTCCTAAGATATTAAGCTATGTTCTTCTTGAAAAAAGGACCCATAAGACGTTTTGGAACGTAAGCCAGATACTAACCGCATTTATTATATCACAGGACGTAAGTTACGTCCAAAGGGTGTAGCTTACGTCGTATGGTTATATATGTTGAAATTATCAAGATTTTGACCATCTTTAAGAAATTTTATAAATTCAAAAAACCCAAATTCGCACCCGGAGTAAAAGTGACAAACTTAGGTAGTTTTTCCACCATTCTTACTCATATTTAATTAACTCCAATCCATTCCATCGTGTGCAAATATGTTTTGTTGCTGAATTCGAAAAGATGCAAGGCTATATTGCTCACGAACATCTTTTGGTGGATGGTTAGCCAACAATTTATGCCTTACTAGGGTTTTACCATGTTAGACTTAATCATTAAAGGTTCTTGAATATTGTTTTGTTTAACTATTTGCTTCTCTCATTGGTTTGAACTATTACAATGTTGTTTGATAAATCGTTCATCAAATTATTTATCTTCAAAAAATTAATCATTGAATGATTGGTTATTACATTTTATTAATTGGAACAGTAGGCTAAAAAGGAATTAGTATAAGACATGCCGTATTCTTAAAATTTGTGTTAAAGGGCATTTGGTCCTAAAACACACCCTCTCTTTCTTGTAAAAGCATATTTAAAGCATATTTAAATCATATTAATTCAAACCAATAAACTGACATAATATTCTTAGTCAAACTAGGTAGCGATAACACATTGTTCACAGCAAGTTGTAAAACATTAGAAGAGTAAAAGAACAAATTCTCCTACTAGCTTCAATACATCCTTTTGTCCATTGCCAACATAGAGTTCTAGGTTGGCTAGTTTCGGCTTTCTAATTTTTCTTAGTCCCTGCAAATCATTTCAAATGTGATAACCATGTTCGGTGTCAAACACCCAATATTTGTAAAGAAAGAAAAGGTTTTAAAAACGAATATGCTTGAGGGTCATATTTATAAACACTTTTTTTGTTTCATCTCAGCTTAGGGAAAATACTCTTCTTATGCCTAGTTTTATCATAATGAAAGCATTTTGCATTCTTTATATGATACTTCATAGTGGCAACTACCTTCCCCTTACTATTGGTATTCTTTTTGTCGTTTCCTTTGGCATTAGGCTTCCTAACTCCACCCTCCTTGATCATCAGCACAATACTAGGTTCATTAAACTTGGCATATTCATCATCTTAGCAATTTTGAGCATCGAATGCCACTCTGAGAGGGTCTTACCCAAGCATTCATATCATAAGTCATAATGAACTAGTCTCATGATTTTGATAGTGAAATGATGATGATATCCCTCACCTTTCGATTGATACAGTCCCTAATCATCGGTCTAGACAATTATATTAAAAGAGTGAAATTTATAAGAAATGAGTTTTGAAGAACTTATGTAGGTGTGCGAATACGCACTTCAAAATTGTACAAAACTTTATCCTTACCTTAAAGAGTTTGATGAAGTGGCTCCATGCAGACGAGTGTTTCTGCTACTAAGAGATAACCACTTTACTGAATTGTTTGAAAACCACGAAAGTAAACCCACATAAATTTATGGTGAGGTTTGTCACAAACTTGTCGAAATACTTTTGCTACGAGGTTTATTCCTACAAACTCGTTTTTGTCGCAACTTTGTTTGTACGGTGGTTTTGCAATATTAGGAAAACATCGCTTGTCGCGTAAGTATTGAATTTTTGTAGTGTTAATTCTTTTGACCGAGAACCTTTGGAGAAACAACATTAGGAAGGACGGGTCAACTACCACCTTTTCATTTTAAGTTCCAAGAAGAATAAAATTGTGTGAGTTCTGACTAACACCAATATTTTTTTTCTATGATTGACACCATTGTTATTGAAAAAAGAGCTTATTTCCCATTGTTCATTGGTCTAAAAACTTATATAAACTACTTTGTAAGTTAAAGAATGAAATTAAAAAGTAATATTAATGTTCAAATAATTGATCTTGTCTAATTGCATGAATTGTAAAATACTACAGTCAAAAAACCAAATCCTAAATCGATCAATTCCCATTTTCTATCATATATATGTTGTTCTAACATTTATTAAGTTAATATTAGTTTTACCGGTTGCTACCACGAGTACTGAGAAATGTTTCTATATAATAAAGCGTGTGACGGCGAATTTGCTTAAGCGGATGGGTAATAAATATATGAATGATGTTATTATTCTTATATTGAAAAATAGTTCTTTTTAAACATTACCATTAAAGATATGATTAGTCGGATCCAAAACATGAAAAACTTGTATGCAACGACTAAAAAATGTATTATATTATATTTTAACGACATGTATTTTTTCAGATGACAATGTTTTTTTTTCATCTTTTTGACTTGAACTGTCGTTTACCGACCAAGAAACTATGACGTCTTGATTGTTAGAATCCAAAAACTATAAATACTAACACAATTGGAAAAAAATTCTGGTTCCGCCGCCGCCGAGAACGTGGCTTAATTTCATTTTTACCACGCGAGGCTCTTAATTAAACAATCTCCTCCACAACCACAGGCCTCGTTGAAGATGAATCGGACTCATCATCGCCAGATTAAAGCAACATTAATTTGGGGTATCTTGATCAGGAAAGCTTTAGTCCGTCAATAAGTTTCTTTCAAATTTGTCTACCTAAATATATATAATACTAGGTTAGTCCCCGTGTAATACACGGGTTGAACAAATAAAAATGTCAAATAATTATTAATTAAAATTTATGCATTATAACATATGCTTGAAGATAAATTGCAATTATAAGCACGTATAAATAGCTAATTTAAGTAAATAAACAATAATGTATCTTTCTTAAACTTTATTTTATAAGATTGTGATTTTTAAATATATGTTTTAAGAAATTGATTTAAAAAATCTATTGTATTCTGTATTTATAAAATTTTGTTTTTAAAAAGTGTGTTTTAATAAAATAATAAGTTTTTAATTTATTAAATTATAAGATTTTTAATTTGAAAATGGTATGAGTAATATTATATTCAATATTATTATTAATAATATAGAGAAATTAGAAAGTAAGTATAATAAGATCTACAATTGTTTTCGTATATTTAGTTTTTTTATAGATAGATAGATAGGCTAAAACACTCATAAATAAACAGATTAAAATTTAATGTAAAAAATAAACATGAATAGATACAGTATAATATTTTAATATAAAATATAATTAAAATATATATAGATAATAGTTCAAGAAATAAAACAATTATACTATTTTTTAACTCTCTTATGTAAATAGTTTTATTTTTAAACATTCATTTTAAGATTTTTATAAAAAATATATTTTATAAAAATCTTGTTTTGTAAAAAAATATGATTTGTAATTATTCTAGTTGTTTTAATAAGACTATTTAAAATATTTCACCTTTTTATAATTTCTTTTAAAAACAAAAAGATTTTAAAATATTTTGTTTAAAAAATGTTAATGTTTTAAAAAAAATCATATTATATAAAACTTGTTTTTCGGTATTTAATAAAAGAGTTACTTTTAGTTTCCTTCATAAAATCTATTTTAAAAAGTTCGGTGATTAAAAAAATAGATAAGAGGAGGAACATAGTAATTAATAAAATTTATTTTTAATAGAGAGAGAAATTCATATGAGTATTTAAATTACTATAACACCCTTTTGGAGGGAAAATTAATATGTGAATGTCTAAAAAAAAGGACAAGTGGCAAAAAACATGCCTTGAGAGAATGACAAGTGTCAAAGAAAACCTTGCTTATTAGAGGTTATAGATTAGCATTTGCTGTACGTATCTGGATAACTCCAAGTTGTAAATCGTTTCAAGATTTTAAAACAAAAGCTAATTCTACTAAATAGATTACTAATAGGAACTTAGTTATATAATCTATTAACTTAATGATATCTATTTGCATTCAAAACCAATGATTCCTCATGCAAATAAAAAAATCCCATGTTGAATTATATATATACGAGTCCATGGGATGGCAAGTCAAATTAAGTGGTGGTCTTAGAATATATGATTTGACCAGCCCATTCATATCATCACCAGCATAATTAGAATAGTAAAGGAAGGCTCTTGACATGCAACAATTGTAAGCTTATAAATACCCTCCGCCCCCATGTCCAGAACCATTCACAAACAAACAAACTTAAACCTTACCAATCAAATGGATTTCACAGCATTTATTAGAGATAATAATATCGCACCACCTCTCTTCGTGCTATCAACAGCATTCTTCCTTTACTCATCTTCAAACAAATAAAACTGATTTTCCAAGACCATCAAAAACCTCCCACCAGTCCACCAAAGTTGCCATCATCGGAAACTTACATCAAGTCGGGGACAGGCCTCACGTCTCCATCGCTAACTTAGCCCAAAATTTGGCCCTCTCATCTCTCTCCGCTTCGGCAAGCAACTTGTTGTAGTTGCCTCTTCACCTGAGGCTGCCATGGGCATTCTAAAGACTCAAGATCGCCTGCTTTCCTCTCGCATTGTGCCTACTGCATTTCAGCAGTCATCCCTAATACCTCACCCTCATTTGGTCGGAGTGCAACCAAACATGGAAGGCCTTAAGAACCCTTTGTCGAGCTGAGGGTTCTCGGCCAAAGCTTAGAGGCCCACACTAGAATACGAGAGGAAAAGATAGGCAAGTTGTGGATTTCTTGCGTAGAAAACAAGGAGAAGTGGTTGATGCCGAGGATCTAGTTTTTACCACACTATTTAACACTTTGAGCTCCATTATCTTTGGCAAAGATTTGCTTGATTTCAAAGATGAACATGGGACTCAAGACGAATTGAAACAGTCGTTGCGTACAGTAATCGAGTTTGGAGGCCGTGTAAAAGATCTTGGTTCTTTTTTCCCTGTGCTTGATAGATTCGATATTCATGGAATCAGGAAAGGAACCATGAAAGAATTTAACAAGGCATTTGCATATTGGGAGGACATAATCGAGGAAAGAAGAGCTCAAGTCAATTTTCGTGGTCATCAGAGCAAGCTCAATCATTCTTAGATCGCATGCTAGAAAATGGATTCTCAAATAACCAAATCAATCAAATGGTTCGGTAAGATTATATTCTTAACATATCACAATTATTACAATCAATATTTGTAGCAACAATATCGCTTCATGGGCACATATTTTTTAAAAAAATTTTAATCATGTTGTGATTGATGATGTCCTTTGATTTTATTTTTTTGGTTTTAGGAGCTATTTATAGCGGGAACAAATACTACAACCTCTACGGTGATGTGGGCTATGACCGAGCTTGTTAGAAACAAAGAAGTCATGTCAAAGATAGAAGAGGAGATTAAAACAGAAGTTAACTCAAATCAAATAACTAACTCTAGGACTATCCAAATTAACTTATCTACAAGCTTGCCTCAAAGAAAACTTTAGATTGCACCCACCCGTGCCTCTTCTTCTTCCACATATGGCGGCAAAACATGTGAGGTTATGAATTACTCAATCCCTAAGAATACCAAATATTGTAAATGTGGGCAATGGGTCGTGACCCTAAACTTTGGGATAGTCCTTTATCTTTCAACCGGGAAAGTTATCAACTCAAAGATAGACTTAAGGGTCAAGACTTTGAATTATTAAATTCGGTTCAGGAAGGAGGATATGTCCAGGATTGTCATCAGGTATCAAAAGTGTTGAATTTATATTGGCCTATTTAATTCGTGAGTTCGATTGGTCTCTTCCAAATGGTGCGGATCCAGCCAAGCTTGATATGGATGATAAATTGGAATTGCTTTGAAAAGAAAAACACCCCTAAAGCTAATCTTCAAGGGAAAAAAAGGAAAACCACGTACATGAGTTCTTTAACACAAACATAGTGGTCATGTTGGAACTTCATATTTACCTCTATTCCTCTTTAAAGAATTGAAAATTCTTACATCCTACGGTAAAAATTCTTCTGATGGCATTCACAAGTCAAACACCATCTTCTTTCGCAACCACAAACACCATCTTCTTTTGAGAGCTCTCGAGATTCCCAAAACCCACCCAATTAGATAACATGCATTCGAAATGTTTCATATAATATGTTTCTGTATTGTATCCATATATACTAATGTATGAACTAATAAAACCTTCTCACAAAGACTCAAGGTGCATAGTTTATGAATATTTTGTATTAAGTTTGTATTGATGTTTTTCGGGAGTTGTATTGTTTATCCCACTTTACCATTAATTATATCTATGCTCTTGGATGAGTATTAATGTTGTTGTTACATCTGTTTTGATGGAAATAAAAGTGAGTTCAAGCCTAGACACCTCGAACCATCTAACTATGGTTAACATGAGTCGTATGTACAAGTATTTTTCCCAGCTTGACGAAGCCACATAGAAAATGAGTTAAAAGACCAGTTTAATCTAAATGAATGACATCTTTTTAAATTTTACTTTGTTTTATAATGGATTAAAACAAGTGAATTTATTTTTTATAAGAATATTTTATTTAATAATAGAAAAAAATTTCAAGAACTGAACTGTATCGAATCTCAACAATTAAAAGAATTGAAAGTTAACGTTTACAAATAAGAAAACTAATAGAGAGAATAATAATAGGAGCGGAGCGATAATGGTGTGGAGTAGAGCAAGAGAAGTAACAAAATATATATATTATTTTATTTGTAGAAGTTCGATAAGAAATTGATTTCCAACATGTAGTAACTCATCCACTGGCATTGTGGTACTATAATCGTATCACTAGACTTTCACTAGTAGAAAATGGGTTTGTTTGGTATAGACTTTTGCAACGAGTTGCCACAACCTATATTTGCCACAATATTCAGCCAACTTTCCAAAAAATGGCAATAAAAATAAAAAAACCTTAAATAATTTTAAATAATCATAGTATAAAATAAAATATAAAATATAAAAATAAGTATTTGTAGCAAAGTTGTCGCAGATCATGCTAAGCTTGCTACAATTTTGCGCCAAAAACATGTTTTCTATTATTTGAATTTTGCTAAGACGCTGCGAACGACATAATTGCAAAAACATATGAATAGTTAAATTAGTAGAAGTTCAAATAAAAAATAATTTTTACCTAAGTAGATGATTCGTTAATGTTTCGTACGTGTTTTAGACTAATTTTCCTATCAAGCATAGTCACTTTATTTTATGTTTGAATTCTAGTTGTGGAAAGCCTAATGATATTATTCAAGGGTTGCATGAAGCTTGGAGTATATGTATGAAAAGAGACGAAGAAAAGAAAATGAATAAATTGATACAAAACAAGCACAAGACGTAGCTTACGTCCTTAAGATATTAAGCTATGTTCTTCTTGAAAAAAGGACCCATAAGACGTTTGGAC
Organism: Flaveria linearis; assembly: GCA_024085815.1. NCBI lineage: Eukaryota > Viridiplantae > Streptophyta > Magnoliopsida > Asterales > Asteraceae > Flaveria > Flaveria linearis. The sequence continues at coordinate 32,360,159 of CM044010.1, forward strand.
GTAAGCCAGATACTAACCGCATTTATTATATCAACAGGACGTAAGTTACGTCCAAAGGGTGTAGCTTACGTCGTATGGTTATATATGTTGAAATTATCAGATTTTGACCATCTTTAAGAAATTTTATAAATTCAAAAAAACCAAATTCGCACCCGGAGTAAAGTGAACAAATTAGGTAGTTTTTCCACCATTCTTACTCATATTTAATTAACTCCAATCCATTCCATCGTGTGCAAATATGTTTTTGTTGCTGAATTCGAAAAGATGCAAGGCATATTGCTCACGAACATCTTTTGGTGGATGGTTAGCCAACAATTATGCCTTACTAGGGTTTTACCATGTTAGACTTAAACATTAAAGGTTCTTGAATATTGTTTTGTTTAACTATTTGCTTCTTCATTGGTTTGAACTATTACAATGTTTTTGATAAATCGTTCATCAAATATTTATCTTCGAAATAATTAATCATTGAATGATTGGTTATACATTTTATTCATTGGAACAGTAGGCTAAAAAGGAATAGTATAAGACATGTCGTATTCTTAAAATTTGTGTTAAGGGCATTTGGTCCTAAAAACACACCCTCTCTTTCTTGTAAAAGCATATTTAAAGCATATTTAAATCATATAATTCAAACCATAAACTGACATAATATTCTTAGTCAAACTAGGTAGCGATAACACATTGTTCACAGCAAGTTGTAAAACATTAGAAGAGTAAAAGAACAAGTTCTCCTACTAGCTTCAATAACCTTTTGTCCATTGCCAACATAGAGTTCTAGGTTGGTAGTTTCGGCTTTCTAATTTTCTTAGTCCCTGCAATCATTTCAAATGTGATAACCATGTTCGGTGTCAAACACCCAATATTTTGTAAAGAAAGAGAAGGTTTTAAAAACGAATATGCTGAGGGTCATATTTATAAACACTCTTTTTTGTTTCATCTCAGCTTAGGGAAAATACTTCTTATGCCTAGTTTTATCATAATGAAAGCATTTTGCATTCTTTATATGATACTTCATAGTGGCAACTACCTTCCCCTTACTATTGGTATTCTTTTGTCGTTTCCTTTGGCATTAGGCTTCCTAACTCAACCCTTGATCATCAGCACAATACTAGGTTCATTAAACTTGGCATATTCATCATCTTAGCAATTTTGAGCATCGAATGCCACTCTGAGAGGGTCTTACCAAGCATTCATATCATAAGTCATAATGAACTAGTCTCATGATTTTGATAGTGAAATGATGATGATATCCCCACCTTTCGATTGATACAGTCCCCTAATCATCGGTCTAGACAATTATATTAAAAGAGTGAAATTTATAAGAAATGAGTTTTGAAGAACTTATGTAGGTGTGCGAATACGCACTTCAAATTGTACAAAACTTTATCCTTACCTTAAAGAGTTTGATGAAGTGGCTCCATGAGACGAGTGTTTCTGCTACTAAGAGATAACCACTTTACTGAATTGTTTGAAAACCACGAAAGTAAACCCACATAAATTATGGTGAGGTTTGTCAAAACTTGTCGAAATACTTTTGCTACGAGGTTTATTCCTACAAACTCGTTTTTGTCGCAACTTTGTTTGTACGGTGGTTTTGCAATATTAGGAAACCATCGCTGCGCGTAAAGTATTGAATTTTTGTAGTGTTAATTCTTTTGACCGAGAACATTGGAGAAAAACATAGGAAGGACGGGTCAATACCACCAGTTTCATTTTAAGTTCCAAGAAGAATAAAATTGTGTGAGTTCTGACTAACACCAATATTTTTTTCTATGATTGACACCATTGTATTGAAAAAAAAGCTTATTTCCCATTGTTCATTGGTCTAAAAAACTTATATAAAATACTTTGTAAGTTAAAGAATGAAATTAAAAAGTAATATTAATGTTCAAATAATTGATCTTGTCTAATTGCATGAATTGTAAAATACTACAGTCAAAAAACCAAATCCTAAATCGATCAAATTCCCATTTTCTATCATATATAGTTGTACTAACATTTATTTAAGTTAATATTAGTTTTACCGGTTGCTACCACGAGTATGAGAAATGTTTTTATATAATAAAGCGTGTGACGGCGAATTTGCTAAGCGGATGGGTAATAAATATATGAATGAAATGTTTTTATATAATAAAGCGTGTGACGGCGAATTTGCTTAAGCGGATGGGTAATAAATATATGAATGATGTTATTATTTCTTATATTGAAAAATAGTTCTTTTTAAACATTACCATTAAGATATGATTAGTCGGATCCAAAACATGAAAAACTTGTATGCAACGACTAAAAAATGTATTATATTATATTTTAACGACATTGTATTTTTTTCAGATGACAATGTTTTTTTTTTCATTTTTTTGACCTGAACTGTCGTTTTACCAACCAAGAAACTATGACGTCTTGATTGTTAGAATCCAAAACTATAAAATACTAACACAATTGGAAAAAAAATTCTGGTTCCGCCGCCGCCGAGAACGTGGGCTTAATTTCATTTTAACCACGCGAGGCTCTTAATTAAACAATCTCCTCCACAACCACAGGCCTCGTTGAAGATGAATCGGACTCATCATCGCCAGATTAAAGCAACATTAATTGGGGTATCTTGATCAGGAAAGCTTTAGTCCGTCAATAAGTTTCTTTCAAATTTGTCTACCTAAATATATATAATATTAGCATTTGCTTGTACGATAACTCCAAGTTGTAATCGTTTCAAGATTTTAAAATAAAAGCTAATTCTACTAAATAGATTACTAATAGGAACTTAGTTATATAATCTATTAACATAATGATATCTATTTGCATTCAAACCAATTGATTCCTCATGCAAATAAAAAAATCCCATGTTGAATTATATATATACGAGTCCATGGGATGGCAAGTCAAATTAAGTGGTGGTCTTTAGAATATATGATTTGACCAGCCCATTCATATCATCACCAGCATAATTAGAATAGTAAAGGAAGGCTCTTGACATGCAACAATTGTAAGCTTTAAATACCCTCCGCCCCCATGTCCAGAACCATTCACAAACAAAACAAACTTAAACCTTACCAAATCAAATGGATTTCACAGCATTTATTAGAGATAATAATATCGCACCACCTCTCTTCGTGCTATCAACAGCCTTCTTCCTTTTACTCATCTTCAAACAAATAAAACTGATTTCTTCCAGACCATCAAAACCTCCCACCAGGTCCACCAAAGTGCCCATCATCGGAAACTTACATCAAGTCGGGGACAGGCCTCACGTCTCCATCGCTAACTTAGCCCAAAAATTTGGCCCTCTCATCTCTCTCCGCTTCGGCAAGCAACTTGTTGTAGTTGCCTCTTCACCTGAGGCTGCCATGGGCATTCTAAAGACTCAAGATCGCCTGCTTTCCTCTCGCATTGTGCCTACTGCATTTCAGCAGTCATCCCTAATACCTCACTCCCTCATTTGGTCGGAGTGCAACCAAACATGGAAGGCCTTAAGAACCCTTTGTCGAGCTGAGTTGTTCTCGGCCAAAGCTTTAGAGGCCCACACTAGAATACGAGAGGAAAAGATAGGCAAGTTGTTGGATTTCTTGCGTAGAAAACAAGGAGAAGTGGTTGATGCCGAGGATCTAGTTTTTACCACACTATTAACACTTTGAGCTCCATTATCTTTGGCAAAGATTTGCTTGATTTCAAAGATGAACATGGGACTCAAGACGAATTGAAACAGTCGTTGCGTACAGTAATCGAGTTTGGAGGCCGTGTAAAAGATCTTGGTTCTTTTTTCCCTGTGCTGATAGATTCGATATTCATGGAATCAGGAAAGGAACCATGAAAGAATTTAACAAGGCATTTGCATATTGGGAGGACATAATCGAGGAAAGAAGAGCTCAAGTCAATTCTTCAACGTGGTCATCAGAGCAAGCTCAATCATTCTTAGATCGCATGCTAGAAAATGGATTCTCAAATAACCAAATCAATCAAATGGTTACGGTAAGATTATATTTCTTAACATATCACAATTATTACAATCAATATTGTAGCAACAATTCATGGGCACATATTTGTTTTAAAAAATTTTAATCATGTTGTGATTGATGATGTCCTTTGATTTTATTTTTTTGGTTTTATAGGAGCTATTTATAGCGGGAACAAATACTACAACCTCTACGGTGATGTGGGCTATGACCGAGCTTGTTAGAAACAAAGAAGTCATGTTAAAGATAGAAGAGGAGATTAAAACAGAAGTTAACTCAAATCAAATAACTAACTCTAGACTATCCAAATTAACTTATCTACAAGCTTGCCTCAAAGAAAACTTTAGATTGCACCCACCCGTGCCTCTTCTTCTTCCACATATGGCGGCAGAAACATGTGAGGTTATGAATTACTCAATCCCTAAGAATACCAAAATATTTGTAAATGTTTGGGCAATGGGTCGTGACCCTAAACTTTGGGATAGTCCTTTATCTTTCAACCCGGAAAGATTTATCAACTCAAAGATAGACTTTAAGGGTCAAGACTTGAATTATTACCATTCGGTTCAGGAAGGAGGATATGTCCAGGATTGCCATCAGGTATCAAAAGTGTTGAATTTATATTGGCCTATTTAATTCGTGAGTTCGATTGGTCTCTTCCAAATGGTGCGGATCCAGCCAAGCTTGATATGGATGATAAATTTGGAATTGCTTTGAAAAGAAAAACACCCCTAAAGCTAATCTTCAGGGAAAAAATCAGCATATAAATGTGCTCAAAGGATCTCAAGTTTCCTAATCTACATATTCTTTTATCTCCAAATTATTTATTTAATTGATTCACCGATTCATGTAATTTCTGGTAATTAATTTGTGTAAATGTTATATAAATATAATGATGTGTAATTGATTTACAGACAACAATCTATTATAACTTTTGTATATGCTTTGTTGTTCTATTATGTTTAGAATCAAATGACTAACGTATTTCAAAAAACTGATTTTTATTAAAGAGCCAACAACAGGGAACTTACGTCGGAACCAGAAGGAAAACCACGTACATGAGTTCTTTAACACAAACATAGTGGTCATGTTGGAACTTCATATTTACCTTCGTATTCTCTTTACAAAATTGAAAATTCTTCCATCCTATGGTAAAGAGTCTTTGATGGCGTTCACAAGTCAAACACCATCTTCTTTCGCAACTCAAACACCATCTTCTTTTGAGAGCTCTCGAGATTCCCAAAACCCACCCACCAAGAACTCAAAGAGCTCTCGAGATTCCTATGGTAAAGAGTATTCGAAGATGTTTCATATAATATTGTTTATGTATTGTATCCATACTAGTGTATGAACTAATAAAACCATCTCACCAAGAACTCAAAGTGCATAGTTTATGAACAATCTTATATTAAGTTTGTATTGATGTTTTTGCAGGAGTTATATTGTTTATCCCACTTTACCATTAATTATATCTATGCTCTTGGATGAATATAATTTGGTTGTTACATCTGTTTTGATGGAAATAAAAGTGAGTTCAAGCCTAGACGCCTCGAACTATCTAACTAGTGGTTAACATGAGTTGTATGTACGAGTATTTTTTCCAGCTTGATGCCGCATAGAAAATGAGTTAAAAGTCCAGTTTAATCTAAATGAATGACATCTTTTTAAATTGTACATGGTTTTTATAAATCTATTAAAACAAGTGAATTTATATTTTATAAGAATATTTATTTAATAATAGAAAAAAATAAGAACTGAAGTTGAATCGAATCTTAACAATTAAAAGACTTGAAAGTTAAGTTTAAAAATAAGAAAACTAATAGAGAGAATAATAATAGGAGTCGGAGCGATAATGGGAGTGGAGTAGGAGAAGGAGCAGTAGCAAGATGGTAGCGGTATAGCAAAAAAAGTATATTTCTTTATTAGTAGAATGTAGAAGACTAATCAAGGCTCGGCAAAACAACCTGTGCGAAAACCTGATCCACGCGAAAAGAAGATGTCACGCGAGAAGCATACCACGCGACAAAGGACTTCACGCGACAGTCATGACCCGCGCGAAAGGAAGCTGTACGAAAAGTCTTTCGCGCGAGAACTTGATGTTTAGTATAAATAGCTTAGTTTTCGTTTTTTAATAAGCTTTGTTCATTATCTTATATGTACTGTGCGAAATCGCACAAGACCTGTTCTAGGTTGTGTTATTCAATCTGAGAATTATTTTGTGATCAAATTCAATCTTCTCCTACTTCAATCTTGTTCACATTCCGCATTCACAAGATTGAGATCATGTGTTTATTGTTTTCTGGGAGAATTCGAGGTTTTACAATGGTATCAGAGCATTAGGCTCTAGAACCACGATTTGGAGAAGATTTGGATTGTTTTCTACTCATTTTTGAAGATATTCATCATTGATTACTTGAGATTCAGATATGGTGATGTTATGCTGCTCGAATTTTGAGAATTTGGACTGATTTGGACTGAATTAGTGGACTTTAGTTGAATTTAATCATAATTAAGATTAAAATTGAACTAAATTCATTAAAATTGGATTAAACTGAGTAAATCAGACATATTCAGTGATTTGAAGGTGATTCTTGCTTGAACAAACTGTTGGAGATTTGTTTCTGCACAAAATTGGAAGATTTTCGCTTGAACTGGGAGTTTTCGCGTGCGAAAGTATCAGATTTCGCACAAACTGTTATTTCACTTTTTACGCGAATTCGCGTGAAAAGTAAATCGGATTTTCGCCGAAACTCAATTCTCGCACAAACTGTTATTTCACTCAGGAAGGAGGATATGTCCAGGATTACCATCAGGTATCAAAAGTGTTGAATTTATATTAGCCTATTTAATTCGTGAGTTCGATTGGTCTCTTCCAAATGGTGAGGATCCAGCCAAGCTTGATATGGATGATAAATTTGGAATTGCTTTGAAAAGAAAAACACCCTAAAGCTAATCTTCAAGGGGAAAAATCAGCATATGAATGTGTTCAAGTGATCTCGAGTTTCCTAATCTACATATTCTTTTATCTCTAAATTATTTATTTAATGATTCACTGATCATGTAATTCTTGGTAATTAATTTATGTAAATGTTATATAAATATAATGATGTGTAATTGATTTACTGACAACAATCTATTATAACTTTTTTATATGCTTTGTTGTTTTATTATGTTTAGAATCAAATGACTAACATATTTCAAGCACTAATTTTTATTTAAAGAGCCACCAACAAGGAACTTACGTTGGAACCGGAAGGAAAAACACGCACATGAATTCTTTAACACAAACATAGTGGTCATGTTGGAACTTTCATTTTTACCTTCGTATTCCTCTTTACAGAATTGAAAATTCTTACATTCTATGGTAAAGAGTCTTTTGATGGCATTCACAAGTCAAACACCATCTTCTTTCGCAACTCAAACACCATCTGCTTTTTAGAGCTCTCGAGATTCCCAAAACCCGCATAATTGGATAACATGTATTCGAAGATGTTTCATATATAGTTTATGTATTGTATCGATACTAATATATGAACTAACAAAACCTTCTCACCAAGAATTCAAAGTGCATAGTTTATGAACAATATTGTTTTAAGTTTGTATTGATGTTTTTACGGGAGTTGTATTGTTTATCCCACTTTACCATTAATTATATCTATGTTCTTGGATGAATATAATTTGGTTGTTACATCTATTTTGATGGGACTAAAAGTGAGTTCAAGCCTAGACGGCTCGAAACATCTAACTAGTGGTTAACATGAGTTGTATGTGCTGGTATTTTTTTTCCAGCTTGATGCCGCATAGAAAACAAGTTAAAAGACCTGTTTAATAAGAAATTGATCTCCAACATGTAATTAACTCATCCACTGGTATTGTGTTACTATAATCCATTCACTAGACTTGCAATAGTAGAAAATGGGTTGTTTGGTACAGACTTTTGTAACCAGTTTGCCACAACCCTATATTTGCCACAATATTCCGACAACTTTACGAAAAATGGCAACAATAATAAAAAAACCTAAAATAATTTTAAATAATCATAATATAAAATCAAATATAAAATATAAAAATAAGTTGTGGCAAAGTTGTCGCAGATCTTGCTAAGCTTGCTACATTTTGCCCCAAACAATTGTTTTTTTATTATTTGAAATTTGCTAGGACGTTGGGAGCGACATAAGTGCGAAATCATATGAATAGTTTTATTATTAGAAGGTCAAATAAAAATATTTTTTTCCCATTTGGATGATTCGTTTATGTTTGTACGTGTTTTAATGTTTAAACGTATGTTTTACACTTAATTTGTGACAACCCGTATTTTTTTTTTTTTACATTGTTCCGCTATATCGCCAATTTATAATTAAATAAAATTTAATTATCATTATTATTAGTACTTAATTCTAATTAACCTTAATTAAAATTTACTAATATCCCCAAAATGGAAATCCCTTAAACTTGGGGGACTAGAATTGGCACATTGCCAAACTTCTTTTCTTAACCTACCCCCCCCCCATCCTCACCGCCTTTCCCCTTTTCCCCTTAACCGACCCCCCTCTTCACCCCCGGTCCCTCCTCTCTGCTCCATCTCTCAACGACTTTCTTTTCCCCCTCTCACACGACGAGTGCTTGTGCGGTAGTCACCCTCTCCGGCAACTCTTCCTTTCCCGACCGAAACCGCAGCCCCACGAGACGCCGGCGGTCCTTCCTTCCTCACGTCCAAGTTCTTTCAAATTGAGAGTGCTCCGTGGTTGTGAACGTTCCTGCCGCGCGGAATCGATCTTGGCGAATCCAACTGGTACGATTACTCCCTTAATCGTTCGTTTTCATTACGGTTGCGATTACGGTTCCGCCCCGGGTTGTTAGGTCGCGGTGGTGGGTTCCAATCGGGTTCGGGTGGGCTACAATTCAACTGATGAGAATATATGTACATGTAGGTATGTGTGCTGTGTATGTATTTATGTATATATTCTGCGATGTGTGTGTATGTACACGTGGATATGTGTGAGAAACAGAACACAGCAGCGAAGGCTGCTGTGTGCGTATATGTATGTGCTGTGTGCGTATATGTATGTGCTGTGTGCGTATATGTATGTGCTGTGTGCGTATATGTATGTGCTGTTGTGTGCATATGTATAAGCTGATGTGTGTATATGTATGTATACGTTTCTATTCGTATGTGTATGCTGTTGTATATGTACGTATATATGTGTGCACAGGTTGTGTATGTATGTATATATGTTGTGCAGGAAGGACGAACACAGCAGCCTTCGGCTGCTGTGTACGCGATGAATATGTGTGTATGTATGTATGTTTTTACAGCGTGTGTGGATTCATGTATGTATATGGCTGTGTTTTGTTGCGTGGGATATGTATGAATGTTCTTGTGTATGATAAGTATATATATATCCTGTTTGTGTATGTATCTGCGTATGTATAGATGCATGTATATATTCTGTGAGAATGTTCTTGTAATGTAGATATATATTTTATTTATATGTGCATTTCATATTGTGTGTGGATGACAAACATGTTCACGGATGTATGTATGTATCTATGATTGTATGCATATCCAAGAGCAAGCTTCTGTTGATTGTGTTTAGGTAAGGAGTATGTAAATACATGGAGTAGGTGTGTTTTCATATGCATATGTGATGAACTTATAAGGTAAGAAACATGCTGCATGCCCCACTCTTAGATATATAATTTTATGAACATGGTTGACTAACGTTTGTGTGGCATGAATATATATATTAGATGTAGATTAGGTGGTTTGGTTGGGTTATGATTGTAAGCTCACATGCATATGTAATTTCAAATATAAAATGTGTGTGTGTGTCTACCAATAAAATATATAAATATATATGCAGTTGGTGGGATTTATTGTGTGTTTGTTGATATGGGTCATGCATGTGTGCATTTATATATGTATATGTCCAACGCATATGTTACAGTATGTATATGTTTGAAGGTGTACGGTAGCATGGTAGTATGCATTTATTATGTTTTTTTTTATATCCTGTAAATGTGCAAGTGTGGACGTTTGGGAGGCATGGTAGGCGCATGTTTGCGGGTATATAAAATGTGGGGCTACAATTAAGCTGCTGCGTATATGTGTATGTAAATAATCTGCGTATGTATGTATCATAGGGTTATGCTCTTGGTTAAGTGAATGCATAAAGTTTATAGATGCTTTGCATTCATAATGGGAATATATATATTTAGTATATATACGTATGCTACATATAGGTCGTGTTAGTAAACATATAGTTTAATAAAAATAGCAATCCTTTGATATGTAATAATCGAATATAATACAGTTGGAGTGTTTTGGTGTTGAGTGTGCCTGCATGTGAATGGAAATGTCGGTGACCCATACCGTAACCGAACCGAGAACGCGAAACCGTACGATTCATTGTAAATAATTAATATTTAATATTAATTATATATACATATATTGAATGATGTTCAGGTTAACCGGAAACTATAATCTGTGTGCTTTCGTTTACTGTTGCTGTGCATTAAGGTGAGTTTACAGCCCCACTTTTACTTTATACTCTTTTTGGGGAGAGAAACATGCTGCTTTCATAAACATTACATTACATTGGGTTTTTCTGTAATACTGCATATGTACATGATACTATGGTGTTATACCGCCCTTCGGACCGTTAATATGCAAATAGCGAGGTGATTGTTAGTAGATCTACTTGGGTTTGACACGCCCCACCCGGGCTAGTCGCGCTAGCTAGACTGGAGGTCTAACGGGTGAATGGTCAGCCTGTTTTACAGTGTTGTGGTGTGGGATCCACAACCGGGCATACTTTATTACTATTGATTACGTGTCAGCTCGGTCGCGACTTCATACACATAGTGATCATCATGGGCTGGCTACCCATTATATGCTTTGATTACAAAACCTGGGAATTACATTACTGATACTTAGTGTTTTCTGATAAACCTGTGAACTCACCAGTCTTGTACTGACTTTTGCATGTTTTCTCTCAGGACATTGAAATGGCACGTTTAGGAGCACAGCATCCACTGCATGTCATTCCACTTTTATCCCAACTGTTTTCAAGATTTAATTTCATGTAATCTACATAAATAGGATTGGATGCGTGTTTGCGTGTTCCAAAACTACTGTTAAATGTTTTCCTGTTTTCGCTTCCGCACTACTTAAATATATTTGGTTTGTTTCGTTAAAATTAAGCAACTTATATGATTTGTAATTATCGAGTCGTTTGGTGTAACTGATGCTTATCTGAGATCCTGGTTATGTCACACGCCTGACGGTAAAAACCCCGTACGTGGAAAATAAGGGTGTGACAGATTGGTATCAGAGCATTAGTTATAGCGAACTAAAATGAACTTTGCATCTCATTTGCATTGCATTTTAGACTATAGCTGGATTTGCATTAGTTACACACACATAGATTGCTAAGCTGTGCTTACTTAATTGGTTGCCTGAGAACTTTTGCTTTAACATATCCCTGTGAGTTTACGACTACAGGGATGGTGACTCCGAGTTGCTGTGAGTCACGGGAAGGGTTACTTAGGAATTTCCTGAACCTTACTGGTCCTTTCGTATACTTTGATTTATCGACCCCGATATAATACTTACATATTTGGTACTCCTATCGTTGATGACCACTGTACTTGACAAGATATGTTAGCCTGATAGGAGGAACCGGGGGTGATCATGCAAAGCAAATTACCATTACGGGTGCACACGTAATTGTAATTTGTCGTGCATGCTAAGTCCGGTGAGTCTGGTCGGGTGGTAACATTGTAGTCAGTATAAGTCATCATTCCTACGCCTTGAGCAAGAAAGTCTTGGTCTTCATAGAACATAGCCCCTGATGTGGAAATTATCTATCAGTTCTACTTGTAGGAATGCTTACCCTTACCTTGAATTTAGGACGAAATTCAAACCATGACATTTGTGTAAATCCCTCGGATTCGGACCGATTCTCTAGTTTGTCTATTCCTTTAAATCCTTAATTTTCTCTCCCTTTTCCTTCCAAGACAAAAGATTTATGTTCATATGACTGATAGCTTTTAATATCTGGTTGTATTGAAGAATGTCTGGAAGAGGACGTGGACGCGGGAGAGGTAACATCTCCCTGACGCCTGCAGAATTGGCAGCGATAATCAATCATAGTATTACCGCAGCGTTGGTAAACCAACATCCTCCACAGCAGAACCCTATTGGGCAACCGACTTGCACCTACAAGTCCTTTATGGACTGCAAGCCTAACCCGTTCAATGGAACTGAGGGAGCGGTGGGACTGCTCCGTTGGTTCGAAAAGCTGGAGTCGGTATTCGAAATCTGCAACTGCCCTGCTGGGAATAGGGTAAAATATGCTGCTGGCATACTGGATGGTGCTGCTCTGAGCTGGTGGAACACACAAGTTCAGATGTTGGGAGTTGAAGCTGCAAACGCCACAACATGGGTAGAATTCAAGAATCTGCTGAAAGAGGAGTACTGTTCACGAGATGAAATACAAAAACTGGAAACCGAATTTTGGAACCTGAAGATGGTAGGTTCTGAAATTGAAGCTTACACAACTCGTTCTCACGAGTTGGCTACCTTATGTCCCACTATGGTCAACCCGGCTTACAAACGGGTTGAAAGATACATCAATGGGCTAGTACCGGAAATACAGAGCATGGTCACCACTGCTAGAACAGCTACCATTCAAGAAGCTGTCCAACTGGCCCACAAGCTGACTGACCAGGCTGTCACTCAGGGTAAACTGCCCCGCGTGGTGCTGCATTTGGTTCCAATGATAACAAGAGGAAATGGGAACCATCTGCCAACGGGAAGCAATCATCATCCTCTACTCATCAGCCCCAACACAAGAAGTTCAACCCGTCCCAATCTTCTCATAACATGGGGAACTCGGGTAGTTATCATGGAAATCTTCCAAAGTGCAACAAATGTAAGTTCCATCACATTGGGCAATGCACAAGGAACACTTGTGAGAGGTGTGGAAAGTTTGGGCACGTTGCTAAAAACTGCAGGGTAAACCTCTCGGGAAAAAACATCTCAGCAGCAGCAAAACTATAACCGTACTGGGTGTTATGAATGCGGTCAACCCGGTCACTTTATAAGGGAATGTCCAAAGCTAAAAAGGAATGAAAATAGCGGTGCTACTAATAAGTCTGATGACAACAAAAATGGTGGTAGAGGCAGAGCTTTCATCATGGGCTCAGGTGAGGCTCGAAACGACCCTACTGTAGTATCTGGTAGATTCTCTATTAATGGATGTTACGCCTCTGTTTTATTTGACTCCGGTGCTGATAAAAGTTATGTATCCATAAAATTTAGCAAAATATTAGGAATGATACCTACTAACCTGACTTCTGAATACACCATAGAAATAGCCGATGGTAGGACGATAACAGCAACCCAAGTGTTTAAAAACTGTAAGCTAGGCTTATCCGGACACACCTTCAGCATAGACCTTATTCCTGTCACACTAGGAAGCTTCGATGTAGTCGTCGGGATGGATTGGTTATCCCAGAATAGTGCTGAGATCGTTTGCAAGGAGAAGCTGATCAAGTTACCTATTTCGGACGATGAAATTCTTATTGTGAAAGGTGAAAAGGTGGGTGCGGTGGTCGGCATCATATCATATTTGAAGGCTCAGAAATGTCTCAGAAAAGGACACATTGCCTTGTTGGCACTTGTTACTGAAACGAAGGCGGATGAAAGGCGAGTTGAAGATATTCCCGTTGTTAGAGACTTTCCTGAGGTATTTCCCGAAGACCTACCTGGCCTTCCTCCACACAGACAGGTAGAATTTCAAATTGAATTAGCACCAGGAGCAACTCCGATCGCTCGGGCTCCGTACCGTCTGGCACCGAACGAACTACAAGAGCTGTCTAAGCAATTGCAAGAGTTGTTAGACAAAGGATTCATACGTCCCAGCTCTTCACCTTGGGGAGCTCCAGTGCTTTTCGTTAAAAAGAAAGATGGAACCTTCAGGATGTGTATTGACTACCGCGAACTGAACAAGGTGACAATCAAGAATAGGTATCCACTTCCACGAATTGATGATTTGTTCGACCAGTTGCAAGGATCTAGCTACTACTCCAAGATTGACTTGAGATCAGGTTATCATCAGTTGAGGGTTCGAGAGGAAGACATCTCCAAGACTGCGTTTCGAACACGCTATGGGCACTACGAGTTCACCGTAATGCCTTTTGGGCTGACCAATGCCCCAGCAGTTTTCATGGACCTCATGAACCGTGTTTGCAAACCTTATCTGGATAAGTTTGTCATTGTCTTCATTGATGACATACTAATCTACTCCGTAATAAGGAAGATCATGAGGGACATTTGAGAACCATACTAGAATTGTTAAGGAACGAACAACTTTATGCCAAATTCTCAAAATGTGACTTCTGGATACGCGAAGTGCATTTCCTTGGGCATGTGGTGAGCAACAAGGGTATACAAGTGGATCCATCAAAGATTGAAGCCATCAAGGGTTGGCCAGCACCGAAGACGCCTACCGAGGTGCGACAATTCCTTGGTTTGGCAGGCTACTACAGACGATTTATTGAAGGGTTTTCAAAAGTGGCACAACCTTTGACTGCCTGACCCATAAGGGAACTGTTTACAAGTGGGGTAACAAAGAAGAAACAGCATTCCAGACGCTTAAAGACAGACTCTGCACTGCACCAATCCTAGCCTTACCAGAAGGAACTGATGACTTTGTTGTTTACTGTGATGCTTCCATCCAGGGTTTGGGATGCGTACTGATGCAACGTGACAAAGTCATAGCTTATGCATCTAGACAACTCAGGGTGCATGAGAAAAACTACACCACACATGATTGGAATTGGGAGCTGTAGTATTTGCCCTGAAGATCTGGAGACACTATCTATATGGAACCAAGTGCACGATCTATACGGATCACAAGAGCCTCCAGCACATATACGATCAGAAGGAATTGAATATGCGACAACGACGGTGGTTGGAATTACTCAATGACTACGATTGTGCAATCAAGTACCACCCGGGTAAAGCTAATGTGGTAGCCGACGCCCTTAGTCGGAAAGAAACACTAAGACCTCGTCGGGTGCGCGCATTACAGATGATCATACATTCTGATCTACCTATGCAAATCAAAGCTGCTCAAAGTGAGGCTTTAAAGACTGAGAACCTGAAAGCAGAATCCCTACGAGGCATGGAGAAACAGTTAGAGATCAAAACTAATGGAATCCATTACTTCATGGAACGGATTTGGGTACCACTGTATGGGAATTTGAGAGAACTGGTAATGGATGAAGCTCATAAGACACGTTACTCAATTCATCCAGGTTCAGATAAGATGTATCAGGATTTAAAGGAGTTTTACTGGTGGCCGAACATGAAAGCGGAGGTCGCCGCATATGTAAGCAGATGCTTAACTTGCTCCAAAGTTAAGGTGGAATACCAGAGACCATCTGGTTTACTCCAGCAACCAGAAATCCCAGTGTGGAAATGGGAGCAAATATCGATGGATTTTATTACGAAATTACCTAGGACTCCCAGCGGATGCGACACCATTGGGTTATAGTAGATCGCTTAACGAAATCCGCACATTTCCTGGCAATCCGGGAGACTGACCGAATGGAGAAACTGACACGCATTTACTTAAGAGAAATAGTCTCTCGGCATGGCGTACCAGTATCTATCATATCGGATCGGGATGCTCGGTTCACTTCTCATTTTTGGCAGTCATTACAACGATCATTGGGAACACGACTAGATATGAGCACTGCGTATCATCCACAAACCGATGGCCAGAGTGAACGTACGATCCAGACACTAGAAGACATGTTGCGTGCCTGTGTAATCGATTTTGGCAGTAGTTGGGAAACTCATCTGCCATTGGTTGAGTTCTCCTACAATAATAGTTATCACACCTCAATTAAAGCCGCACCGTTTGAGGCACTTTATGGACGTAAGTGCCGGTCACCTGTATGTTGGGCAGAGGTTGGAGAAAGCCAACTTACTGGTCCGGAACTGGTGCACGAAACAACTGAAAAGATTTTACAAATACGTAATCGGATGGCAGCGGCACGTGATCGACAGAAAAGTTATGCTGACAAGCGTCGTAAACCATTGGAATTCCAGATTGGCGACAAGGTACTTTTAAAAGTCTCGCCATGGAAAGGAGTAATACGTTTTGGCAAACGTGGGAAGCTAAGCCCCAGATACGTGGGGCCATTTGAGATTGTCAAACGCATTGGCCCAGTAGCCTACCAGTTGAATTTACCTGAAGAACTCAGGGGGATACACGATGTGTTTCACGTATCCAATCTGAGGAAATGTCTATCTGATGAATCATTGATCGTGCCATTGGAAGAATTAAAAATAGATGACCAATTACATTTCATTGAAGAACCAGTAGAGATCATGGATCGAGAAGTCAAAACCCTAAAACGTAGCAAGATCCCTATCGTGCGTGTTAGGTGGAACTCAAAGCGTGGACCAGAGTTTACCTGGGAACGCGAAGATCAAATGCAAAAGAAGTATCCACAACTGTTCAACGATCGAACTTCCAATTCCTGAAATACAGTTGTAAGATAATCTTGTCCTTCAATTTCGGGATAAAAATCCTTCAACATGATGATAATGTCGCAACTTTTGCAAAACCTTAGGAAGCTTTACGTTCCTTTATTTTAAATTTATTCCTAATCTCTCGGAAACCTTAGCACGTCTACGTGCTGGATAACCAAATAGGTTGCTCACAATGCTTCGTTTACTCACTATATACATTGACCTAGTATTCCAATTTTCGGGACGAAAATTTCTGCAACTAGGGGATGATGTGACAACCCGTATTTTTTTTTTACATTGTTCCGCTATATCGCCAATTATAATTAAATAAAATTTAATTATCATTATTATTAGTACTTAATTCTAATTAACCTTAATAAAATTTACTAATATCCCCAAAATGGAAATCCCTTAAACTTGGGGGACTAGAATTGGCACATTGCCAAACTTCTTTTCTTAACCTACCCCCCCCCCATCCTCACCGCCTTTCCCCTTTTCCCCTTAACCGACCCCCCCTCTTCACCCCTCGGTCCCTCCTCTCTGCTCCATCTCTCAACCGACTTTCTTTTCCCCCCTCTCACACGACGAGTGCTTGTGCGGTAGTCACCCTCTCCGGCAACTCTTCCTTTCCCGACCGAAACCGCAGCCCCACGAGACGCCGGCGGTCCTTCCTTCCTCACGTCCAAGTTCTTTCAAATTGAGAGTGCTCCGTGGTTGTGAACGTTCCTGCCGCGCGGAATCGATCTTGGCGAATCCAACTGGTACGATTACTCCCTTAATCGTTCGTTTTCATTACGGTTGCGATTACGGTTCCGCCCGGGTTGTTAGGTCGCGGTGGTGGGTTCCAATCGGGTTCGGGTGGGCTACAATTCAACTGATGAGAATATATGTACATGTAGGTATGTGTGCTGTGTATGTATTATGTATATATTCTGCGATGTGTGTGTATGTACACGTGGATATGTGTGTGAGAAACAGAACACAGCAGCCGAAGGCTGCTGTGTGCGTATATGTATGTGCTGTGTGCGTATATGTATGTGCTGTGTGCGTATATGTATGTGCTGTGTGCGTATATGTATGTGCTGTTGTGTGCATATGTATAAGCTGATGTGTGTATATGTATGTATACGTTTCTATTCATATGTGTATGCTGTGTATATGTACGTATATATATGTGTGCACAGGTTGTGTATGTATGTATATATGTTGTGCAGGAAGGACGAACACAGCAGCCTTCGGCTGCTGTGTACGCGATGAATATGTGTGTATGTATGTATGTTTTTACAGCGTGTGTGGATTCATGTATGTATATGGCTGTGTTTTGTTGCGTGGGATATGTATGAATGTTCTTGTGTATGATAAGTATATATATATATCCTGTTTGTGTATGTATCTGCGTATGTATAGATGCATGTATATATTCTGTGAGAATGTTCTTGTAATGTAGATATATATTTTATTTATATGTGCATTTCATATTGTGTGTGGATGACAAACATGTTCACGGATGTATGTATGTATCTATGATTGTATGCATATCCAAGAGCAAGCTTCTGTTGATTGTGTTAGGTAAGGAGTATGTAAATACATGGAGTAGGTGTGTTTTCATATGCATATGTGATGAACTTATAAGGTAAGAAACATGCTGCATGCCCCACTCTTAGATATATAATTTTATGAACATGGTTGACTAACGTTTGTGTGGCATGAATATATATATTAGATGTAGATTAGGTGGTTTGGTTGGGTTATGATTGTAAGCTCACATGCATATGTAATTTCAAATATAAAATGTGTGTGTGTGTCTACCAATAAAATATATAAATATATGCAGTTGGTGGGATTTATTGTGTGTTTGTTGATATGGGTCATGCATGTGTGCATTTATATATGTATATGTCCAACGCATATGTCACAGTATGTATATGTTTGAAGGTGTACGGTAGCATGGTAGTATGCAATTTATTATGTTTTTTTTTATATCCTGTAAATGTGCAAGTGTGGACGTTTGGGAGGCATGGTAGGCGCATGTTTGCGGGTATATAAAATGTGGGGCTACAATTAAGCTGCTGCGTATATGTGTATGTAAATAATCTGCGTATGTATGTATCATAGGGTTATGCTCTTGGTTAAGTGAATGCATAAAGTTTATAGATGCTTTGCATTCATAATGGGAATATATATATTTAGTATATATACGTATGCTACATATAGGTCGTGTTAGTAAACATATAGTTTAATAAAAATAGCAATCCTTTGATATGTAATAATCGAATATAATACAGTTGGAGTGTTTTGGTGTTGAGTGTGCCTGCATGTGAATGGAAATGTCGGTGACCCATACCGTAACCGAACCGAGAACGCGAAACCGTACGATTCATTGTAAATAATTAATATTTAATATTAATTATATATACATATATTGAATGATGTTCAGGTTAACCGGAAACTATAATCTGTGTACTTTCGTTTACTGTTGCTGTGCATTAAGGTGAGTTTACAGCCCCACTTTTACTTTATACTCTTTTTGGGGGAGAGAAACATGCTGCTTTCATAAACATTACATTACATTGGGTTTTTCTGTAATACTGCATATGTACATGATACTATGGTGTTATACCGCCCTTCGGACCGTTAATATGCAAATAGCGAGGTGATTGTTAGTAGATCTACTTGGGTTTGACACGCCCCACCGGGCTAGTCGCGCTAGCTAGACTGGAGGTCTAACGGGTGAATGGTCAGCCTGTTTTACAGTGTTGTGGTGTGGGATCCACAACCGGGCATACTTTATTACTATTGATTACGTGTCAGCTCGGTCGCGACTTCATACACATAGTGATCATCATGGGCTGGCTACCCATTATATGCTTTGATTACAAAACCTGGGAATTACATTACTGATACTTAGTGTTTTCTGATAAACCTGTGAACTCACCAGTCTTGTACTGACTTTTGCATGTTTTCTCTCAGGACATTGAAATGGCACGTTTAGGAGCACAGCATCCACTGCATGTCATTCCACTTTTATCCCAACTGTTTTCAAGATTTAATTTCATGTAATCTACATAAATAGGATTGGATGCGTGTTTGCGTGTTCCAAAACTACTGTTAAATGTTTTCCTGTTTTCGCTTCCGCACTACTTAAATATATTTGGTTTGTTTCGTTAAAATTAAGCAACTTATATGATTTGTAATTATCGAGTCGTTTGGTGTAACTGATGCTTATCTGAGATCCTGGTTATGTCACACGCCTGACGGTAAAACCCCGTACGTGGAAAATGAGGGTGTGACATAATTTTCCTATCAAGCATAATCACTTTATTTTATGTTTGAATTCTGGGTGTGTGAAGCCTAAATGATATTATTCAAGGGTTGCACGTAGCTTGGATGTTATATGGATGAAAAGAGACGAAGAAAATAAAAAAATTAATACAAAACAAGCATACGATGTAGCTTACGTCCTTAAGATAGTAAGCTACGTTCTGCTTGAAAAAGGACCCATAAGATGTTTTGGTATGTAAGCTAGAGACTTACCACATTTATTATAGCACAGGACGTAATTTACGTCCTTAGGGTGTAGCTTACGTCGTATGGTTATATATGTTGAAATTATCTAGATTTTGAGCATATTTAAAGGATTTTATGAATTCAAAAAACCCAAATTTGCACCCGGAGTAAAAGCGACGAACTTGGGTAGTTATTGCACCATTCTTACTCATATTTAATTAGCTCCAATCTATTCCATCATGTGTAAATCAGTTTTTGTTGTTGAATTCGTAAAGATGCAAGGCTATGCTGCTAGTGATCATCTTTTGGTGGATGGTTAGTCAACAAGTTATGCCTTACTAGGGTTTTACCATGTTAGACTTAAAGATTGAAGGTTCTTGAATATTGTTTTGTTTAAGTATTTGCTTCTCTTATTAATTTGAACTTTTACAATGTTTGTTTCATAAATTGTTCATCAAGTTATTTGTCTTTAAATAATTAATCATTGAATGATTGGTTATTACATTTTCTTAATTGGAACAGTAGGCTAAGAAGGAATAAGTATAAGACATGTGGCATTCTTGAGATTTGTGTTAAAGGGTATTTGGTCCTGAAACTGTCACATCCCGGTGGAAGCGTGAAATGCTTGGATGTAACTCTTTGACTCAAAACTCATTGATTACAGTCAAACAATTATAACAAAAATTCTAAACATAATATCACATATTAAAATACATATGTCTTTAGGTTATATATAATTTTATACAAAATTTGTGTAATAAAAGACTAATACATCTTTAACATGTAACCTAAATACAAAAGTTTAATAACTGCTTCATAGTCTTCAATAATAGTGTATGTGTGCATCCACTATTATGATAGGCTCAAACACGTTGACAGTTATTCTCACACAAGTCTTTCCAATAACTTCACCCCAACCGTTGTAAACATCAAATGAAAACATTACACTGTTAGTCATTATGAACTCCTGAAAAAGCATACTTAAAACTGTCAACATAATGTTGGTGAGAAACATAGGTTTAATAACTAAACAATATATATTGATGCAACAAAAATAAAATTACAACCAAACCTACTTATATGTCAGGTGATTTATAATTGTCACAATACAAATCACAAAATCAGATAACATAGCATCACAACACTCATCCTGTTGGTGCAGGAAACATTTTCCTAAGTATCGCTACACATCTGAACTAATGATTATAACTTATGACAAAATGACAGTATCTCAAAAAGTCTTATTTATTAGCATCAATCACAAAAGAGTATGCTTTTTCCCTTAAAACTCATAATGTAAAAATAGGGCTATGAATTTCACCTTAATTCCAGCGAAACCATATAAAATAATTATAGGTTAGAAAGATATTGTATTTCTTTAGAATTTTTAGCACTTCAATTAGGAATTATAAAACAGTAGTTACTGCTATCCATATGTCACCAAAATTTAATAGTAGTAACATCTAAAAATACAGATTAACATATAAAAATTTCAACTAATAATTAATTACAGATATCTAGAATTTTTATAATATTCACATAAATAGCAGAAATAGTAATTGTTTTATAAATCACCAAAATTAACTAGAATAAGTATCCTAAAGTCTATATTTTCTCATAAAATTTCAGGTTACTAACTCAAAATAAGCAGTTTACTATGATTTTTATCAGTTTCAAATAAATTAGAAAAAATAGTTAACTATCTTTAAAAATTACGAAATTCAAACATACTGTTATATTCTAAATACAATAATTTATGGTAATTTTTCGTAATTTAACTCACTATTTTGATATTTCTTTTAATTTTCTATTTACAGATCATATTAAAATATAAATCTCAGTCATACAAACGAATTTAATCACGAAATTTATCCTGAAACTTCTATAAAATAGAAGGATCATTATATAATGTTTTTAGATTTTTCCTAGGTTCGGACTTTCCATATAATAATTTTCTTTTCCTTGAATTAATTATATAAATTAATTTACTCAACATTATTACACCAAAATCTATAGATTATTATTTCTAATATTTCTTAAAAATTTCTAAATTTTATTCCCACAAGCACAGTCATTTAAGTATTTAATCTAATTTCATCAAAATACCAATGTTTTTAATTCTTTAATTTGTAATCTTCTTGTTTAAATCCTTGATTTACAAAACTTTCAAGTTTTTAACTCTTAAATCCTATTTCTTACTGATTTTTGAAATAAAAATCATGCGTTCATGAGTTTCTACACATAACTTTGATGATTTCTAAAAAGGTTAGTGTACATATATGTATATATATGTGTGTTTAGTTAAACACACACATACTTTTTATCTAATGAATTAGGAATCCAACCTTGAGAGAGAGTTCTTGATGATTCTATCTTGGTGTGTTTGTTCTTGAAGCTTGATCATAGACTAGCAAAATGGTGATGTTGGTTGAGTGATGTGGACAAGAGGGTGATGATGGTTGTGATAAGAACTGAGAGAAAGGGTGGTGTTGGTTGTGGGAGTGATGGTTGTGAGGGTTGTGATAGTAAGCCGAGAGAGATGGAGAGAGAACTGAGAGATTGAGGGAGGTGATGGTGGCTTTCGGTTGTGATAGTGGTTGTGAGATTTCATTTGGCTGAGAGGTGGTGATGAAGGTGGGATTGCCATCATTAGTTCTCGCCTAGGTTTGATCATGAGGTGTTGATTATAGCCTTACTAAGTGTCATTACAAGAACCATGCTGTCACAACCTCAAAATCCACGTGCGGAGTTTTACCGCGAGGCGTGTGAACAAACCAGGATCACAGTCAATAGTTACTCGGAACAACTCTATATGCTACGTTTAACGTAAACCAAACCAGAGTTCAAACTTTAAAAGACATGCAGAAGCGTAAAGTAAATAAAACAACCCAAAACATATGAAAGTACCATATGGCAAAACAAGTGCCAACCAAGTATTTTAAACCATAAATAAAAGACGAGTAATTATGTTTGAAGTTTAAATCTCTAAAATGCATGCTGACTCGTGTAGTGCTCCTATCAGCAATCCAGATTAACGACCTGAGAATAGCATACTAAAAAGTCAACACATGGTTGGTGTGTTCAAGAGTTTGCGTATAAACATAACAGTTTATCAATAGTATATAAATAAGCATGTGCATTATAATAGCTAGCTAGTCCATTAACAAATTGATATTAATACATAGTGATTTCGACATTGAAGCTGACTGTGTTATGTTTGCCTCCCGTCACGACTTCACCATATCGTGATGAATAATCATAGGACAAATTGCACCCGGTTGACCTCGAGTCGCACAGGTGGGGCTCGTCAGACCCAGTAGTACTACCCAAGTTTCCCCGCTATTCAATATTAACAATTCGAAAGTGTGAGGACTTTATCATGGTAAACAGCACTATATTAATATCATACACATCTTAAATATAAAAAGCGTTTGTAACATTACCAGTATGCTATCTCCCCCAAAAGAAATTTAATAAAACAGTGGGGCATGAACTCACCTGATGCGTGTGATAGCTATCTAAAGCTTAACTTGACAAGAACGAGCGGAAAGACAACATTCAAAGGTTACCTAGAACACACAAGTACATAAGTACATGTACACACAACAATCTCAAGAGAAACCCTAAGTGTTCTACAACCCAGGATCATAGTCAATAGTTACTCGGAACGACTCTATATGCTACGTTTAACGTAAACCAAACCAGAGTTCAAACTTTAAAAGACATGCGGAAGCGTAAAGTAAATAAAACAACCCAAAACATGTGAAAGTACCATATGGCAAAACAAGTGCCAACCAAGTATTTTAAACCATAAATAAAAGACGAGTAATTATGTTTGAAGTTTAAATCTCTAAAATGCATGCTGACTCGTGTAGTGCTCCCATCAGCAATCCAGATTAACGACCTGAGAATAGCACACTAAAAAGTCAACACATGGTTGGTGAGTTCAAGAGTTTGTGTATAAACATAACAGTTTATCAATAGTATATAAATAAGCATGTGCATTGTAATAGCTAGCTAGTCCATTAACAAATTGATATTAATACATAGTGATTTCGACATTGAAGCTGACTGTGTTATGTTTGCCTCCCGTCACGACTTCACCATATCGTGACGAATAATCATAGGACAAATTGCACCCGGTTGACCTCGAGTCACACAGGTGGGGCTCGTCAGACCCAGTAGTACTACCCAAGTTTCCCCGCTATTCAATATTAACAATTCGAAAGTGTGAGGACTTTATCATGGTAAACAACACTATATTAATATCATACACATCTTAAATATAAAAAGCATTTGTAACATTACCAGTATGCTATCTCCTCCAAAAGAGATTTAATAAAACAGTGGGGCATGAACTCACCTGATGCGTGTGATAGCTATCTAAAGCTTAACTTGACAAGAACGAGCGGAAAGACAACCTTCAAAGGTTACCTAGAACACACAAGTACATAAGTACATGTACACACAACAATCTCAAGAGAAACCCTAAGTGTTCTACAACCAAAGAACTCAAGGTTCCATAAAAACAACATACATGTGACCTAGTTGACCCGTTTGACCCGTTGGTGACATTATGTGTTGTAAACCATTTAAACATACATAAGCATATAACATACATGGTTAACATTCCAATGAATCACATTTGATGCTACATTTCCAATACATTGCTTAAATCATCATACTATGCACATAGCATACAAGTTGTGTAAATCCTTAGCATCTAGCATACTCAGTGTGTTCATAACATAACTAGTGTATCATATAATAAGTCAGATCATGCATAACCTACTTAGATGACCTATAGCCATGATTTAGCACATACGGGTCAAAACAGATAATTTATCAAAAAGTCATCCATACTATCCACAACACATACAAGATGCCCAATACATGCAACATACATTAATATGATCAATTCCAGTCCCAAACATGATGTCCTAGTTACTAATCAACATACCAAACCATACATGACCATCCAAGTGCATAAATCACCCAATAACCAAATAAACATTCCATACAACCCAATTAACAGATTCTACCGCTTTAGACATCCATAACAATCATTCTAGCATGATCCTAAAACCATGAATAAGTCAAATTACCAATATCCAAAGTTCATGCACAATAAAGTTTCCCTTTTGGGAAAGTAATACCCAAAAGTGATTTAACATCCAAGTCAACCATAATTCCAACTATTATATACCTAATCAAGTTCATAGAATTCATCCTAACATGCTAATCACTTCCAAAACATCCAAATTCCCAAACATCATACAAAAAGTTTCTACTTTTAGTAAGTCATGATCAACATCACAATTTCATGGTTTTTCTTGCACAATTCAATTAAACTAACATCTAAGCATTACATCTAACATCTTAGAATCATCAAATCATGAATTCCAAGAACAAAAAGTTTCCTCTTATGGCAATATATGAACTAAATGATCAAACCCTAGATTTCTTGCAAAATCAACATCATTCAACATTCATACAACCTAACTAACATCATATAATCATCTAACAATCATCAATTTCACCATAATCATACTAATTTCGAATTAGGGTTTGCCTATGATCAAAGTTCATGATCAATCCACTAAAAGCATACAATTCATGCATAATCAACGTTAAACAACATGTAATCAATCCAACTAACATACTAACATCATCAAACAACATCAAAAATCGACAATTTTGACTCCAACATCGTAGTAGGGTTCAGCCCTATTAAGAACAACATCAAACTTGTAAAATCTAACCTTTTCACGTGTGTTAACTTGAAATTGATGATCCTAACTTGTTTCCTAGCTTGAGATCGACCAAACCAAAGCACAATTTCTTGGTTGAAGGCTGAGTTTCGCAGGGGAAGAGGGCTGGGGGCTGTTTGCGATCGCAAGGGAGGGTGGGGGGCTAGGGTTAGTGTTTTGTTTAGTTTAATTAAGCACATGTACACTTTTAACCCTTGCATTATGTAGTTTATAAAATTTTGTCTTTTAAACTCCTTGTGAAGTGTTTTTAACTTAATAATATGAATATATGAACTAATGGTAACATTCATATATTTTATTTTATAAAAACACAAGACATACAAATTAACACGCGCGTTTCCGCGTTACGCGATAAAATTCTCAAATAGTCTTTAAATCACGTAAAAACATAAACATAAAATAATAATCATCTTATCAACTAGATTATAATTAAATTAACATTATTAATTATTTTTATGTCACCAACGTCAAACGAAAACTAGTGTGTGCTTACGACAAGTGTATGCAAAACTTAACGGAACTAACGGAGTTTGGTAACGGAAAATTACCGGATGTCACACATGCTTAGTGTCAAATGCATGCATGTTGGCCGAGAGTTTGAGAAAGGATTTAGTAGGTGTGGTGGCGGCTTCACACATGCTTAGCCAAGAGTTTGCCATATTATCACTTAGTAATAATGTTCATTTTTTGAAGTGTCATTAGGAGAAGTGATCTTAGTGTCATGGTAATCATGAGGGTCGGCAGAAGGGTACAAGAACATGCCACCTATCACTTAGGCTAAGTTTGTTTTTTTAAAAAACCTCTTCCCCACCTCTTCATCTGCGCGCTCGCAGACGCGGGAAGAGATTTTTACTTCGCAGACTGTTTGTTTTTTGGAAGACGTTTCATTAGAAAAACGTCTTCCTTACCTCTGCACGGAGAAGAGCTGGAACAATCTCTTCACAACCTCTTCTAACATCTTCTGAAGCTTCATTTGAGCCCTATCACTCTCTTCCCCACATACCCACACCCCACTCCTCCTCCCCACAACAATCTCTCGCCTGCTCCATTCCCGTCACCACCGTCGCCACCTCGCCACCTCACCACCGTCGGTCGCTTCTGCCACCGTCACGGTTTCCCCGTTCGACCTTCGACCTCGCCACCGTCGCGATTTCCCCCCGCGACCTGGAAAACCGCGATATCCCCCTTCGACCTTCGACTGTCGCGACGTCGCCCGCTTCTGCCACAGTCGCCCGCTTCTGCCACCGTCCCGATCTTCCAACTCTTGAAGATGGAGGGTTTGGTGCAAAATGCTCAATTTGCGATCAAAGAAGATGAAGAAGAAGCGGTGGCAATGGCGGTCGAGGAGATGAAGAAGACTGTGAATGCTTTCGCGAAAACCATTGATGATTTGAGTGATCATTTGGATAAGTGTTCTAGGGATGTAAGAAGAGCAAGAACAGTGATTGTGTAGAAGATCACTAAGCATCCTAGTGGCTCAGTTTAGGTATTGTTGTTTTGGTTAATCAATGTGCTTCAAATCTTTCATATGTTGCTGTCAAAATCTTGTATTTGACAAAGAAATGTTCAATTATGAACCTTGTATTTGGGTCTGATGAATTGGCCCTCGAGAACTTTGAACATATTAAGGGATAGCTGTATAACGTATTAATCATCTTTTGTTGGATTATGATGTTAAGGTTAATCACTAATGGGTCAATGTTGCATATTTGCTGCTGAAAACACACTAAACATCTGATTTATCATCCACTATATTTTTCTGTATGTTGTATGTTGTGTGCTGTATCATTTATCGTATCTTTGATTATATACTAATTCGCTAGCGTTATGGCTTTTGATAGTGAGTCGGGGGTCTCTTTGGAAGCGGTCTCTCCACCTATCTGGGTGGAGGAAAGACTTGCCTACACCTACCCCTCCCAGACCCTGCTCTTGAGCGGGATATACTGGGCTTGTTTGTTTGCTTGTTTGTTTGTTTATGTGATGCATGCAAGGTATTTGATAAAATGTCAAGCCAAATTTTGTTTGTATAGGCACAATAGTGGATACAAATTGATAAGTGGCAACATGTTTCT
>CM044010.1:32393011-32599064 GCA_024085815.1 Flaveria linearis
ATAAGCCTTAATGATCTCAAATAAATAACAACAAACATGGTGTAACCACAATGATTCTTCAAAATAAATATCAAGAGTCACTCCAATTTGAGGGACACCATATATTTTTAACATTTAGAATATATATGTGGCAATACCTCTATATCACTTAAATAGATATTATATTGTTACTATTCGATGGAACCCTTCGACTTCTGCTTGCATTTCTACACACGTAACAAAGTTGCCATAATATAATAAGTGGAAAAAACAATCATTTTTACAACAAACGGCGGTAGGATTATACCTTATCAACAGCATCACCGGACAAGGGAATATTTTCATAGTTTCTGTACTGATCAAGCCTTGTACGCCTATAACTTTCCCTTGTTATATTCAATCTTTCCCACGGAATGCCTTGAATGTCTTTCCCGGTTCTTGCTTGAGTAGAGGATGTATCCGTCACCTTTTCAAGCTAGTAAACATTAAAACTTAATATATTGAGCATATTACACTACATCTAATGCTACATTATCAAACAAACTTAGCTCGACAAGTCCCCTAGTGTTAACTTAATAGCAGGAAAAGAATGAAATCAAACTGACCATATCAAACTCATCAAGATTTTGATCTCCACCCTCGTTTTCTTCTTCATCGACATCGTCAGCAAAATCCGACATGTCCCCATCTTCTGCCATGTAATCCATTCGATCAACTTCGTTGTGCGGCATCAAATCAATCACGATTCACAACACTTCTTCTATCTCAAACAATCTATGCAAATGGCACACCGCCCAAAAAGGAGATGCAATTAACCTACTTGTAAGAAACAATACATAAAAGACAATAAATTATGCAATTACCCTACTTGTAAGAAACAATCCATAAAAGACAATAAATTAAGGTACTTTAACACCATTTAAACCTAAAAATCCAACTCTAAACCAAAATTTCCACCTTCAATTCAATAATACGCAAGAAAACACAAATTTACTATAAACAATCTACAGAAAAACCACATACAACCAGATAACAAAACAAAGGACCCAATCTTACATTGAGGCATAAAAACAAACAGGTGGTGTGCATTAGTAACTTAAAACCTACAATCTCTTCCAAAAAAGGAAAAACAAGACGGATAAACGTATCATACCACAAGAAACCCTACAAACTGAACAAAAAAAACGACTCTTATTCATAAATTAACCGAACCAACACATGAATCAGAAAACCCTCATTAGAAATTGCTCAAATCAACGATCCAAAACAAACCCATAAAAGGGCAACGATTAAAACTGAAACTTTAAGCAATACGAAGGTGTAGATTGCTTTTCAAAGGGGGAGTTATGGGAGAAAAGGGGTGTTTCGTACAAACGCACCTGATGTGAAGAAGACCTTTCTGTTAAGGTCTGAATCTGTACTTAAAATCCCAAATCAGTTACTACAAAAAGCCAAATCATAAATTGCTACAGAGATGGAGGTACGAAGAGTTACCTACAAATCCACCACCAAAATCATGAACCTCTTCAAAATGGTTTTCGAAAACCCTCGTTAAGGTCTGAATCTTCAAAGCCATTACCCGGCTATTGATGTTTGAAGAGATTTAACAGTTAAATCGAAGAAAAGAAGCCCACAAACCTACTCGAAAAGCAAGCCGCCGGCAACCGGTCCGGTTCACCCCCAAGCTTCATCCACCCGTTCTGAAACACAATGGGTTTACTCACGGCCGAATCGACGTTAACCACCACCGCCACCCGGCCCACCGTCTTGCTGCCGTGGGAGACGCAGTTCCGCCCCATGCCGTCGGTGGTGACGGCGATGGTGAGGAGGAGGGGCTTGCCTTGGAGGCGGTGGAGGGCCAGTGGGTCGAGGTGGAAGACGACGGCGGAGGAGGAGGTGGTGACGTCGGGTGGGGAGGTGGCGGAGGAGAGGAGGATGATGGTGGTTTGTGGGGGGAAGTGTTTGAGGCGGAGCTTGCAGTAGCAGGGGGTGGCGGAGGAGTGGATGCCGGTGGCGGAGCCGATGGGTTTGGTGGTGGGGGGAGTTTGAGGGAGAGTGATTCGAAGGTTTAAATTGAGATCTGTAAGTTTAAATTTTGAATCCCTTTGGATCTCTTTGTGCTTTGAAGTTGTACATAGAGCTCTAAGGGTTGTAAAACTCTTAAATTTAAGAGATTTTTGTGAAATGATATCCTTGCCCTTCTCATTTGCTTAATAAGATAGTGTATATATATATATATATATATATATATATATATATATATATATATATAGTAAGTAAAATAATATCAACTTGTAATAGTTTTTAAATGTCGAGTTACCTAACCTGAGATTTAGGGTTGTCACATAAACACACCCTCTCTTTCCTGTAAAAGTATATTTAAACCATATTCACGCAAACTATAAACTGACATAATATTCCTAGTCAAACTAGATACGTATAACACATTGTTCTTATCAAGTTGTAAATTATTAGTAAGTAAAAGAACAAGTTCTCCTGCTACCTTCAATACAACCTTTTGTCCACTGCCTACATAGAGTTCCAGGTCGGCTTGTTTCAGCTTTCGAACTTTCCTTAGTCCTGTAAAACGCTACAAATATGATAACCACATTTGGTGTCAAACACCCAATATTTTCTAAAGAACGAGAAGGTTTCAATAACGAATATACTTGAGGGTCATATTTATAAACACTTTTTTCTGTTTCGTCTCAGCTTAGGCTAAATACTCTTCTTGTTCATAGTTTCATTGTAATGAATGCACTTTACATTCTTTAGATGATTCTTCTTAGTGGCAACTACCTTGCCCTTACTATTGATACTCTTTTTGCCATTTCCTTTGGCATGAAGCTTCCTAACTCCAACCCCCTTGATCATTAGTTGGCATGTTCATCTTAGCTGTTTTGAGCAGAGAATGCCACTCTAAGAGGGTCTTACCCAAGCATTCATATTATAAGTCATAATTAACTAGTCTCATTATTTTGATAGTGAAATGATGATGATATCCCTCATCTAGCTCGTTGCTCAATAGGACCTCTATACGTGCTAAGTGATCAACATAACCCTTCATTTTTAACATATGAATGCTGACAGAAGAACCCTTTTGAATTCTAATAGTAATAAATGGTTTCATCACTTCAAACGGCTCATGACGATCCTGTTGTTGGAAATTTCCTTTAGTTGCATAATCATGTTGAATGCTAGCATGTTTCTAGATTCTTCTG
This sequence comes from Flaveria linearis, assembly GCA_024085815.1. Lineage (NCBI taxonomy): Eukaryota > Viridiplantae > Streptophyta > Magnoliopsida > Asterales > Asteraceae > Flaveria > Flaveria linearis. The sequence continues at coordinate 32,396,212 of CM044010.1, forward strand.
AAGTTATAGAATGATGGACGCTAGCATGATACAAGAGACTTTTATAAAGTCACCCACATACCTTTCTTAGTTCTTACAAGCAGCTCCCGCTGGTTAGTAGATTCTTCAGGAAGTGGTCCTTCAAGAACATACATACGGTTCTCTTCCTTTGAGAACAATTTTCTGGTTTCTAAACCAATCTATATATGAAGTTGGAGTTTATAATTTTGTTTTTTGTAAAACTAACTTAAGAAAGAAATGACTAATAGAATTCGTTTCATTAGACATCTATACAATTCAAACAAAATTTGTTTAACATTTTCACGCTTAACATTCTAATTAATCTCATGACCCATTTGCAAAAAATATATATAATTAGGATGAAATCTCATTCAATAAAACTCAGTAATTGGCTGAAGCTCTTTTCACTGCATATTAGTAGGTAGGTAACTACTATTGTTTGTGTCAACTACACAATTCTAGGTTTGGGTCACATGAGGAGCGTTGTCCAGCATTGGTACATTTAACCCCAACTACACTCACTTAAACAATTTAAAGTGATATAAGCCCTTAATTAATAATTGAATAACCACCCTAACTAAGTTAGGAATCACGATGGTACCTTCGACAAAAATTGTAGGCCCAAACGCTTACATCAGGATTTCGAATAAGTTGGCTAAAGTGTCACTAATTTAGGGTGGTGTAAAATATTGATTTAGTTTAATTATAGTTCAGATCAATACATATTAGACGTGTTGTAGAATGACACTACAAGGAGACAGGTCTTTAGGGTGACGCAAGTCGCCGCCAAAAACCCCACTTGTCGCCGCTATTACCTTTAGCGGCGACCTGTCGCCGCAAAAAAATCGCCGGTAATAAAACGTCGCTAATGGTCAAAATTTCGCCGCTAATGTGTCGCCGCTAAAAAAGTCGCCGCTAATGCATGTTTGTCGCCGCTATTGGGTAGCCGCTAATGCCATATTCAGAGATGCATTTTGACTTATGCAGACAAACAATTCATTTTCAGCGTCCCATCGTCATAAATACTTATGTAAACTCTAGGAAAACAAACCTTCCATGTAGAATAATATTCAAAATAGACCAAAGGCATACTTTTTAATCTCCAAACCTAATTAAATGTATCGATTTTGATCGTGAGCATAATAATTTTGACCAAAAAAGTCAAAGTACACCACAATGTTCAGTAAAAATTTAACTCAAAATAACACAAATTTATTAAACAAATTTCATTTAAATTAACACTTAATTACTAAACAATTTTCAACCAATTTTCCACCGATACATTACTTATCAAATAACACAACTTGTTACACAACTATCATAACCTAAATAATCTAATTATTAAGCATTATCAACATAATAATTTTCAACCAACAAAGCACCTAAACTAAAATCTAAGTACTAAACATTATAAACAAATAATTTAACAAATAACTTGTATAACTAATTAAAGATTCACACAACTAGCATAACCTAAATAATTCCTCTAATAACACAACTAAATTAACAAATTCTACCTAAATAATGTTTTAACACAACTAAATAAAAAATACACACTAAATAAAAAATTCATACCTAAATAATTCACCCAATAACACAAATAAATCAAAATTCATACCTAAATAATGCTTCAACAACACTAAATCAAAATTCATACTAAATCAAAAATTCATACCTAACAATATCACTCAATAACACAACTAAATCAAAAATTCATACCAAAATAAGGGGGTCGGTTGCAGTGGTGGTGGTGGGTTGTAGCAGTGGTGGTGGTGGGTTGCAGCAGTGGTGGTGGTCTTCAGTTGCAGCAGTAGTGGTGGTGGGTTGCAGCAGTGGTGGTGGTGGTGGGTTGCAGCAGTGGTGGTGGTGATGGTGGGTTGCAGCAGCGGTGGTGGGCGGTTGCAGTGGTGGCCGGTGGTGAGAAGTGGTGTTTGGTGGTGGGCGGTTGCAATGGTGTTCGGTGGTGGGGGGTTGCGGTGGTAACCGACGAGAGGAGGAGGGAAAGGGGGAAAGGGAGTTGCAATGGTGCTCGGGTGGTGGGGGTTGCGGTGGACCGCCGAGAGGAGGAGGGAAAGGGGGAAAGGGGGTTGCAATGGTGCTCGGGTGGTGACCGGTGGGCGGTGCTCGGGTGGTGGCCGGCGGCGATCGAGAAGTCGGGAGAGATTTCAGGGGATGGAGGGAAAGGGGGAATGTGGAGGGAAGTCGTCCAGTGGGTCTGTATATTTTAACCAATAGCGGCGACAAGTCGCCGCTAATAGTGTCGCCGCTATTGGTTAAGTACGATCAATCCCTGTTCGTTAGATCTGTTGCACGATCAACGGTTAGATCTTTGGAAAAAATTGGAAACGGATTAACGAGCAATAGCGGCGACATGTCGCCGATAATATTGTCGCCGCTATTGCTGTCGCCGCTAATGAGGATGTCGCCGCTAATAGCGGCGCCACTATTACTGACATTTCTTGTAGTGTGAGACAACTTGTGTAATATTAAAATCTAATTTTAATGTTGATTTATGATCGTGGTTTAAAACTTCTTTCAATCACTCGACACGATCCGTTTTAGATACCCTATTTAAACTATGTTGGTCATTATTGCAAATCAAAACTTTTGACAAATAAAATGCAAAAATGACCCGTGTTTGTCATATTAGAAACTTTTAATCCAAAGTCATGATCTTTTTGTTAAAATCAAAACTTTTAACAAATAAAAGGCAAGATCGATGAATATAGTGTTCAAATGCATGTAATAGTGGCTTTGATACACCTATTGGGTATCGTAGGTCAACTTTAAACCATTAAAATTACTAAGAATAGAAGTTTTTTGGTATCAAAATTTAGTGTACGTATTTAGTGATTAATCATATTAATCGCATGCAAAAAAGATATCCAATTACACGTGTAAAAACAATTAACAATCATAGATTGGTAAAAGATAATACCTTAAAGACAAAGTTCAAAACTTCGTACCTCGGGATCGAGCAACCAACGAACTTTCTAGTTGATCTGAATCACGAGAAGCTCTAAAATTTTCAACTATTGCAACCTTAAGCATGTTGCGGCAATAGCATGCGGTGGTGGTGTGGTGGCTGATGATATTGAAAGGGGGAGGGTGGGTAAGTTGATAGCAACAAGAGGATGGGGATTAAGGTTCGTATTTTAGACCTTGTAGTTTCGTTATGGTCCTTTTAACTATCAACTTTTATTAATTATTATGTAATTAACTTTTTAATTAGATGTAAACTCTTGTGGTTTTAATAATTAACCTTTAGTTAGGTAAAATTCGTTTAAACCATTATAAGTCATTTAATTAATTAATGATTATTTAATAAACGTATAATCTTAATTTAATTAATTATTTCTCTAAATATTTAATCACCACTCATGAAACCGTAATTCATAAATTATAACATAAATTAATACACGTTATTTCTTATTATTGCTCACGGTGTAACTCTTTGAATCATACCTAGTAACATCGAATTTATTGATGATACTACATCTATTGTCCAACAAAAAAAAAAAAAAACAATTTGCGTGTTGAAGAACACGTATCTAAAGGGATGAGTGCTTAGTGGTCAGTTTAAAAAATGAACAATATGGCTACTTAGGATAAGTGCGTAGTAGTCAAATGTCACAGATGCGTTTGCGAGGAGAAAGCTTATGTGGCATGCATGCTAATTAGGCCATTGTGTGAGAATGATTAAATGTAGCGTTACACAAAGTTTTTAATAAACATATTTGGGCATTGAGCGTAATGATAGAAGAGTAAAAACTATGTTAACGTAATTAAGGGGCTGTTTGATTACACTGACTCAGTAAGATCTGCCTGAGACAGAAGCTGACCCAGTCAAAAGTTCTGACTGGGTATGCATCTGACTGAAACTTGACTGTTTGATTCATTATCTGACTGACTCTATTAAATAATAAAATAACCATATTCTTGGATAGAAAACGGATAACAATTGAGAATTTTGGCATCACTTAAACTATATAGAATCACTTTCATACTTCTTTCTAATTCTCTTTCAAATAATAATGATGCTAATCAAGGAGCACTTAATAATATTGAATTCCAGCACCTTCCACCCACGTGTCTTTCATGTGTCATCTTTACACCACTTTGTTCCACACAATCTCTACCAACTTCCACTTAAATAAAGATATCATCAATCATCATTTATCTTTCATCATCAACCCAAATGGCTCCAAAGAAAACGGTCATCAAAACCACCAAGAAAACCATACGAGAAACGGTCCAAGTTTCTGTCATCGACCGAACCACCAAAACACCAATCACCCGAGGCCTTTCATCCAACGAAAAGATCGAAATCGTCACCATCTAAGCCGAGGGGTTCGCGGAGGAGGGCGGTTCGGGAGGGGGTCACCATAAACGGTCGAGAAACAAGGGAGATCAAGGTTCAGCCTCTGGAGACCGCCGGAAGGAGGGCGGTTCGCGGAGGGGGTCACCGAGGGGTGGGAAGAGCGCAGAGGGAAGCCGATTGCGGTGGGGTTGGCGGATGGGTGGGAAGATGGGGCTAGCACCGGTTGCCCTTTTCATGGTCAGCATCCCAATTTTTAAGGACCGAGTCAGAAGCTCCGGACCGAGTCAGCCCACAAAATCACGTATACCAAACACGCTAACCGACTGACCGAGTCAGCCAGTCAGCGGTCAGCACTAGATCAACGCAAATCAAACGCCCCCTAAGTACTAAAAAGACTTGTAAAAGAACAGCTAATAAAACATTTTAAAACTAACTAAATCCAAGCAAAATAAAATTAGGATTCGAAAAGATTAATACAAAATACAATACCCTTTTAAAATCATTTTAGACATTTATTATATAAAATCAAGCACGTACCTGACGTCCCTAATTTTTTTTCCTTTAGCCCACATACGTGCCAAATTGACAATGATAGTCCAACACTTCTTAGAACCCCATATGTACGTTCGATAGTCCAACGCTTATGCACCTGGATAAGTCTTCTATTTGAATGATCAAGAGTATAAGGGATGTAGTAACGGAAGCAATCAAATGCCTCAAGAATAAAAGTTAATCAAAGTTTCAAAAGGAACCACAAGGTTCAAGAGCATAAGTTCTTTAAATCAATTCAATCAACATAAACTAATCATAAATAAAAGTAAGCTCTAACATTTATACTAGATCTAATAAGTTAAAAATAATGAAAAACTAAATAAACAAAAAATTATTAAATAAATAAAATTATTCAAATCTTCAGATAGTCTTTAATCTGGATCCCACTGCAGATCTTGTTCCGCTCTTGAGTCATCACCTGATTCATTTTATTTTAGTTTGTTATTATCTTTAAGGTTGTGTGGAACCGGTACAAATAATAGGGTTTGTTTCCGTTTGTTGTTAGTTTTTGATTGATATCTAAATATAAGAACATTGTTCTTGGAATCTTTTGATTCGATTTATCGTATTTGATTATCAATTGTTCCTGAGCCATTTGATTGCTTTCGATTCTGCATTATTTGGTATAAGAGCTTTTGATTTATCAAATGGCTCAGGGATAATCAAAGACGATAAATTGAACCAAAAGATTCCAAGAACAATGTTCTTATATTCACATATCAATCAAAAACTAATAACAAATGAAAACAAACCCCTAATATTTATACTGGTTCCTAACAACCTTAAAGATAATAACAAACTAAAATAAAGTGATTATGATGATGACTCAAGAGCTGAACCCGATCCGGAGTGAGATCTAGATTGAAGATTATCTGAGGATGTCAATAATTTTATTTATTTTTATTATCTTTTATTTATTTAGTTTGTCATTATCTTTAGCTTGTTATATCTAGTGTAGATGTTGGGGCTTACTTTTATTTATGATTAATTTTTGTTGATTGAATTGAACTAAACAACTTGTGTTCTTGAACCTTTGTGGTTCCTTTTGGAACTTTGATTAACTTTTGTTCTTCAACCGTTTGATTGCTTCCATTACTGCATCCCTTATACTGTTGATCATTCATATAGAAGACATGCCCAGGTGCAATTCCATCAACAATATCGTCAAAAATCGACGAAGAATGAAAAACATTGATGTCATTGTTGGATCCGGTTATACCAAAGAAAGCATGTCAAATTCAAAAATCATATTATGCCATAGCTTCAATTGTAATGCTTGGGCCAGGATGATTACTTTTCTCATGCTGACGTCATCATGCCGTTGGACAGTTTCTCCATGGCCAATGGGCGTAATCGATGCTACTAAGCATCTCGAGAAGGCTAAATACTTGTTCATGCAGCTCGTATTTATGTTGAATGTCTGCATCCTAATATATCTCTTAGAGTACATCCAAATCTGTAAAGCCCTCTAAAACTCCCAGAGATCAATCAACCCAGATCTCAATCTCAAGAATGCGGAATGTAATTGAGAGTGGAAGAAGAAACAAGAATTCAAAACATAAACTTCATTCAATTAATAATCAAAGTGATTACTATCTTGTGCAAATGCACAGAGTGATTACAAAAGGATCTGAAAGTGAACTGCTAAATACAAAAATGAAAACAAACTATTTATACTAAAACTTCGGTTCTCGCGTGACACTGCTTTTCGCGCGGAAGTCCTTTTCGCGCGGCTTCCCTCTTCGCGCGACTGAGTTTGATTAAACCATCTTTATTCAACTTTAATTGTTTTGCTAAGCCTTTGATAGTCTTCTACAATCTCCCCCTAGGCTCAGTGAAACAATCTTAGTCAAGATCAATATTTGCTTTCTATGATCCTGAATAGGCATACCATTTATTCCTTAGGATTCGATCCGTCATCCATACGTATTGGCAAGATAGAAAATATACAGACTCGTCAGCTGAGATAGGACAGTGTAGCAGCGTGTTCAAGTCGTCTTTTCCAAACTCATTAAGTCAGCTGGATCAATAATTCTATATGATCTATCAACACATTTAATCACAGCCTGACTTGAATCCTTTTCACAACTCCATGTAATAAATTGCTTTAACGAATTTGGAGGAACTGGAGCATGAACTAGAACTTTCTTGATGTAATTAGGATGTTGAAAAACTCTTATCTTCATTGGAGCTTTAGTGTTTTCATTTATTCTGTAAGAATCATCAATCAGTTTAGATTTTACAGTCTTAAAATTTTTGAAGTTTGTCTTCATCTCCCGTCTTATTTTAGATCTCATCAGCTCAGCTTCTCCATGATTACTTTCATTAAAGAATGGAACTTTTCCCATAGAATATAAATCAGCAGCTCGTAGAGTATGGAAATCTTGAGTGATCTTTAAGTAATCAATCTCTCCGTTCTTCTTTTTAATCACATACATTTTCTTTTCTCCATCATAAGCCCAGCTAACAACATGAGAAAGTTCACCATATTTTTCTTTTGGCTTCGAGATGTATAAAAAATGTGTTTCTGTAGGAGGTGGAGGTGCTCTGAACTGTAAACCACCTTTGGTATACAAGGCAATCTGACCAGTAACATCCATTTGTATTGAAGCAGATTGAGTTGGTTCACTTACAAATCTAATGGGATCTCACCTTCTTCCATATTTATATCTTTGAACAAATTTTGTAAGTTGTTTCCAAATATATCAGTATACTCATTTGGCTCATCCACATCATCAAATGGATGAATATGTGTGAAAATGGTTTTCGGATGAACACTTGAGCGAAAAATGAATTCGCTGACAAAGCAAAGACATTTATATGAGAATCAAGTCGCGAGAAAAGTTGTTTCGCGCGACATCCTCTTCTCGCGCGACATCCTCTTCTCACACGAAAACATTTCAACACTTGGAAACTTTTTCAATCAATTTTTTTACATCTTTCAAAAACTTTTATTGTCATTTATGAATCAAAATAAAATGTTTTATTTACCAAGTAACCAATTAATTTCAAGAATCTTCAATTTTCAACATTTTAGAATTCTTATGATAAGAATTTTACTTTGAATTTCTGTTTATCTTTTATTTATTTAACTCAAAACGGAACAAAATAAAAACAAAATAAAATGATAACAAAACAAAATAACAAAATAATAAACACAGATAAAGAATCAAGATCAGAATTGTTTATTGACCAAAATTTTCTTTTTAAGAATTTTCATAATGAGATCGTATAGTTCTTTGTCAAGTCACGACTTTGTCCAGCTTTATTTAAAATGAAACTGGTTAAGTTGATTGTCAATATATTTTGTCCATTTTAAATTTATACTTCCGTCTTTATTCAGATACATAAAGAATGATTTTTATCATGTTTTGGGTGATTTTATAGTCAGTGGATCCCACAATCAGAACTCCTGTAAAATACTTATTTTCCTTCAAGACACTTGTAACACCTCGTAATTTTCGTTAAATCAAAAGTTAACTTTTTTAAGTTTTATAAGGACCTTTTTATGCTATTTTGAAACTTTGAGGACTTGTTATGCGTGATAATTAATTTGTTGGTTAACAAATTAATTTAATAATAATATTAATAATAATAATAATAATAATAATAATAATAATAACAATAATAATAATAATAATAATAATAATAATAATAATAACAATAATAATAATAATAAAGTCCAGGGGAAAATTGTGTAATTTATGAAACTCTAAAAGAACTTTTCAACATAAAATAACAAACTGAAAAACCACAGGACCAAATGTGTAAATTTAAAATTTACAACCCAAACCCCCGCCCACTCACGATTCTCCGGCCACTATTCTGGCCAAAGTCCGGCGGCCCTACGGCGACTTCAAAACGCACTTAAAACCCGGTTTTTCAAACCCCACAACGCACCAAAACAATCGTGGGCAAGATTCTAACAATAATACACCCACTAATTCGAGTATCAACAACCGGATTACAACTCACGAAATCACCCACTTTATACCAATCGGATACAACGCATAAACCACTCAAACGATAATAATAATCAAATTAATTCGACCAAATCAATCATATATATATTCCTAATCTGTCTACACTTTCAATTACACCTGCAATCCACAAATTCACCTTGTTCGACTACCTCTTTCTCCGCGAACCTGCAAGCTAAGTGAGAACCACCTTCCGAGTGATTTAAACCGAAATTGACAAGGGGCTTTGCATCAAGGACATCACACGAAGCTACCCACAAAGTTAATTGAGTTATCATCATCATTTGCACCTCGAATCATTTCTCCCCTGTCGCGGCTTGTTCTTCGCTGGGATTATCTTCAATTCGAACACATACGGGTAATTGAATACACCTAAATACTCGTTTTTATATGGGGATTAATAACCCCATGATTCCAGTCGCTCACAAAGTCGAATTGAACTTCGATTTGGACCAAACATGATTAGGGTCCATACGATTTGGGATTACTTTGAAAACAGATGTTATAAGATTTGGGAACCAAGAATTACCGCGGCTGTATGCCTTGGTTCACTGGTTCCCCGCTTTCATGCTATCCTTGAGGTCCCGGGTTCGACCCCGGGCACCTCCATATATTTTTAAGGCCTTTTTCACCTTTTAAAAATTACAGAAAAATTCTAAAAAATTTCAGAAATCATTTTTATAAACTTTGTTTATTTTTAAATCATCAAAAATTATTTTCTGTAATTTTTCTTTAAATTCAAATATTTATAAAATAATATAACGAAGATTATTTTTAGTTATTTATTATAAAATGGATTTTAAATTATGGTTTAAATTAATAAATCATTATGGGTCCAAACGCTACGTTTAGTTATAGTTAAATCTTTCTATTTTAAATAATTATAGAAATTATGTACACTTTATATCTAACTTTATCCGTTATTATAAAAACTTTAATTACGTTAAAATTATTATAACATTGTAACAGAGTTGTGAAACGCGAAACCATACGACTCTTACACTTGTAAAACAATAACTAACATGAACTATTTTCATACTAAATGAAACACAGGTTAACTGAAATTCTAATCGTTGTGCGAACATTATTTCTTTGCAACGCAATCAAGATGAGTCTTCACGGCCCCTATTTTACTTTCTTTCCTTTTGGGGGAGAAAACATGCAAACATATTTTATTAATGGTTTTAGTATTATTGATATCGCCTGTTACGTTAGTGCAAACATACAAACAGTCCCAACATTCTCGAATCGTTAGTAATGGGATTAGCGAGGTAATTCTGAGTAGTACTACTGGGTCTGACAAACCCCGCCCGGGCTAGTCACGCTAGCTTGATTGGAGGTCAAACGGGTGCATTATTGACCTAACATTTATCACTGTCTTGCGAGACGTGACGGGTAAACAACAACACATACAGGACGTACAAACAGTCAGCTTCGGTTCGAAACGCTAAGTAACATGATTATAGGCTAGCTACCTATCGATATGCTTTAATTACTGTACCATTCGAACAGTCGAACAGTTACAAACAGTCGAACAGTTACAAACAGTCGAACAGTTACAAACAGTCGAACAGTTACAAACGGTCGAACAGTTACAAACAGTCGAACAGTTACAAACATTTTTATTTGGGATAAAACCTGTAAACTCACCAACTTTATGTTGACACACTTTAGCATGTTTTCTCAGGTCACAGGAACGCTTAAGCTCATGATGCACGATTAAGGACGCACTCAGGACATTCATTCATCAGTTTCAATTAGTTGCATTGAATATTTGTTTTGGCGTAGCATTTTAAGACTTTCAGTATTGTTTATATTTCGTTTATTCGCTTCCGTACTGTTATTCATTTCTTATTTATTACTCTGATTTAAGTCAAACGTTTATTTTTAAACTCATATAGTGTCGTTTGATATGACCGTGTCTGAGATCCTGGTATGTCACACGCCTAACGGTAAACCCCGTTTGTGGAAATTGAGGGTGTGACAGATTGGTATCAGAGCCACTGGTTATAGAGAACTAGGATTGCATCTGCATCTAGACTATAGCCTTAGACACAACACTAGTATTACACAGACACTCTTACATGATTGCAACTATTGTACGAACATGTGGAATCTACACCTGTCATCGTGGGTTCAATTCCTTAGACTCTATGTCTAATCTATGAACATCTCTTCAAAGTTTTATTCTATGAACCAAAGAAATTTGTGTGACACATAGACACCTGTATTCTGGATTTCCTGACAAAAGGCCTTCGGGCTAAGGCAAGCATATCATATAAATCTCATTGCGAGACCAGTTATGCTTACCTGGGGATTTCTGGGATGAGTGATAAACTATGGTCAATATACATAAATATCTATGTCACCTGTATCATCCTCGACTAACAGAGGGGAGGGGAGTCCTGCTCGCTCACTTCCAACATCTACATATGATTCGTCACTCTCGGAGTTAAAGCAACGACAACTTGAACCTAACATCACCACTTGGGAACATGAAACTCTTTTCTAACACACACGACAAACCTAACGATGACGAACAAGGAGAACAACACACATTACTTTTCTAACTCTATCGTACTTGTTTCTACTTCCAACATGCCCTATTATCTTCGCTAGTCTTAACAGATAGCACTCGGTACTTGACAAGGTATGTTATCTCGAATGGGAGGAACCATGAATGACTATGCAAAGCAAATTAGAATCACGGGTGCATATGTAATTGTAATTTGTCATGCATAAGAATTCTGGTAACTATATTGGGTGATAACGGTCATAATCAGTACAAATTTTCATTTCTAAACTTGGAGACATGAGGTCTCGGTTCTCATGAAACCTCACTATCGATATGCAAACAAATCCTCCATTCCTACTAGTATGAAACAAATCATTGTTAACAATAGTTATTATTCGATAGTGACTGTCGTGTATTGTGAATTGAAGAATCATGTCTGGAAGAAGACCTGGACGCCCGAGGGGGTGAGGAAACATCAACATGACTCAAGCTGAGCGTGATGCTATCATAAATAAGCGTGTTGCTGAAGCACTCGCGGCATACGAACGGACCATGAACAAAAACCAAAACAACAATACCAACCAGAACCAAAATCAAGGAGGCCAAGCAGTCTGCATTTTCAAAATGTTCATGGACTGCAAGCCGCATTCCTTTAAGGGTTCTGAGGGTGTTGTTACTCTCCTCCGTTGGACTGAGAAGTCTGGCTAATCTTACCATGAGGTAACGATCATGAGTATTACAAGTTTCTATTCTATACCCTAGTGTGCTAGGATCATAATTCTAGTAAGACCTTGTTAAGGGTAACAAAACATTACTAACACTTGCTATTACTTAAGTCCTGTCCTACTTAGAGCCTTCATGGTATTTCTAATCATGACATTAATTTTATCTTTTAAGAGACATTCCACCACTTAGCATTTCAGTAACTAAGGAACTGATTGAATGCTTAGAATGAAAGTGGATTACAGGAAGTGCAGAGGAGTGATGATACTCTCTGCACATACATTACATTATTCTTTGGGATGATGCTAAGGAAAATTAGGATGTCGTGTAAGCGGTTTAAGTGTCATTCAAGGTATATCATGGATGTGGTGGGAACGCTATGGGGAAACACTATATATAAGCATCACCGGTATACTAAGAATGTGCTTAAACTGGGCTACGTGATGATCTTGATGGACCGAAGTATGGGTTATTAGTACTTGATGAGTGGAAATCATACGTGTATCTTAAAGTATTTATTTAATGTTTTAAATTTTAGCTTAAAACATAATAAACTATTCTAAAACTACTACAAGAATAATAAAATATTAAAAACATGTATGGCAAGTAAAATGGCGCCGCGCCACAGTGCGCAGGCAGCATTCTAGTAGTGTATGGTCGGTCAGGTCATCTTCTCGACTTCTCTAACGAAACTCAGTGAGCTACTCTTTACCAAGGTTTACATGATTACTAAAGTTTACATGTTTACACCTTTCCATGATTAGAAGATGCCGCCTCAAAGAGTCACATGTAGTATGCATAATGGGATTATGTGTACAACAATATACATATGAATACTTTAAGTGCATTATTGGTTATGATTACATAGCCTGTCTTACAAACTATCTATGGTATACTTATTTAAGAACGTTGTGGGCATTATATCACATATTAGTACTTTGAGAAGACACTCAATAATCACACCCTATCATTATATGTTTGACTTACATTTTGTTTGGATTAATAAGGGCTTTATAAGAACTCTCTTAAGGACTTATGTTGTTAACCCAACTTTTATTCCATGCATCTGTCGATGTCGCATTTGCTCTATGCGCCCTTATTCACAACTTGTTGGGTTGAGTCTTGAAAGACAAAAACGCCGGCTAATACGACACCAGTAGACAAGAGACGCGACATACTCTAAAAATACTACTTCATCGGATTTTAGATTATTGTACATAGATTCCTTCGATCACTCCTTGATCAAGTGAATTCCTTCTAAATCGTTTCCTTTGTACAACTCCGGTTAATTAACTCTTCGTTAATAACCATATCTTTGATACTCAAATCATGGATAACGCTCTGTACTTGACAAGATTATCGGGAATTGAGCAAATTGACTGTTAAGAACCGATACCCCCTTCCCAGGATCGACGATCTTTTTGATCAGTTGCAGGGATCAATGTACTCCTCAAAGATCGATCTTTGATCGGGCTATCATTAATTGAGGGTTCGTGAAGATGACATACAGAAAATATTGTTTAGAACTCGATATGGACACTATGAGTTCTTGGTCATGCCGTTCGGGTTGACCAACGCACCAGCTGTCTTTATGGATTTGGTGAATCAAGTATGCCACGTGTTCATTACAGGGCAAGGCACTAACCTGGTGGAACACCCAGGTTCAAGCTAGAGGAAGAGAATCTGCGATGCAAATGACTTGAGATGAATTCAAATCCTTGGTGATTGAGTACTATTACCTAAGGAATGAAATGCAAAAGTTAGAATTGTAATTCTAAAATCGTGCAATGGTAGGGTTAGGTCGTGCTCTTTATACTGACAAACTCCATGAATTGACAAAGCTGATGTCATACCTTATGACATTAGACCAAATAGAATTAAGGACACTGGGAAAATCTAGTGAGTAGTAGAAAGAAGTTGGAGGGAACAAGCAATCTAGCGGTAAGGTAGACAAGAATACCAATGTTGTGAACCTAGCTATGTTGGTTAATAAGATTAAGCTAACATGCATTAAACGGGGACATTAAGAAGGTTGGAGTTCCGACCATTACCATAAGTGTGCCCTAGGTCGATTAGGACCCCAGGACAAGTTAGAAACAATCAGAATTAGGAAATGGCTATAGCTAGAAAGTAAGAACAGTTAAATTATGGAAATAAAGGTCATATAAATCAAGGTAATACATCACGCGGTCATACATTTACGACTGAAGCAAGCCACATTCGACAAGACCAAATATTGTTACATGCACGTACCTTATCATCAGTAGCTACAGATCTATTTGATACCAGGGTTGATAATAGCTTTGATTCTTCTGGAATTATTCTTTAACTTAACATTAACCCTAGTTGCTTAGAAATTATTTACTCGGTTGAAATGACCAATGATAATAATTAGAGGTTACACAAAAGTACACGAAGATCATGTCTTTGACATAGACTTAATACCGTATGAATTGGTTATCGAACCATGAAACCAAGATAGACCATCAGGAGAAGGTGATTCGTCGGAAGCCTCTAGAATTCAATGTGGGAGATCACGTTTGACTCAAAGTCTCTCCCTGGAAAGGGATTGTACGATTTGGAAAGAAAGTGTATTGCGGATGAATCATTTGTTGTTTCATTAGAAGAACTGGAAATCGATGAACAGCTTCGTTTCATTGAAGAACCAGTAGAGATTATGGATCAAGAAGTCAAAACACTAAAGCGTACCAAAATTCCTATTGTGTGCGTTAGATGGAATTCTAAGCGAGGTCCAGAATTCAACTGGGAACGCGAGGACCAGATGAAATTCAAATATCCGTATTTGTTCGCGGATACAACTTCAGGACCTAACTCCAGCTGAATTTCGGGACGAAATTCTCTCAACTGGGGGATACTGTAACACCTCATAATTTTCGTTAAATCAAAAGTTAACTTTGTTAAGTTTTATAAGGACCTTTTTATGCTATTTTGAAACTTTGAGGACTTGTTATGCGTGATAATTAATTTGTTGGTTAACAAATTAATTTAATAATAATATTAATAATAATAATAATAATAATAATAATAATAACAATAATAATAATAATAATAAAGTCCAGGGAGAAATTGTGTAATTTACGAAACTTTAAAAGAACTTTTCAACATAAAATAACAAACTGAAAAACCACAGGGACCAAATGTGTAAAATTAAAATTTACAACTCAAACCCCCGCCCACTCCCGATTCTCCGGCCACTATTCCGGCCAAAGTCCGGCGGCCATCCGGCGACTTCAAAACGCACTTAAAACCTGGTTTTTCAAACCCCACAACGCACCAAAACAATCGTGGGCAAGATTCTAACAATAATACACCCACTAATTCGAGTATCAACAACCGGATTACAACTCACGAAATCACCCACTTTATCCCAATCGGATACAACGCATAAACCACTCAAACGATAATAATAATCAAATTAATTCGACCAAATCAATCATATATATATATTCCTAATCTGTCTACACTTTCAATTACACCTGCAATCCACAAATTCACCTTGTTTGACTACCTCTTTCTCCGCGAACCTACAAGCTAAGTGAGAACCACCTTCCGAGTGATTTAAACCGAAATTTACAAGAGGCTTTGCATCAAGGACATCACACGAAGCTACCCACAAAGTTAATTGAGTTATCATCATCATTTGCACCTCGAATCATTTCTCCCCTGTCGCGGCTTGTTCTTCGCTGGGATTATCTTCAATTCGAACACATACGGGTAATTGAATACACCTAAATACTCGGTTTTATATGGGGATTAAAAACCCCATGATTCCAGTCGCTCACAAAGTCGAATTGAACTTCGATTTGGACCAAAGATTATTAGGGTTCATACGATTTGGGATTACTTTGAAAACAGATGTTATAAGATTTGGGAACCAAGAATTACCGTGGCTGTATGCCTTGGTTCACTGGTTCCCCGCTTTCATGCTATCCTTGAGGTCCCGGGTTCGACCCCGGGCACCTCCATATATTTTTAAGGCCTTTTTCACCTTTTAAAAATTACAGAAAAATTCTAAAAAATTTCAGAAATCATTTTTATAAACTTTTTTTTTAAATCATCAAAAATTATTTTTTGTAATTTTTCTATAAATTCAAATATTTATAAAATAATATAACGAAGATTATTTTTAGTTATTTATTATAAAATGGATTTTAAATTATGGTTTAAATTAATAAATCATTATGGGTCCAAACGCTACGTTTAGTTATAGTTAAATCTTTCTATTTTAAATAATTATAGAAATTATGTACACTTTATATCTAACTTTATCTGTTATTATAAAAACTTTAATTACGTTAAAATTATTATTACACCGTAACAGAGTTGTGAAACGCGAAACCATACGACTCTTACACTTGTAAAACAATAACTAACATTAACTATGTTCATACTAAATGAAACACAGGTTAACTGAAATTCTAATCGTTGTGCGAACATTATTTCTTTGCAACGCAATCAAGGTGAGTCTTTACGGCCCCTATTTTACTTTCTTTTCTTTTGGGGGGAGAAAACATGCAAACATATTTTATGAATGATTTTAGTATTATTGATATCGTCTGTTACGTTAGTGCAAACATACAAACAGTCCCAACATTCTCGAACCGTTAGTAATGGGATTAGCGAAGTAATTCTGAGTAGTACTACTGGGTCTGACAAACCCGACCCGTGCTAGTCGCCCTAGCTTGATTGGAGGTCAAACGGGTGCATTATTGACCTAACATTTGTCACTGTCTTGCGAGACGTGACGGGTAAACAACAAACACATACAGGACGTACAAATAGTCAGCTTCGGTTCGAAACGCTAAGTAACATGATTATAGGCTAGCTACATATCGATATGCTTTAATTAATATACCATTCGAATAGTCGAACAGTTACAAACAGTCGAACAGTTACAAACAGTCGAACAGTTACAAACAGACGAACAGTTACAAACAGTCGAACAGTTACAAACGGTCGAACAGTTACAAACAGTCGAACAGTTACAAACATTTTTATTTGGGATAAAACCTATGAACTCACCAACTTTATGTTGACACACTTTAGCATGTTTTCTTAGGTCACAGGAACGCTTAAGCTCATGATGCACGATTAAGGACGCAATCAGGACATTCATTCATCAGTTTCATTTAGTTGCATTGAATATTTGTTTTGGCGTAGCATTTTCAGACTTTCAGTATTGTTTATATTTCGTTTATTTGCTTCCGCACTGTTATTCATTTCTTATATATTACTCTGATTTAAGTCAAACGTTTATTTTTAAACTCATATAGTGTCGTTTGATATGACCGTGTCTGAGATCCTGGTATGTCACACGCCTAACGGTAAAACCCCGTTTGTGGAAATTGAGGGTGTGACAACATTATCGAGATTTCAAGTCACCCCAAATTGACTTAAACCATGCATTGTTGATCAGTGATACCATTTGTTTATTCCTAAAATATATCTATTTGAGCATAACTAGCCTGAGAAATATTTCTTAACACGGAATATTAACAATTTTAAGGACTTACAAAAGCCATCCGGACTTACATCTGCCCTCTTAAGATGTTTAGGACTTACAAGCCTTCCGGACTTACATGTACCATCTTTCGATTTTGCCTCCCGTGATCAAAAATATTCTCAAAATAGAAAATATATACCATATAGTATGTATGTCTTCAGACATATCTTTTGATTTGTGCACTTTGACATCTTATATCCTATATGGCCTTTTTGGCATCTTTTTGCTCATTTATTTTCTTTTATTTTTCATATTTTGCATGTCTTTTTGCATTTTCTTTTATATATACATATTTATATATGATAATCACTGAATCAAACAATAACAGGATTGAGTATGACAAGAATATATCTCTCAGTCTATTTTAGAACATTTTTGGTATTGTCACATAACCCTGATATGTTCCCCACTAATTCATATCAATTTACTTCACGTTTAATCACTCATTTTATGATCGTTTTAGTTCTGAAAGCAAAGCCTATTGACATATCAAACATAATCCAAATCTATTCTTATTTAAGCCTTTAAAAGTACTTAGACTCTTTTTAAACTGTGTAATATCATTTCTCATTTAATCATGAAAATTCCTTTTTAATAATTAATCCAATCTTGACTTCCCCTAAGACCAAAAATATTTTTCAAAGAGTATTTTCAAATTTCTCCCCTAAAATTATGATTGTTCTTTTAAGAGAAAAGAAAACAATTACAATTTTATTCCTTATTTAAAATGAAAAAACTTTTGCGAAGATTCAAGAAATCAACTTATCCAAAGTTAATCATTCCCAATGATTGCACAAGGAAATCAAATCGAGAATGATCAAATGCCTTGGTAAATAAATCTGCAATGTTTTCAGTTGATGGCACTTGTTTTAAGTGAATAAGTTTGTGATCAAAACAATCATGGATGAAATGATTTCGGATGTCAATGTGTTTAGTTTTGGAATGTTGAATGGGATTTTTGACGATGTTCAGTACTACCGTGTTATCACACCAAATGGGTGTGTGATATATGTTAAGACCATAATCAAGAAGTTGTTGTTGAATCCAGACAAGCTGGGAACAACAACTCGAGGCAGCCACATATTCAGCTTCGCGGTGGATGTGGAAATAGTGTTCTGCTTCTTACACTGCCAGGAAATGAGTCTGTTACCTAGAAATTGACATCCCCCTGTAGTCGATTTCCTGTCTAAATTACAACCACCATAATCACTGTCAGTATAAGCAAATAAATTGAAATCGGAAGTTCGAGGATACCAGAGACCAAGTTTTGGTTGACCCTTAAGATACTTGAAAATCCGCTTGACAGCTTTCATGTGTGATTCCTTTGGATCACTTTGATAGCGGGCACACTGACAAACAGAGAACATGATATCCGGCTTGCTTGCAGTAAGATGCATTAAGGAACCAATCATTGATCTGTATAAATGTTGATCAACTGATTCACCTAATGGATCTGGAGTGAGAGTAGGACGAGAAGACATAGGAGTTGGAGCTACTTTGGAATCCTGAAACTTGTATTTCTCTAATATTATTTGAACATATTTTTCTTGATGAATGAGAATACTAGTTTCAGTCTGATTAACTTGAATACCCAAGAAGAATGAAATTTCTCCAAGAGAGCTCATCTCGAATTTCTTCTTCATCACTTCTTCAAACTTCTTGCACATGCTTTCATTAGTAGACCCAAAAATGATATCATCGACATAGATTTGTACCAGAATAATGTCATCGCCTGATTTTCGAATGAAGAAGGTTTGATCAATTGCTCCTCGTGAATAACCATTTGCAAGCAAATGCTCAGTCAGAGTAGCATACCAAGCACTTGGTGCTTCATGTAAACCATACAACGCCTTATCCAATTTGCAAACATAATCTGGATGATCTGGATCTTCAAACCCAGGAGGTTGACAAACATAGGTTTCTTCCTTCATTTCTCCATATAAGAAAGCAGTTTGATAGTTGCACTTGATAACACGCGAAGACGGGTGAGCACTCTACTTGAATCAATCGAGATAACAAGGTACTTCTAATGTTTATGACAAAATCATTGAAATTGAAATGTATATAATACGTCAAATGATTACAATGATAATCGATACAAGATCAATCTCACCCGAGGGTGGAAGAATCACAAACGTGATCTGCTCATTTTGAGCGAAATAAACAAAGAAACACATACTAATTTTGAACTCTTGTTCTCGATGGAAATGTGACACACCTCTTTGCATGCACACACATGCATATATATATATATATATTTGTATTTGCAAACTAGTCACATGCATGTAACAACCTTTAACCTTTAGCATGAATGATGCATGCATGCTTGTTGTTGTCAGTTGTTAACCACTTTTCCATTCCACTTTTCTTATTGCATGTGTTAGACATGCATTAAGGTTCTTTTCGCATGCATGCAATTCCAACTTTCAAATATTCTTTCCTTTACTTTTCGCATGCATATATTCTTTACTTCATTGTCACGTGAGATGTGTCATGCATGCATGTTGTCGCATGCATGGCATGCTTTGAATTCAAACCACAATCTCCTTGTTAATTCTCACGATAACTTTTGTTTATCTAGTATCCTTAACGATATTGTAATCCATATGTTTAGTTCCTACAATCTCCCCCTTGGATTATGATATCGTTTTGCGTTTAAAAACAACTTGAATCTTCAATAAAACCTTTCTCAATGAAGGTTCTCGGAAGAGCATATATTGAATTTGATGTAACTTTTAAGCTTCAAATCTTCATAAGATCATGTCATTTGATTCGGTTTAGTGTGTGTTCTCGGTTTCGAATAGATCCTCGATGAAACTGGAAATAACTCAAGCAAAATTTATACAATAAAGTCACTTGAGCATTTATACAAACACTTAGCGTGCGTATCAATACTTCACTTCAACCGTTGCATTTGAACTGAATTTGTCTTTAATTTATTCAACAAATCATACAATTTGAATCGAATTTAGACGTAAATGTGTGTGTGTCTCGGCTTCGGATTGAACATTGATGAAACCGGATAGCTTTCAACAAAATTAACTAACCTTTTTAACTTTTTTAACGTCCTCAAACGAAAGATCGCGGAATAATGATCCGTTGTATCAAAAGCAATGCCTTGCTCTGATACCAAATGTAAAGTCCAT
The DNA here is from genome assembly GCA_024085815.1 of Flaveria linearis. Taxonomy (NCBI): domain Eukaryota; kingdom Viridiplantae; phylum Streptophyta; class Magnoliopsida; order Asterales; family Asteraceae; genus Flaveria; species Flaveria linearis. Next base: position 32,416,973 of record CM044010.1, read on the forward strand.
AAACTGATCGATCGACCTTCGTTTGATAGTTGCACTTGATAACACGCGAAGACGGGTGCGCACTCTACTTGAATCAATCGAGATAACAAGGTACTTCTAATGTTTATGACAAAATCATTGAAATTGAAATGTATATAATACGTCGAATGATTACAATGATAATCGATACAAGATCGATCTCACCCGAGGGTGGAAGAATCACAAACGTGATCTGCTCGTTCTGAGCGAAATAAACAAAGAAACACACACTAATTTTGTACTCTTGTTCTCGGTGGAAATGTGGCACACCTCTTTGCACGCACACACATGCATATATATATATATTTGTATTTGCAAACTAGTCGCATGCATGTCACAACCTTTAACCTTTCGCATGAATGATGCATGCATGCTTGTTGTTGCCAGTTGTTAACCACTTTTCCGTTCCACTTTTCTCATTACATGTGTTAGACATGCATTAATGCTCTTTTCGCATGCATGCAATTCCAACTTTCAAATATTCTTTCCTTTACTTCTCGCATGCATATATTCTTTACTTCATTGTCGCGCGAGATGTGTCATGCATGCATGTTGTCGCATGCATGGCATGCTTTGAATTCAAACCACAATCTCCTTGTTAATTCTCGCGATAACTTTTGTTTATCTAGTATCCTTAACGATATTGTAATCCATGTGTTTAGTCCCTACAAAATCCGATCCGGGCCCAAGTGTTGAAAAGCGGGCCTTAATATTTTTGGAGGCCCAAGACCGCGCTGCACGAAAATGGACCTAACCTGGGCTATGAGCCTCCGTTTCTGACGTGCTACCAGTCAAATCGACCGTGGAAACGAGGACTACGTTATGGTCACCATCCCTAGGCGGGTTATCCCGTTACTTTTCCAGAATAAGGCCTCTAAATGGATTTTTTGGCCACTTTTATGTTTTTTTCTAATTTTCGGGTTTGTTTTGGGCTTTTGTTTGGCCCATGGTTGTTTGTTTTAGGCCCGTTCGAATTTTGATTGCTTATTTTGAGTTATGTTGATGTAATGTGGAAGGGCACTTGATCAATTCTGAAAATTAAAGTTTGTCTTTTCAAATTCGTGACCCTTGGGTCGAATTTGGGGGTTTGGGTGAAAATCATCACGGGTATTCGCAGAATTAACATGTTTGAAATTCGATTTCGTTCCGTGCGCTACATCAAAATTACACCTATAGATAATAATAATATTATTATTATACAAAACTAATAATATAATAATAATAATAATAATAATAATAATATATAATATATAATAATAATAGTATTAATAATAATAGTAATAATAATAATAATAATAATAAAAATAATAATAATAATAGTAATGGTAATAATAATAGTAATAATAATAATAATAATATAATAATAATAATAATAATAATAATAATAATAATAATAATAATAATAATAATATAAAAGACTATTAATAGTAACTAGATGTATTCGAACACACACGTCGCCCAAGTGTTAAACGTGTAACGATAAACAGTCGATACAAACAAATGGGTTTGACAGCTACCTAGGTCTCAAAGTTGGTGCATCGTCGTGGCTGTAAAGTACAAAAAATGCCAAGCCAAAGTGCCAAACAACGAACACCTTTTTCCATGTCCTCATGGTCTTGTTCTAACTACAATGTAGATCATAGTGTGAATAACTGATCGACAACCCAATCCAAAAGCCTTCGCCTGTGGCTGCGACACCACCACCAAAAACTTTATTTCTCTACAATAAGACGGTTGCACGATCAACAAAACAATAACCATATATGCATTAAAGAGAAACAACACAATGGCAGTCGCGTTAGTAGTATGTATAGCATGCAACAAAAGCAGGATGTCGTATGGAATGCAAAAAACCCATCAAATCACTGTATAATTTGTTTGCAAACTAATAATAGTGTGATATATTATCTCAACATGTCTCAAATGAACAGGGTAGACTAAACATTTCTGAAGGCAGAAAGCGAAATAAAATTTTGGGGCCCGGTTCATATATTATTCTTAAAGATTTTTGCCTTGGACTGATACATTAACAAGATTTTGTTTATAATTTGGCAAAAAAAACTTACGACAGAAACTAAACTGATAAACTGAAACAAAATCAATTGTAGAAGAACAGATTAAATGATAAACAACCAACAATAGATTAAAGTAAAAATAAAAATCAATTGCAAATATAGATTTATCAAAACAAATAACAATAGATTATATTGACAAACGAAGATTAAAGCAATTGAGTATAAACCAAGATTACACAATAATAGCCGATACATTGACTAATTAGTTATAAAAGAGAATTTAAAATTAACGCACCTAAAAGAACTGTCAAAAGTGAACAGTCAATAAACTTTTGATTAACCAAATTTCGTAAGTCGACCTCAATAAATCAAATTTTGTATGTTGGCATATATAAATTTTCAATTATTTTGTTATCATTCTCATGTATCTTTTAATAGGCAAATGTTAATTGTATTATCACATATATTTTCAGTTTAGAATATAAATAAAAGTTTTTTTTTTCAATTTTATGTGCCCTTAAAATTTGAGGCTCTTAAAATTTAGGGGGCTAAAGCAATTATTTTAGTTGTTTGTACTGTAAGACGTCCCTGCAAACGAACACTCATTAATCATCAACGTTACAAATCTCCAGAAAAGAAAAAACTCTATTTTAAAAAGGCTAATAAACAACAGCTCCTTGTGAATGCAAACAAATATTTACGTTGCCAAAACAATGAACACAGTCTTTACGTTTTACTCGTCACCACCTATCACCAATAAAGACAATCCATTTTTACCAAATGCATGATATCTTTCAAATCACTATTCATTCCATTTGAAAATTAAAGAAAGTATATAGTACCCAACAACACAGCCTAATTGAAGACTAAGGCTCAAATGAGTGTATAATCATCATCTCATCATCGCACTCAAACTCACCATCAAACGACAGAAGGTATCACGTGTCGAAAACCATATCAAAATGCATGCTCTGATGATCGCAAGGTCACCCTCACAGTCATAGTTAACGGAGTTCAAATTGCAATCTAGTGATGATTATCACCATGTATCAGCACAGCAAAGCAACTAAGCTGTAACAGAAATGTCATTTAAAAACACAACATAATCGGCATCGTACAACCTAGAACACACACAAAACCTTATCTAAAAGGGGGAGAGTACAAAACCGGGTTTAGATCTTTGACTGGAAAGCAACCGTGAGCCAACACGGAGCACGTTGGCGTCGTTGGTGACAAAACAAAACCGGAATCTAGCGTCATGTTTTGGAAAAGTTCATACCAGTTTGCAAATCATCAACTACTCTCACCTATAATGATTTCTTTGTAAATCGGGTTTTCAAAAAAGTAGACAAGTATCAATAGTTCATGAGCCGGCTCACAATCATGATTTAGATAAGGCCGTCTTGTTAAGGTTGCGGAGTTAAATTTAAGATTACTTCATCCATAAACTCGATCGTTAACTTGACCGACTCCACGATGACGTCGACTTTAGTGTGTGGATTTTATGCGTGACAATTGTGAGTTTAAATAGATTTTTAAATTAAAAACTCAATTTGTTTTACTTTTCCTTCCCAACGGTTAACTCCACTTCCCAAACACTAACGCTCATAAACGAACCATCCCCATCGTGAACCACCCTCCGTCCTCTGCCCCACGCCCCCATACAGAAAGAGAGGCCTTCCTGTACACCTACGCCGAGGTGTGGCGGTACTGTGCCTTGGGCGGTTGGCCTATGTGGCTGTCCAAGGTATTGTTTATATTAAACTAGACTTGTTTAGTTTATTAAGTATAAGGGTTAGAAGTGTTATTATTATAACTTAGGTAGTTAGAGTAACTTATATAATTGTCAAAAGCAAGAGTATAAATACCCCCATTGTAGTATGTATGTCCATGAATGTATGTACCTATTGTCCTCGGTCATATAACAAACTTCATTGTTGTTATTGAATTTTCATTAGTAAAACATATTAGTTTTCTTCTTTCATCGATATCTTCATCTCTTGTTTCAATCTCTGATTTACCAACAGGTGCTGCGGTAACACATGGTCATAGAACACCATAAATGATAGCTTTTGATATCCAATTGATGATTTTGTCAAGCTGTTGGTGGTCTTGAACAACTAAAACACCCTTTAACTTCTGTTGCTACACAAATCTTAATCAAGATATTAAGGTCGAGGAGCAGTGTAGGAATGGGATTACCACCAAGACTCAGGCTGTGAGGACTTGGGCTAGAATGAGTATCTGTAAAACAAAAATAACACCGTGAGTCTCGCCACGTGCAGAAGGGATTTCTCCCTGTAACCAGCTTTCGACGTGAGAATAAGTATGTGTGTGTGAAATAAGAGAAATTTGAAAGGAAGGTTCTAAGAATCTATGGTTAAAGTAATGTTGAGAGAATGTGTGTTTACCTTTTGAGTGAAAGAAGTATTTATACTGTCTTTTGATCTAGACAAAATATAACTTGGTTTTATTTTTGATAGTCTATGGTCAACTAAACTTTCCTAGTCAGAAAGTTTTATACCTTCTTGATACAATGGGTTTCTTACTTAGAATTAATGGTATTTGTCTTTGTAGTTGACTTTGAATATTTTGTGGGCTGCTCTGATCCTCTATTCGAGCCAGGTTTTTGGCTTTGTATGTTTTGTCATGTTATGCTCTTTTCTTATTCCTTCGCAACCAATGACTGACTTCCTTTGTTGCCATATTGTTGGCTTACTATTATCATACTTCTATGAAGATTTTCTAAGTGTTGTAGACGAGACTCACCTTGTCCTGTTGCTTAAGGAAACACGACTTGGACTTAATCCTCCAGCCGTGGCTTGGACTTATTCCTCCAGCAACAGCTTGCGCCCGCGCTTCCACCAATAATGGTTTACTAAACCTCTTCCTATACTTTAGATAAGTTGTACTAGTCATTTACTGTTACAAAAGCGGGGTTGTGCTTAAGGTGAGCTGCGGCCATAGGGTTTGCACCTGAGCCGCGGCTGGGCCTTTTGATCATGTCAAGACGTTTAGTAGGATCCGTGGATCGGGTTGTATACCCAGCCACGGCTGGGGGTGTTGCTTGTACCATTCTTAAAGTGTGACCCGCTATCAGTTCGAAGTGATACCCCTTCATGTCTCCCTAGTCCAATATTATGGTATCTACCATAGCAATTGAATAATAAACAATAATTGTTGGTCTTTGGTGGCTGTACTTTTTCTATCTTGTCATCCCTTTTTCAATTAACATAACTCGAGACCCTCTTGATGTGTTAGCTGACCCCTTAGCTTGTCATCCATGCCTTGGGCCACACTCTAGGCCCATCATCATTACCTCCGGAGCTCGCGAGCCAGCTGGGTCTTTAGTCCTTGGTTTTGCTACAAAATCCCCCACCTCCTTATTTTTAACTCTAGGTTTTGTCAAATTTTTTCTTTCAAGAACTCCTTTTTATCTTCTAAGTCTTCCCAACTTGTTCTTTTGTATTCAAATGGATTGTAGGAATGATATGGGTCTTCAAACTTCAGTTATTACTCAAGATTTTCTGAATAACTTTGTACTTCGTTATGGCATTTCCCCAGATCTCACCCCCTTCTTCCTCCCCCAATGTCAACCGTGAAGGATGCTCATGACGGGATAATAGCCTTATATACCTTGTTCTTTAGTTTCTATAATTTTTGTGTTCCAGTAAGTCGTTTTTTGTGCTTGCTTTTTAGATACTATGATATTCATTTAGAAACTTGTCCCTTTAGGACTGATTAAGGTAATCATTTTGAGATATCATGTCATGCTCTTAGCTTGGAACCCGAGATTAACTTTTTTAGGGCGTTTTACAAATTAACTAGGGTGGGTGACTAGTTAATCTTTGAGAAAAGAAAAAAGCCAAATCCTCCTCTTGTGTCACAGACCATTACAAGCCTAAAGCAATGGAAGGATCATTTTTTCTTTGTTCCTGCCCTAGTAATGCCCTTTAAGATGCATTGGTTGAAAGCTGGTAAGTGTATTCAGGACCCTCATCCAAAAATTAGTACATATGATTCATCTACTTATGATCTCTTGAAAGCCAAGCCTACTGCCCTTCTTTGCTATTTTGAACATTTTCTTATGATGGTCGGTATTAGTCGCAACTAGGTTGATTCTAACATGCCTATGTGCATGACTTATCAAAGAAACGTAAGTGATCTCCCTATTACACCTTGTCATATACTACCATGCATCTAACTTTTGATGTTTTTATGCTCTCACAGGTATGAGGCTTTTTGAACGTACGAAGTTATCTACCAAGGAAGAGGTTACAGACCAAGTCGAGACTTTACCCGAGGGTTCTTGCCCTTTACTGGAAACTACTGCAAATTTTTTCCTTCAGCCAGGTGAATCCTTGCCACCGCCTTCCCGCAAACACAAGGGTGATAGTGACCGATCTACTTGGGCAACCAACCCAATACAAATCGCAAGAAGGGGTTCCGTGGGCTTGGGCTAAAACTGATAGTGCCATCTGTCACACCCTTAAAATCCACGCGTGGGGTTTTACCGCGAGGCGTGTGACAAACCAGGATCCCAGTCATTAATTACTTAGAACGACACTATATGCAACGTTTAAACCAAATACCAATCAGAGTTTAAAGTTTTAAAACATTTGTATAAGCGTTTTGTAAATAACTCAAACCCAAAGTACTTAAATGTAAACTGCGTAAAAACACGCCCCAAACGGAAGTATGTAAGTTTATGTTGAATTCAAAAACTAAACAATGTTTGAAACAAAGCATGCTTGACACGTGCGTGCTCCTATGGGCAGCTGCTAGATACGACCTGAGAAAAGCATACTAAAGTGTCAACACAACGGTTGGTGAGTTTAAGAGTTTGTAATCATCAGAAACAATAGCATTAGTAAAATATAATATAAACAAGTGTATTGAAATAGATAGCTAGTCTAATTTCATTAGTAAAGAACAATAGTGATTCCGCGATCGAAGCTAACTATGTTTGTTTGTTTGCCTCCCGCCACGACAAACCAGGTCGTGACGCTGTTAGTAGTTTAGGACAATATTGCACCCGTTGACTGCCGGTCACACGGGTGGGGCTTGTCAGACCTAGTAGTACTACCCAAGATTTCCTGCTAGATTCCTTAATTAACGATCCGAAAGTGTGAGGGCTTCTATGGTTTATATCGCACTATGTTTTACTAAACACGTTATAAAAATAAAGCGTTTAAAGTAGATTATGCTTTCTCCCCCAAAAAGATAGGTAAATAAAAGTGGGGCATTGAACTCACCTGGTAATCCCAAGAGACAGTAAATGCTAGTACAGAATATGAGTAGGGACAACCCGTCACAAGTTACCTAAATCACTTGAATTTGTAAGTATACTAGACCAAAACAGTCAAAGAGAATCTAAGTGACTTAGAAAGAAAAGACAATTGACCAAGTTGACCCATTGACCCGTTGGTGACATGTTAAGTTGTATACTTGTTCAGACAATTTGTATATCACATAAGTAGTCAAGTTTACACAAGTTCCCACGTTACGCACATAGGTCATCATGTTCATCATAACTCAACTAAAACATTCAAACCAGCCTGCATAACTCAAATCCACTTGCATACTCCCATATCGTAGCAGTTTAAGCATTATAACACATTATAGTACATTTCCCAACATTTACTCAAAATGACCCAATTAGCTTATCATCCACCCAAATAACCCAGATCATGTAGTTTAATAAGTTCAAACGCCATTCATAACCACTAGCATGCTCCTAACATTCACACAATAAGCAAAATCACAAAACCATACACTTTGTGTCATAAAAGTTTTCCTTTTGGGAAATAAAATCAAGAACCCAACTTTTTACCAATTTCAATACTAGTTCACCCATGGCAAACCTAACCTAGTGATTATGTACCATTTAATGATAGCAACATTCACTATTGATCAAAACACGTGTGTACCATATACAAAAGTTACTAATTTGGGAAATTGGTGATCAAGGTGCCCAATTTCATACAAATTTCTACATATCATGCATCATCAATCATTCATATAGCATAAGTAACAACCTATTAACATCAAAACATCCCATTATTATCAAACATTATACTTTCATATACAAAAGTTACTACTTTTAGTAACTTATGAACAATGTTGTTTAAATTCGCGAACTCGTGCAAGAATCATCATAGTCTAATCATAAGATGACACAATAAGATCATACTAACATCAAACATACACCAAATCACCAAGTTCATGAAATAAAGTTATTATTAATAGTAACGTATGAACAACACATCCAAATCGTTAATTTCTTGCACAATCAACGTAAACCAGCATCAATACTATCTAACTAACATCATACAATCAACAAATCATCAATAATTCAATATTTCAACACCTAATTCGAACTAGGGTTTGGCCAAGATAAGAAAACATGAAAAACCCATAAAAATCTAACCTTTAAACGTGTAATGGACAAGAATCGATGTTTCTAACATGTAATAATCCTTGGAATCATTCAAAATCGATGCTTCCTTGCTTGATCTTAGTCGAAATCACATGTTTGTGTGTGTTGGAGTGTGTGTCACGGCCCATGGGTGAATAGGGAGTAGGGTTTTGTTTTTATTATTTAATTACTTGTAATTACCATTTAAACCCTTGTAATTTGTATTTTATAAAAACTAAGCTTTTAAAGTATTTTTGAAAGGTTTTTAACTAAAATAACAAGCATATAAACTAATAATAATAATCATATGAATTATCTTTACTAGTTACAAACACACAGATTAAATACACACGTTGTCACGTTACGCGATAAAATTCACAATTTATATTTAAATCGAAAACACATAAGCATAACTCAATAATCACATTATTGGTTAAATTATTATTAGTTTATCATTGTTAATTATTATTAAGTCACCAACGTTCAATGATAATTAGTGTAGCTACATCCGCCTTCATGTTAGGCCACCAGTAGTGCACCTTAAGATCATGATACATCTAGTCAAATCCAGGATGTGTAGAATATCTAGTCTTGTATGCCTCACTCATAACCGAATCTCTCAGATTTCCATAGGCAGGCACCCAAAGTCTATCCATGAAATAACGAATCCCATCAGCTTTCACCTCAAGTTGTTTATCCCTCCCACGTAACGATTCAAACCCAATATTTTCTGCTTTTAACGCTTCTGTATGTGCTTCCTTAATTTTTTCAGGTAGTTGAGTGATGATCGTAAGCTGTAAAGCTCGCACTCGCCTAGGCTTAGCTGTTTCTTTCTGGCTTAGGGCATCAGCAACTATGTTCGCCTTCCCCGGATGATACTTGATGGTACAATCATAGTCATTCAGTAACTCCACCCAGCGTCGTTGCCTCATATTCAGTTCTTTTTGCTCAAAGATATGCTGAAGACTCTTGTGATCGGTGTAAATGGTGCATTTGGTAACATACAAGTAATGTCTCCAGATCTTCAAGGCAAAAACCACTGCACTCACTTCCAAGTCATGGGTGGTATAGTTCTTTTCATGAACCTTCAGTTGTCTTGAGGCGTAGGCTGTCACCTTATCTCACTACATCAAGACACAACCCAGTCCCTGACTGGATGCATCACAGTACACCATGAAATCATATGTTCCTTCTGGTAGTGTTAGTATTGGTACGCTACAGAGTTTCTGCTTCAACAACTGGAAAGCTGATTCTTGACTTTCTCCTTATTTAAACGCTATACCTTATGCATCAAGGCAATGACGGGTTGAGCAATTTTGGAAAATCCCTCAATAAAGCATCGATAGTATCCTGCTAATCCTAGGAATTGGTGTATTTCACTAGGCGTCTTAGGAACCTTCCAATTCTTAATTGCTTCCACCTTTGAAGGATCTACATGAATTCCTCTCTCATTCATGATGTGACCTAAAAACTGCACCTCGCGTATCCAGAAGTCACACTTAGAGAATTTAGCATATAGTTTCTCCTCTTTAATAGTTTTAAGATTAATCATAGGTGCTCTTTGTGTTCCTCCTTGGTCTTAGAATAGATCAATATGTCATCGATAAACATGATAACAAACTGATCAAGGTAGGGTTTGCACACGCGGTTCATGAGGTCCATGAACACCACTGGTGCATTAGCCAACCCAAAGGGCATGACCAAGAATTCATAATGGCCATAGCGAGTCCTGAATGCCATCTTCGAGATGTCTTCCTCTCGGACTCGCAACTGATGATAGCCCGATCTTAAATCAATCTTAGAATAGTAACTAGATCCCTGAAGTTGATCAAACAGATCATCAATACGAGGTAAAGGATACCAGTTCAAGACTGTGACCTTGTTCAACTCCCTATAGTCAATGCACATCTGAAATGTAACATCCTTCTTCTTAGCAAAAAGGACAGGGGCTCCCTAAAGTGATGAGCTAGGTCGGATAAAGCCCTTATCTAACAGCTCCTGAAGTTGTGCTGACAACTCCTGTAATTCATTCGGTGCCAATCGATAAGGTGCTCTAGCAATCAGGGCTGCACCGGGATCAACTCAATCTGAAAATCCACTTGGCGATGAGGTGATAATCCAGGCAGATCCTCTAGAAACACCTCTGGAAAATCACAAACCACCGAAATATCCTTCATCTTTCTTTCCTCTTGTTGTTTATTGGTCACTAAGGCCAGTATAGCTAGTCGACATTTACGTAGCATCTTTTGCGCCTTCATGATTGATATGATGCAATATCACAGCACCACTCCTTTCGCCCTTGACCGAAAGAATTTCGCCATCTTCAAGAGGAATAAATACAATCTTCTCATGGCACACTACCTCTGCCTGCTTTCCGGATAACCAATCCATTCCCACAACCACATCAAAGCTCCCGAGTGTAATGGGTATAAGATCTATGTCGAAAATGTTTCCAGCCAGTTCTATCTTACAACCCTTGTGAACGTGCGTGATGTGAATTTGTTTACCATCATCTAACTCTACAGTATAGGGGATATCCAGAGTAGAAGGCATATCATTTATAAGACTACTAAATTTAGTGGAAATAAAACTCCTATCGGCTCTAGTGTCAAATAGAATAGAAGCAAAACGACCATTAACTAGAAATTTGCCAGTAACAGTAGTAGGGTCGTTTAGAGCCTCACCTGAACCCATAACGAAGGCTCTTCCTTTAGCTCCACCATTATTGCCACCATTGTTTTTGCCATTCCCTGCGTTGTTGTTGTTTTTCCCGTTGTTTCCCGTATCCTTGCCATGTTTCCTCAACTTAGGGTAGTTTCTCTTGTAGTGCCCTTCTTTTCCACACTCAAAACAACCTTTTGGTGCTTTTCGAGGTTGTTGTGGCTTCCTCATCAATTCACCATGGCAATCCTTCACCGCATGTCCAGCTTTCCCATAACGCTGGCATCGAAAGTTGTCACACCGACCAGTGTGTTGGTAGTTGCATCGATTGCACTTAGGATACTTCCCCACGTATCCTCCTTGGCCTTGATTGGTAGTGGCAGTTTGATTGAAACCTTGGTTGTTGCTGATGTTGGTGTTGCTGCTGATTGCCTGAAGTTGATCCTTTATTGTTTGGACCATCCCACTTGCTTTTATTGTCTGGTACACTAACCGCTGCTGGTACACTAGCCACCGTACCCCATTTTGGCAGTTTCCCTTGTTCCACTACCTGGTCGGTCAACTTATGAGCCAACCAAATTTTTTGTTGTTTGGTAGTAGGGTTAGAGGCAGTGACCATGCTTTGGATTTCTGGAACCAGACCACGCAGGTACAACTCTATTCTCTTGTGCATTAGGGTCACCATCCCGAGGCACAATGTAGCCAACTCATAAGACCTGGTGGTGTGGGCCTCAATCTTAGAACCTTGCATCTTTAGCTGTCACAACTCCATCTCTAGCTTTTGCACCTCATCACGAGGGCAATACTCCTCGATCATCATTGCCTTGAACTCATCCCAGGGTAAGTCATTGGCCATAGCCTGACCCAATATTTGAACCTGGGCATTCCACCAAGAAAATGTCGCGCCCACAAGAGTCCCTGTCGCGTACTATACTTGGTCAGCTGGCGGGCAGTTGTATTTGGCGAAGACTGATTCGGTCTTCTCAAACCATCTAACCAGCCCAACTGCACCTTCAGCTCCACACTAGGTATGGGGCTTACAATCCATGAAAGATTTGTAACTATAGGGTGGGGGTCCTGTTTCAACAAGCCAAAATTGTTTAGTTTGATGCTTTAAGCAAGCAATTTGAGTGGTTTTCAAATCACTCGTATCATTTACCTTCTTGTGATGCAGCGGGCACCTGTGCAGCGTGCACTATAGCCACTACTGCCTGCACATGCTCATTAATCAGAGCAGTTAGGTCTGTGGGGTTCATGCTAACCGCTGCCGCTTCTCGCCCATGTCCAGCGCCACGTCCAGCGTCATGTCCATGACCACGTCCTCTACCACCGGCTTCCATTTTCACTTTACATTCACAAACACCAAAATGAGTAACATGTAACATATTCATCTCATTAAAGCATAACAGATAGTAAGAAGATAAAGCAGTTCATCAACCATAACATTTATAACCAAAATAATAACCAAATAGATAAATAATTGTAACCATTCTGCAGGACCGGGTGAAGGGTTTATGCACTTGTACAACGCAGCAACATGAAGAGGAGAGTGTATGACAATACTTTACATTTCAAATGGGGAACTAGTAAAATGAGTTTAGAGAACTAGGAAACATAAGATGTAAATGAGACAGAAACTAGAACAACACACAAGCAGTTGTTTTTTAAGGTTGATGTATATTGATCTTCTAGCTCCTTACAAAATGGTTTACAAAGTTCTACATAAACTTACTAAGTTACAAGGACCATAAAATACTTATACTATAACCTACAGCCGGCCATACTTTGAAGGCCAGCTGGATACATGAACTAGACAACAAAATCCATGTAGAGTCAAAAGGCAGATTGCCTTTTGACTAGTGACTATGACATGCCATAGCTCACATCCTAATATATTACAAAAAGGATAAAGTACATAAAGTGGAAAGTTACAAACTCAAGACCTCAATGTACAGTTTACCAAAAGCATAGACATTTTCACCAACTCATGAAAGGTTGGTGACTTATCAGAGTGGCATTGGAAAGTGGTTCAGCTTTAGGTAAAAAGTACATCAGATAAAGCATGTAATATAAAAGTCTTTGGAAGAAATCTATCTTCAATGGTTGGCTTCGAAGACTTTGTCCTTGAAGCTTCGGAAGACTTCATCTTTTGGCTTCGGAAGATATTGGTCTTGACTTCGGAAGATTTCACACTTAGAATAATTTCAAAGGCAATGTGAAACTTTTGAAGCATTCCACTTCAGTGTACTTGTGCATGCATGCAGGAAAGACTTTGAGTGTTTGGGTTGCATCAGCCTTACTAATAACCTTACAACTCCCCCTAGGCTGATGCTACCAAAAGACTTTAGATATTGACAGTCCTCATTATAATGATGACCATTCCTTTCTTCATGAGATGGTCAAGATCACTCAGACTCTCATAATATCTTCTCATGTCAAAGAGATCATGCAGAGGTAGATTGAACATATCCTACAATGTGTAGACATGTTCAGTACCTTGATCTCTTATGACATGCCATCTTTCTGGATTTGTGGTGTATATCCAAGATAATATGGGTCTTCCTGATACCAGAGGAGCTGCTTGAATTGGAGTTGGTGGGGCATCCTCTTGTTGCACATCCTCAGAATGTTCTGACTCATCCTGAGGTTTAGAGGTGGATGTTTCCTTCTTCTTCTTCTTTGGCTTTGGTTTGGAAACCATCCTTTTCCTCCTCTTTGAACTCTTTAACTGAGAAGACTGGCCTGCAGTACCTAATTGATCTTCTTTGTCTTTCTCAGTTGGGTCTTCCTCTCTCACAGGTTTAGATTGAGAGGGGATAGATCCCTACTGTGGATCAGAAGTGGAAGTCTGCTGAGGTTCAGCAGGAGGTTCAGGTTGTGTTGTCTTAGGTGTTTCAACCTTAACCTCTACTTCCTGAGGGACCTGACTTGGTGGGGAGTGTAAGTCAACAAGTTCACCTCTTTGGATCTTCTGCTTGATCACCCTGATGTGCTCATCCATGGTGGATAGAGACATCGGACCAAGTCTCCTTCCAGAGAATCCATACAGCTTCAAGAAGCTCATCATATTCTGCCTATCAACAGACTTTTTCAAGTTCTTATGGATGATGGCTCTTGATTTTATAGCTTCTTCCCTTAGCTTCCTTTTGGTGATCTTTCTTTCTTTGGCTATATCAAGTTCAAGTTATTTGAGGTACTCAAACTCAATGTAGTCAAAGGGTAAGGGAAGAAGTGTATCAGCTTGATAGAGGCATGTGGCACTTAGGTAGCTGATCATATTGATCCTATCCTTTTCTTTGTCTACCTGAGGTTCTTGTGGTACCACGTCCTCTTGTTTCTGAGTTTCTTGAACTGGTGAGAGAGTAGGCATACTCTTATAGAGCCTCTACCTTCTTCTTTCTTCTTTGATTTTCAGAAGAAGCTCTGCATCCTCTTCTTCCTTTCTCTCTTTTGATAGTTCCATGTTAGCTAGTTCATTCAACTCATCTAAGGGGAGAGAAATGATATTATCAATATCATAATTCCTAGTCTGCAAGTAGTTTATCCTGACTGCCCTTAACTCATCATCCTGAGTATTTGGTCTGGGGGCAGCCCTGATAGCACTTTCCATGAGCGTTGCAGACCAAGTAGAGGAACTTTCTCCCATTAGCTTCCTTTTCCTCTCTCTCTCCTCCTCCTTAATCTCCTCAGAAGTTAATTTCCTTTTCCCTTTGTCACTCACAGACCTTTGTGACTCAGGGTGGAGAGAGCTTTAGCCTTCATTACTTGGTGTAGCTTCCAAGCTCTGGCCAGAGAGAGGTTGAGATGCACCTTCACCAGTAGGTGTCTCATCAAGGGGTTGAACATCTTTAGCAGTTGGTGGTGAGATAGGGCTCTCAGGTTCTAGCACTAGGCCTTCAGTCAAGATTTTCCCTTTGAAGCTAATCTCAGGGTCTGCCTTAACATACAGTTAACCGATAGTATTGCCTGATTTTCTTTGTCTTCCTCTAAGGCTGAACTCTGCAGTGTTCCTATCTTGAACTCCTTGAAGAATAAGAGTTCTTCTAGCACTATTATACCTACACCCAAAAATATGATTTAGAGTTGGTGGAGATAATATTGCTTTTAGGATGCCTTTCTCAAAATAGACTCCTAATGACTGAGTCTATACTGTCCACATCAATATGAACTTGAGAAAGTTGCTGAGTATGCACAACTGCAAGTGAGGATGGTGAGTCCTCAATGTCCACACTCCCTGAGAAACTCTCAGGTTCTATGATTGTAATGACTTCCTCCCCCTTTTTGGTAGCATCACCCTCTTACACAGGGGAGCTAGGAGTTAGGTCAATTACATCCACAAGTTCTTGTGTTCCTGGTTGAGCTTCTCTTAAGGGTCTCCTAGCTAATTGTTCATTAGATGAGATATCTCAAGTTGCTGATCATTGACCCTGTGTTGCAAGGTAGTCACTTGAGATTCAAGATGACTAACCTTGGAGACTAAATAGGTGCATGTTTTTGATAGTTTTTGCACCTTTAGTCTCAGATTCCCCTCATATTCATCAGAAGAATCACTGGGGGGTGAGAGAATTGGACCAAGGTCCTCTTCCTCATCACCAGCATGGTGTTCTTGGCTGCTGGATTGCCTCTGCTTAGTGACAACTTCAGTTGAAGTGTCAATAGGCTGAGTGGTTAAGGTCTGAATGATGTAATCACATGCTAAAGTGAGAGTCTCTTCCATATGGATATCTTGAACATGTTCAGAAGTATCCACCTCAGTGATAGATGACTGATGTAGGCTAGACCTAGATGACTCAGGAGCACTCATCTCCCGTTGAGGAGTGGTGTAGTAGGAAGACTCATGGTACTCACTGGCATCTAAGTCATCATCAGTATAGAAGTCAAGGTTGGGAATTGGTTGGTTTAAATCTAAAGGCTGGGGATGGTAGCTCTCCCCTGAAGGTTGTTCGCTTGAGTGTTAAGACTCAGAGTGAAGGCTTAAGGCTGTTAGGCTTGTGAGCTCATCAGGCTGAGCATGAGAAACCTCAGCACTGATTCTTGAAGTGATGGGGGTGGTTTGCTCCTCAGGGTAAGTGGAAGCTCCAGTGTCCACTTCCTCCTATGTAGGTGAGTATATGGGGGCCTGCACAGACTCAATATCTTATGCAGGGGTTCGTTTGTGTTTTCTTTGGTAGGTGAGGGTGATTTGTGGCTGTTTTTATGGTTGAGATGTAGAAGGTGTGGGTTCAACACTAGCTTGTGTTGCTAGGTTGTCACCTTGAGCAATGAGCTCTAAAATTTTTGGGACAAGGGCTATTTCTACCCCTGAGAAGCCAACAGTTGGCTTCTTCAAGATTTTAAAGATGTCGGGCTTCATCTGTCCCAATTTAAGAATACTACTTGTTTCCCTCAACTGTGAGCCCAGTTCACAGTTGAGAATGTATTGAACATATCTAGGAAACATGTAATACTCTAAGGAGTCTAAGTTTGCTATTAAATTTGTATAGACAAATTGAGAATACCTAAACTTGACCCCTGAACCATTCCATGTACTATGAAGGAGAGATCTTCAGGAATCTGGTCCCATCCTCCATGCTTGTTGGACAAGCTGTGGATGACTACATGAAGTAGTTACTTCCATTTAGATGAGACCTTCCCTTTCCTGAAGGTATTTTTAGAGAAATCTCCTTCATAGCCCATCTGCTCAAAGGAATGATTTACAGCTTCCTTTGGGAAGAACACCTCACCTTCTTCATCATCCAGCTGAAGATGAGTGTTTATGATGGCCGGAGTGATGAAGACTGTTCTCCCCTGCACTGTGGCAGATAGTTCCTTCTCCCCATCCATAATGACCTCTTGGCAGGTATCTAGAATTCAAGCAACTGATCCTCATAGAGAGGAGGATCAATGGTAAGGGAGGTGAAGTAGTTAGACAAAGCCAAGAATTAGCATACCTCTGAGAAATGGGGATCTTTCTCAGAGTTTAACAGTGCAACCTGATTGTGTTGCCTGTGTAACTACATAGAAAAATCTGGGTCATTTCATCTGTCAAGGTTTGCCATTTTGAGTAAGCTTAGAGGTGAAGGAAGGATGAACGAAGACAGTTTCAGAGAGAAATCTTAGAATTTAGATTTGGAGAAAAGATGAAGATGTTAAAAAGAGGGGGAACCGACAGGGTTTATGTGTGAAAAGGATTTGAGACAAAGTTAATGAAAGAGGATAAACTTTGAAATCCAGAAGGCGGTCCCACCTCTAAAAAAGTAGTTTGCTTTTTTATCAAAAAGTTGTTTCTTGGAATTCGAAAATCTTTCGAAGGTAAATTGTCTTCACAAGTTTTAATGAAAAAGCTTCCGAAGCCAAAATGACTTCGGAAGAATTTCTTAAAGAGTTTTGATAAATTTTCTTCGGAAGAAAAATTTTAAACTGTGATGCTTTGTTCCACAAAACAAAGCTTCCGAGAGTTAATATCATTCGGAAGAAAAATGGTCCTTAAAAACATATAAGTGCCTAAGAGAGTTTTAAGCTTCGGAAGATATTTCAGAAATTTCTTCCGAAGGTAAATTTTACTTAGACAATTATTTGTCTTGAAGGTATATTTTCTTCCGAAGATAAAATCATATCTTCCGAAGGATCAAGATTTGTCAAAAGTCTAAGTAAAACTCTTCTACAAGTTTTTATCCTTAGAAAACATGAGCTTATGAAGGTGATAGACTAGACAACATAGGACACGCAGATTTTAAAAAATAAAATGAATTAGTTTTAAGAAAAAGCTACTCAAAGTTAATCATCCCAATAGCTGATATAAGATACTTCAATCTATGTTCATTAAAGGCTTTTCTGAACAGATCAGCATATTGTTCATTTGTGATAACCTTAACTAGTTTAATTAATCCTTTTTCAAAGTTATCTCTAATTAAATGATACCTGATGTTTATGTGTTTTGTCCTTGAGTGCTGCACAGGATTCTCTATGATAGAGATAGCACTGTTGTTGTCTATGTGAATGGGAGTCTCCTTGAAGTTGAAACCATAGTCAAGCATCTAATTCTGAATTTAAAGCACTTGAGCACAGTAGCTTGCAGTAGCAATGTACACAGCTTCAGCAGTTGATATAGAGACACAGGATTGTTTCTTGCATTGCCATGAGACAACCCTTCCACCAAGGAACTACATCCCCCAGATGTAAACTTTGCAGTCATATTGCAACCACAATAATCACTATCTGTATATGCATACAGATTGAAGTTAGAATTCTTGGGATACCAAAGACCAAGTGTTGAGGCACCTTTGAGGTATCTTAGAATTCTCTTGACAGTGATGAGGTGAGACATCTTGGGGTTGGCTTAATATATTGCACAAATGCATGTGGCAAACATGATATCAGGCCTGCTAGCTGTAAGATACATAAGGGACCCAATCATAGCCCTATAAAGGTGTTCATCCACACACTCCCCCTCAAGATCAGGCCCAAGGGAGTGGTTTCTTGCTATGGGTGTCCTAGCAATCTTACAATCAGTTATGTTGAATCTTTTGAGTATGTCCTGAACATACTTTGACTGACTTATGAAGATTCCATCTTCAACTTGCTTCACTTGAATTCCTAGAAAGAAATTGAGTTCCCCCATGGCACTCATTTCAAATCTGTCTTTCATTAGCTTCTCAGAGTCTTTGCAGAGCCTTGGATTAGTTGAACCAAAAATGATGTCATCTACATACACATGAACTAGCAGTAAGTCATTTCCCTATCCTTTGATGAAGAGAGTTCCATCTATAGTACCCCTTCTGTATCCATGCTTACATAGATACTGAGATAGAGTCTCATACCACTTTCTTAGTGCTTGGTGTAGCCCATAGAGAGCCTTATCAAGCTTGCAGACATAATTAGGATGATCAGGATCTGTAAAACCAGGTGGTTGTTTGATATAAACCTCTTCATCAATCACCCCATACAAAAAGCACACTTGACATCAAGTTGATAGACCTTGAAGTTCTTAGATGCGGTAAAGGCCAAGGATATCCTAACAGCTTCTAGTCTTGCTACAGGAGCAAAGACATCAGTGTAGTTAATTCCTTCTTCTTGTGTGTATAATTGAACAACTAGTCTAGCTTTGTTCTTGATGAAAATACCTCTATCATCTTTCTTATTCCAAAATACCTATTTGGTTCCTATAGTAGTCTTTCCATGAGGAAGAGGACATAGGTTCCAAACCTTCTGTCTCATGAATTGAAGTAGCTCCTCTTGCATGGCTTCAATCCAATTTCCATCCTTTAGAGCCTCAACAACTTTCTTGGGCTCTATCTGGGACAAGAAACAAGAGTGAAGACAAACAATTGCTTCATGGGTTTGTCCTCTTGTTCTTACCCCGGTGTCAACATCTCCAATGATGTTTGTGGTAGGATGAGACTTGTGGATCCTTAGCTGAGGGATCACAGCAAGTTGCTGAGACAGATCTATATTAGAGAAATTTAGATCTGGTATAGATGCTTCTTCCACCACTTCAACATACTTATCAAGAGAAACTTGATCCAATGAGTGTGTGACATCATTAATATGTTCATCTATGGGGTGGTTATCAGCATCAAGAAATTCTTGATCAATGTCACCACCACCATCATCTTTCTCTGCATTTAAAATTTCTTTGTTTGTCTGTTGAGCCTCTGAGCTGGAACTTGAAGGCATCTTAGATGTATCAGCTAAATTTGACATTGTTTTACTGATAGAAACTTTATTTGCTGAACTAGTTACAACTGGAGCTGAAGATTTGTAACTTGTAGGTCTTCCTAGCTCAAATCTTGGATCAGGATCACCTGGAGGTAAAATGTCTGTAGACCCTGAAACATTCTCACAAGATTTGTTAAAATAGTTGGTAACTAAGTCAAGATCAAATAGCCAATCCGGACCAGAACCTTTCACACTAGGAGTGTGCTCATTGAAAGTCACATTGGCTGACTCCTCAACTACTCTAGTTCTGAGATTGTATACTCCATAAGCTTTAGCTTGAGAAGAGTATCCAATGAAGTGTCCATCATCTGATTTCTCAGCAAACTACGCAATTTGATCTTTGGTATTCATGATACTGCATGGACATCCAAATGACCTGAGAAAACCAATAAAATGTTTTCTCTTGTGCCAAAGTTCATAAGGAGTCTTACCATGTGTCTTAACCACTAAAACTCTATTCTGTACATAGCAAGCAATGTTGACTGCCTCTGCCCAGAAGGTGATGGGCAGTTTAGAGTCAGACAACATGGTTCTAGCAGCTTCAATCAATGTCATAGTTCTCCTCTCAGCAACACCATTTTGCTGAGGAGTCCTGGGAGCACTATATTCTTGTAATACCCTCTTCATCACAAAATGTTTCAAGGATTTGGTTCTTAAATTCAGTTCCTTGATCACATCTTATGGTTTTGACCTTGTGATCACATTGATTCTCAATTCCTAAGATGAAATTCTTCAGAATCTCAGGGGTCTCATCCTTAGTTTTAAGAAAGAAGACCTAAGTGAATCTTGTAAAGTCATCTGTAATCACCAGACAGTAAGAGTTCCTTCCTAGACTCATTACACTGGTGGGGCCAAAGAGATCCATATGTAACAAGTGTAGGGGTGTAGTGATGGAGTTTCTTTCCTGAGGCTTATGAGATACCTTTTGTTGCTTCTCTTTCAGGCATGCAACACAATAGTCATCACTTGTAAACTCTTTCTTTGGCATTCCAGTTACCAAATCATTCTTAATTAGCTTATTCATGTTCTTAAAGTTTACATAGCACATTCTTTTATGCCAAAGAAAAGACTCGTCACTATTGGCTTTAGATAGAAAGCATGAAACTTCTCCTGAGGGAGATGTTTCTTGCAAATCCATCTTATATGTGTTCCCTTTTATGGGGGCTCTAAGCAGGATATACTCATGAGGAATAATCACCCCGAGCTTGAGAACAATGCACTCATGCTCAGTAAAGAGCATGTTATGACTCTGATCATAAAATTGGGATACACTCAGAAGATTGTACCCAAGCTCCTTGACAAAGTTTACCTTCTCAATACTGAGATTACCATTTATGACCTTGCCCCTTCCAGAAATGTAACCTCCTTCATCTCCTCCAAAAGCAACTGGTCCTCCATCAATCCTTTCAAAGTTCTGGAGTAGTGACCTATGGCCTGTCATGTGCCTGGAGCAACCACTATCAGTGATCTAGACATTTTTGTTTGTCTTGAGTTGTTCCTGCACAAAGAAAATGATTAGTTACATTTGGAAACCCGAGCCTTATTGGTCTTGGGCTCATCAAAGGAAGTAGAAGGTAATGAAACAGTAATAGATCCTATAGTTGTGCTCTGAGGATCTATTGATGTTGTTGATGGAGAACTTTCAGTCACTTGGTCTTTCCTTGACTTCCACACCACCTTTGGAAGTTTGGACCTGACCTTCAACACTTCAGAAGCTTTTGAGACTTTGGAAGTTTTGATGACTGAACCTTCTAAAGATCCTGCTAACACTGCAGCAGACTTCAGTGCTTCAGAAGTATTCCTTTCTTTCGAGACCATATCTTCTTCCGAAGTCAATTTTCCACTTGCCTTCTTCCTTCCTTTGGAGCTTCCGAAGGAAACAGATTTTCCTTCCGAAGCTGAGTTCTTCTTAAATATCTTGGGAGTCTCCTTCTTGGTCACATGAAGAGTACTCTTTGGATTGTATGGACAATCCATAGTAAGATCAGAGGTACTTTCACACATGACACAATTTATCTTTTTCCTCCAAAGAGTTTTCTTTTGAGAACAAGGCTAACTTTGATCACTTCCCTTCTCCACCTTCATCTTTGCAGATGCTGAGACAATCCCTTTGGGTTGAGGACTGTTCTTAGAGTTGAATGGTTCAGGCTGTGTAGCAGTGGTACACAATGGATTAGCCTTTTTCTTGATGCTGAGATGATTTGAACATGAACCAGAACTCTTGGTAGAAGAATTGAGGTTTATGTCTTCAGTCTTAACCATATCAAATCCTGCAGAAATTAAGACTTGTTTCTGCTTAGAGTTGAAAGTTGCCTTGATCTCTTGTGCCCTCCTGGCCTTTCTCTTGCCCTTTCTGATCAAGTTCTTCCTCATAGACTTGGTCACCTCAGGCTTCCTGCTCTCCTCAGAAGGACAGTGACCCTTCTAGAATCCTCCTCTTCACTCTTCTTAGAGGAATTCTTCATTATCACTTCTTCATCCTCTTCACTCAAGGGGTCTATGTGAGGAAGCTCATCTTCACAAGTTCCACACCTAGGTGATCTTAAAGACAAGATTATGTGTGGAGGAGCTATCTCACTAGATCCCAGTCCCTGCCGATTTTGATAACATACTTTTGCATGCAAGGATGAGGATATGATGTTCTTGAAGGTCTCTTCTTCAAGAACACATTTTTCTACCCTGGCTTTGCTGATCACAAGCTCAGCCTGGCATTCAGTTAACTTAGTTATGAGATCCTTGATATGAGTCCTGTAATTTGTATGCTCATGTTTTAAAACTAAAATGGTTTTCTCTAAGTCCTCTATCTTTAACTTATAATCATTTTCAGTCTTTCTAAAATCAGATTTTAGGATATTCAAGGACTCAAGATCAGATCTCATCTCTAAGTTATAGGACATGTATCTGTTGACTTTAGCAATCATTCAGTGTTAGGACCGTGTATGTACGGAGTACTAACGGATTCTGCGTGAAACCAGATCAAATAGCGTGGAATTCTATTTGATTGGCGATCCAATCAGTGAGAACGAATAACCCGATCGATCTTACGATGAAACAAACGTTAAGAATGGATTGAAATCAATCAGGAACGATCTATGAACTTGGATTTGCGACTTGGGACGCTCTGGACGGCTAGAGTACGAAGTATTATGAAGTAATTCGAAGTGTTACGTTTTTCCACGAATTATGTGGTATTTATAAGTTATCAGTGTTCATTCGTACGACTTCGTGCGACTAAAGCATGCGATTGACTCATATGCACGACTGAAGGTTCAGTCGTGCGATTGAACCAATCTTATGTCTCAATTATACGACTGATCCAATCACCTGGTTCAGTCGTGCGACTGGTCCATAAGCATGGTTCATTCATGCGTATGGGCCATAAGTATGGTCCATTAGCATGAATGTTCACATGACTAAGTTAAACACATTTCTAAGTTCTTATTGACTTAGAACTATGTAAAACAAACATCAAACCTATATAGTTAGTTCATATATGTGAATCACAATCAATATAAATATAACATGACAAAAACAATCACATATAAACATCACAATGCATTTTATATATAAACAATCATTTCATTACATTGGATTACACATGTGTATGACATGAAAGACTTTTACATTTCAAAACATAAACTAGGTACATGAATATGTATCAACAAACTCCCCTTGGACCTAGTTTAGCTAATGTCTAACAGTCTTTATGTGCTCTTGAAACTTCTTGTACTTCTCTTCTCTTATGACTCCCGTGTGAATCTCAAACGCGAAGCAGAGTCGTATGACATGTTGGAATTGAAGAGCTTGTACAATGTCTTGTGAGTCATAGAATAGTGGCCACTTGTAGATTGTGTAGAGATCTTCAGCTGACAAGTTGGTTGGACACATTAGGTCAAATACCCTGATAGTCTCGATCTTGCTCTCTTTAAGCAAAACTATGACTGCTTTGTAACATCCAAAAGTTCAATATTAATTTATTTAATTAAAATTAGTATTCAGTCGCATGCCATACGTGCGAATGAAGCTCAATCGCACGAATGACGGGCGTATAGGCTCAGTCGTATGATTGAGTCATGCGAATAAGCCTGTCGTCCGATTGAGTATGTCGGCTAAAAATAGGCATGAAGGATAAGTAGGGCGGTTAAGGGTGTTAAAAGCAGATTCTATCTGCTGTAACCTCACCCCCTTGTTCCCTTCGAACCCAAACACCCCTGTTCTTGCCAAATTGACTGAACTAGCTCCATTTTGGTAAGTTTTCCTTGGTACGGATCGATTCTTGAATATGTTAAGCTGTGTGGGTGGTGGAAATTGAGCCAAAAACATGTTTAAATCAGGGTTTCTGTTCAATCTTTCTGTTAAACTGAAAAGTGAAGGTTCGGGCCCTAGTTTTTGGGAAGTTTGATGAAATAAGGACCCGAAATGGTTGTAAATGAGGTGTACAGGTTCTGTTATGAATATGGTATAATCCAAATGGTTAAAACTCGAGTTTTTGGGTCAAATATGTCAAGAATACAGCTGCTGATCCGTTTCAGGCGAATGAGCCCAGTCGCATGACCCATTCGTGCGACTAAGTCAATCGCATTGTTCAAACGTGCGACTGAAGTTCAGTCGTATGAACCAATCGCACGAATGGAGGTCATTCGCACAGACCCTGTTACAGCTCATTCGCACCTCTGTCGTATGGTCCATTCATACGACTAAGCTCAGTCGCATGTTCAGTCGCACGAATGAGTCCAGTCGCATAGCCTTAGTCGTGTGAAGTGGTCAGCTAGGGAAATTTGACTAAGTTAGGGTTATTGTTTTAGATTTGCTTTGAGAAAGAGAAGTTTTAGCTGCCCTAGCATATTTGGATTGATAACCACTTGTTGGAAGCATTAAGGTGAGTTCTAATTGCCCTTTTTATGTGTTAATGTCATTTGATAAATGTTGTTTGACAAAATCGGGCACTGGCATGCATATAAATAAATAGAAAATGTGAATAAGAGTTGAAAGTGATAAATTATGGTGAATGGCGAGGTGGAGGTTTGACCCACCAACTATAGACGGAGGTTTGACCCGTCAACGCCAATTATAGACGGAGGTTTGACCCGTCAACGCGTGAGGTTGAGGTTTGACCCACCAAACTATAGACAGAGGTTTGACCCGTCAACGCGCGAGGTGGAGGTTTCACCCACCAAATTAAAATCGATAAAAAGATGTCCATAAATACCTTGTAGGTATTCGATATGCATATCAATACTGAAATAAATAAATGGACTGATGAATGTGTGTGTGAATCATTCGGTGTGGTAACAGTTGATGAGTTGTTGTTATTGAAATGTGGTGTATGTTAAAACTCACCAGTTTATCTGACTTTGTGTTTGTTTTCTTATGCATGCCAGGTAGTAATAGAGGTGCTCGTGATGGTCCCCCACAGAGTTAGCTTCCAGTTATGGTGTATGATACTGGCCACAAATGTTGGGTTTTGGGAATGAAGTACTTGAAGTTTAACAAAGTTTTGAATATCGGTTAAATACTTGTAAATATGGTTAACGATGTAAACAGTTTTTAATATATATAAAAATTCCGTTGCGTTTGTAGTCTTTGAATTGTTATAATAACCCAACTAGTAGCACCCTCCTTATTATATTATATTATATTGTTATGAGATTGAGGGTGTTACAAGTTGATATCAGAGCCTTGGTTAAAGAGATTTGAACAATTAATTATTTCAAACTTTAACTGAAAATGTGGGAAGTGCCAGTATCTACAACCGGAAGTGGGGTGAATTATTGTGTGGATGAGTACTTAATTATTTGTGATAATTCATTCAATTGTTGAATGAAAGTAAGTGTTTAAGATAAAGACTAGTATTATGTGTATGCATGATTTTGTGGTTTAGATAGGGTTAGGAATAAACTGTGAAAGGATAATGAGAAGAGGCAGGATGGTGTGAATAAGTAAATAATTGATAACACCTGGCCAATGTTATGAGCAATTTACATTATATGCAACATCCTGGTATCACTCGTTATTTGATTATGGTTTATTTCTGATCGTAGATGGAAGAAACCAGTAATACAAATTCTAGATCTGAAGCTAGGATCTCAGGTGATGAACTTAAGGCGGCTATAGGTGATGAGGTCGCCCGAGTGTTGCGTACTACCTTACCTAAAATGTTGAGCGACCTTAGGAAAGGTGGTGAATCGTCTTCCCAACCAACTCCTCCACCTGTTGTTATTGAGCCGGTAGTGGAGAAACCAGTGTCATATAAGCATTTTAAGGAGTGTGATCCGCCTAAGTTTGAAGGCCAAAACGATGTAGTAGTAACTTACAAATGGCTACGAGAGATGGAAGCAGCGTTTAAACTTAGTAGGTGTAAGGAAGACCAGAAGGTGGGCTTTGCAGTGCATTCTTTTCAAGCAGAAGCTTTGTACTGGTAGGATACAGTGGAACAGGCCATGGGTGAGGCCGCCGTAAGTCAGATGACGTGGGAAACTTTTAAAGCACTAGTGATAGAAAAGTTCTGCCCAAAAGGCAAGATGGACAGGATTGAGATTAAGTTTTTGCAGTTTCAAGCAGACGCTTTAAGTCACAAAGAGTATACTTCCAGATTTGAAGAAATGGCTCGTTTGGTACCTCATTTAGTAACTCCTAAGACAAAGAGGATTACTAGGTATGTTCAGGGATTACCTCCTAAGTAAGAATGCTGGTCAAGTCAAATTCTCCTTCTACTTAACAAGCCACGGTGAATTTGGCTGCGGACATGTATGAGGAAGTTGCTGAGTCTGAGAAACCTGTGGTGAAAGAAGAAGTGGTTA
Organism: Flaveria linearis; assembly: GCA_024085815.1. Classification (NCBI taxonomy): domain Eukaryota; kingdom Viridiplantae; phylum Streptophyta; class Magnoliopsida; order Asterales; family Asteraceae; genus Flaveria; species Flaveria linearis. Next base: position 32,443,582 of record CM044010.1, read on the forward strand.
GTCATCAGGAAGCTTCACTGAGTTCTAGGCCTATGTATGGACAAGGTGGGCCGCAGAAGAGAAAGTTTAATGCTAGGGGTTTTGTAGGTCCCCCTCCTCGGTGTAATAGATGTGGGAAGTTTCATAGAGGAGAATGTAGATTGAATCACCTGGCATGTCGTAAATGTGGGAAGCCTGGACATTTCGTTTCTAGATGTCCAGAACTTCGGTGTTATGGATGCAAGGAGATGGGACATATGAAATCTGAATGTCCAAAGTTTAGACCTGGACCGGTCCCTATTCGTGCAGTGGGAGGACCGAGTAAAGGCAGTGTGAGTGGTAGTAGCGGTACTGCGGGGAGAGCATTCACAATGACTACGGAGGAGGCCAAGGCATTACCGGATGTTGTGACGGGTACGTTTCTCGTTAATGATGTACCTGCTAGAATTTTATTTGATTCGGGAGCTAATAGGAGTTTTATATCAATAAAATTCCATGCCTTAATAAAAGTTAAACCATCAAAGCTAGATGTTGCCTTTTCAGTAGAAACTGCCTCTAACGAATTTATAGTTGTTAGTGAGGTAATAGATGATTGTTTTGTCGAACTAGAAGGTGTAAAATTTCCTGCTAGATTACACATGATGAAATTAGGAGGTTTTGATGTAGTATTGAGAATGGATTGGTTATCTACGTTTAAGGCTCAGATAATATGCAAAAGAAAGATGATTGTGTTGCGAGCACCAGATGGTAATTTGGTAACGGTTTTTGGTGATGAACATGATAGTGTGGTGAAAGTCATATCTATTTGAGAAATTATTGAGTAGGGGTTGCGAGTCATTTTTGGCATATGTAGTTGATACTGCTAAGAAGACGGAGAAATTAGAAGATGTTCCAGTGGTTTGTGATTTCCCCGATGTATTTCTTGAGGATCTACCCGGTATACCTCCTGATAGAGAAATTGAGTTTAGAATTGATTTAATACCTGAGGCAAAACCTATCGCTAAGACCCCTTATAGACTTGCACCGGCTGAGTTAAAGGAACTCCTGAAGCAATTACAGGAATTATTAGACAAAGGTTTTATTCGACCAAGCTCTTCGCCGTGGGGTGCTCTAGTTCTGTTTGTAAAGAAGAAAGATGGCGGTTTAAGGATGTGCATAGATTACAGAGAACTAAACAAGCCGACTGTCAAGAATAAATACCCATTACCTCGTATAGACGATTTGTTTGATCAACTCCAAGGTGCTAATTGGTTCTCAAAGATAGATCTTAGATCCGGGTATCATCAGTTGAAGGTAAGAGAAGAGGACATACCAAAGACAGCTTTTCGTATGCGATATGGGCATTATGAATTTTTGGTGATGTCGTTTGGGTTAACAAATGCTCCTGCTGCCTTCATGGATTTGATGAACAGAGTATGTAGACCGATGCTGGATAAATCGGTAATTGTGTTTATAGATGATATTTTGATATATTCTAAGAACGAAGGAGATCATGCTTGTCACATTCAAGAAGTATTGGAAACCTTGAGAAAGAATAAGTTGTATGCAAAATTCTCAAAGTGTGAATTTTGGTTAAGGGAAGTACAATTTTTGGGCCATGTGGTGAATGCGGATGGAATATTGGTGGATCCTGCAAAGATTGAAGCTGGGGTGAACTGGGGAATTCCTAAAAGTCCTTCAGAAATTCGTAGTTTCTTAGGACTGGCAGGATACTTTAGAAGATTTATTCAAGATTTTGCCAAAATTGCTTCTCCGTTGACGAAATTAACTCGAAAGGATGTTAAGTATGAATGGAATAAGGAACAGGAAGCTGCTTTTCAAGAACTGAAGAATCGATTGACACAAACCCCAGTATTAGCAATACCAGAAGGTGTAGATGATTTAGTAATATATTCTGATGCATCATATCAGGGATTGGGGTGTGTTTTAATGCAACGTGGGAGAGTTATTGCTTATGCTTCTAGACAGTTGAAGACCCATGAAGTTAATTACCCAACCCACAATTTAGAACTAGCAGCTGTAGTTTTTTCTCTTAAAATATGGCGACACTACTTATATGGAGTGAGGTGTACCATCTTTACTGATCATAAGAGCTTGAAGTATTTCTTTGAGCAAAAAGATTTGAATATGAGACAAAGGAGATGGTTGGAGTTAATCAAAGATTATGATTGTGAAATTTTGTATCACCCCGGAAAAGCAAATGTGGTTGCTGATGCATTGAGCAGAAAGGAGAAGTACGAACCAATTAAGGTTGAGGCGTATAAACTTGTGATTACTCCTGATTTTATGCAACAGTTGAAGCAAACCCAATTGGAAGCATTAAAAGAAGAAAACATTAAAAGAGAAAGAATGGTTGGTCAAGAAAAATATTTAGAAGAGAATAGTCAGGGTGTTAAAATCAGATTTGGTCGAATGTGGGTTTCGTTGGCTTTACGCGATAGGGTACTAGATGAAGCTCACAAATCTAGGTATTCCATTCTCCCAGGCATGACTAAAATGTATCAAGATTTAAAGCATGATTACTGGTGGCCAGGGATGAAATTTAATGTGATGCAGTATGTAAATAAATGTTTGACTTGTGCCCAAGTGAAAGCTGAACATCAGAAACCTTATGAATTATTGCAGCCATTAGCCATTCCAGTTTGGAAGTGGGATGATCTGACTATGGATTTTATAACGAAGTTGCCCCGTACACCAAAAGGTTATGATACTATTTGGGTAGTGGTAGATCAGCTAACCAAAAGTGCTTTATTTCTACCAATACGGGAAACTTATTCGGTGGAAAAGTTAGCTGATATCTTTACTAAAGAAATAGTTAGATTGCATGGAGTTCTGAAAAGTATCACGTCTGATAGAGATGCCAGATTTACCTCCAGGTATTGGAGAAAATTTCACGAAGCCATGGGAACTAGACTTTACTTTAGTACAGCCTATCATCCCAGACAGATGGTCAAAGTGAAAGAACTATTCAGACATTGGAGGATATGCTACGGGCATATAGTATAGATTTTGGAGGTAGCTGGGATAGTCATCTTCCTTTAGCTGAATTAGCATACAACAACAGTTATCAAGCTAACCTTCAAATGTCCCCGTTTGAGATGTTGTACGGAAGAAAATGCAGAACTCCACTTTATTGGGGAGATATGGGGCAACGTGAATTGGAAATAGTGAAATAGTTGAAGAAACAATGTCAAAGTTTGAAGTAGTTAAAAATCGTATTAGAGAGGCGAAAAGCAGGCAGAAATCATATGCAGATCGTAGAAGGAAACCATTAGATTTAAAGTTGGGGATTTTGTCTTGTTAAAAGTTTCTCCATGGAATGGCATTATTCGATTTAGAAAGAGGGGTAAACTAAGTCCACGTTTTATTGGACCTTTCCAAATAGTGGAGAAAGTAGGGTACGTGGCGTATAGGTTGGACTTGCCTGAAGAATTAAATGCTATTCATCCAACCTTCCACGTCTCTCAGTTACGGAAGTGATTAGCTAATGAAACTCAATATGTACCATTAGATGATATTGAGGTTGATGAGAAGCTCAATTATGTTGAACAACCTATGGCCATTATGGATCGTAAAGAGAAGAAACTTAGAAATAAGAGCATTAGTTTAGTCCGGGTGCAGTGGGCACATCGCCAAGGATCTGAGTCAACCTGGGAATCAGAAGAATAAATGAGGCGGAACTACCCCCAATTGTTTTAGCCAGGTTTCAAGGACGAAACCCTAAATAAGGTGGGTAGACTTGTAACATCCAAAAGTTCAATATTAATTTATTTAATTAAAATTAGTATTCAGTCGCATGCCATACGTGCAAATGAAGCTCAATCGCACGAATGACGGGCGTATGGGCTCAGTCGTACGATTGAGTCGTGCGAATAAGCCAGTCGTGCAATTGAGTATGTCGGCTAAAAATAGGCATGAAGGATAAGTAGGGCGGTTAAGGGTGTTAAAAGCAGATTCTATCTGCTGTAACCTCACCCCCTTGTTCCCTTCGAACCCAAACACCCCTGTTCTTACCAAATTGACTGAACTAGCTCTGTTTTGGTAAGTTTTGCTTGGTAAGGATCGATTCTTGAATATGTTAAGCTGTGTGGGTGGTGGAAATTGAGCCAAAAACATGTTTAAATCAGGGTTTCTGTTCAATCTTTCTGTTAAACTGAAAAGTGAAGGTTCGGGCCCTAGTTTTTGGGAAGTTTGATGAAATAAGGACCCGAAATGGTTGTAAATAAGGTGTACAGGTTCTGTTATGAATATGGTATAATCCAAATGGTTAAAACTCGAGTTTTTGGATCAAATATGTCAAGAACACAGCTGCTGATCCGTTTCAGGCGAATGAGCCCAGTCGCATGACCCATTCGTGCGACTGAGTCAATCGTATTGTTCAAACGTGCGACTGAAGTTCAGTCGCATGAACCAATCGCACGAATGGAGGTCATTCGCACAGACTCTGTTATAGCTCATTCTCACCTCTGTCGTATGGTCCATTCGTACGACTAAGCTCAGTCGCATGTTCAGTCGCACGAATGAGTCCAGTTGCATAGCCTTAGTCGTATGAAGTGGTCAGCTAGGGAAATTTGACTAAGTTAGGGTTATTTTTTTAGATTTGCTTTAAGAAAGAGAAGTTTTAGCTGCCTAGCATATTTGGATTGATAACCACTTGTTGGAAACATTAAGGTGAGTTCTAATTGCCCTTTTATGTGTTAATGTCGTTTGATAAATGTTGTTTGACAAAATCGGGCACTGGTATGCATATAAATAAATAGAAAATGTGAATAAGAGTTGAAAGTGGTAAATTGTGGTGAATGGCGAGGTGGAGGTTTGACCCACCAACTATAGACGGAGGTTTGACTCGTCAACGCCAATTATAGACGGAGGTTTGACCCATCAACGCACGAGGTGGAGGTTTGACCCACCAAACTATAGACGGAGGTTTGACCCGTCAACGCGCGAGGTGGAGGTTTCACCCACCAAATTAAAATCGATAAAAAGATGTCCATAAATAACTTGTAGGTATTCGATATGCATATCAATACTGGGATAAATAATGGACTGATGAATGTGTGTGTGAATCATTCGGTGTGGTAACAGTTGATGAGTTGTTGTTATTGAAATGTGGTGTATGTTAGAACTCACCAGTTTATCTAACTTTGTGTTTGTTTTCTTATGCATGCCAGGTAGTAATAGAGGTGCTCGTGATGGTCCCCCCACAGAGTTAGCTTCCAGTTACGGTGTATGATACTGGCCACAAATGTTGGGTTTTGGGAATGAAGTACTTGAAGTTTAACAAAGTTTTGAATATCGGTTAAAGCCTTGTAAATATGGTTAACGATGTAAACAATTTTTAATATATATAAAAATTCCGCTGCGTTTGTAGTCTCTGAATTGTTATAATAACCCAACTAGTAGCACCCTCCTTATTATATTATATTATATTGTTATGAGATTGAGGGTGTTACATGCTTCTCCCGTCCGCCAGTCGTAATACCACCATTTGAAGTGTGGAGTGAAGTCCTGAGGCATTTCCCGTAATGGGACCTATGACATTGTGCGCGGAGGACTCCACTTCAGCAGTACTTTAGGCTTTCCAGTGTGAGGATCAACTTTTGTTTATGAACCGTTTAGGCTGTTGAGGCCTGAAGTTGACCCACCTGGTGTGGTATTCTCTCTTCAACGCCGTCTCGAACCACCCCGACATTTTCTGGGGTTGGCGTACAAAAGGTCTAAACAGGCAAGCCTGTTTAAATAAATACCAGGAAGAGTCTTCAGATCATGAGGGAATCTAAAGTACTCTATCCCCTTCTCCCTCTTTACGGCATAGACCTCCAAGTCCTCAAAATACGCCCAGCTAATAATCTTGCCAGACACCTTTTGATGCTTCTTAACTCTGTAGAGTTTGGTGTAGGCGTTAGACTTTCGCGGTTGTCACTGGGCTCTCATTTCTTCTAAGCACACAGCCCACTCAGCCTTCTTGATATCGACATCAGCGTCCGAGGCTTGGGCTTTCCCTTCTTCTTTCTCCTTGTCTTTCTCTTTAGCATCAAGAGCTCCAAATGTATCACTGCCAAATGTTTCACCCAAATCGGGGATAACATTTCCGTGTTGGTTAGTGTACTATGGATACTCTTGTGCAGTGATATCCTCGATATCAATCTCATCGACGCCCTGCAGCTCTTCATCACTCATGACATCAACCTCGGGAGCATCCTTGACTAGCTCATCCGGGTTGAGTCTAAACATATCGGCCAGCTGCTCGTCTGTGAGATCATGAATGATCTCTCCCTCTTTGGGTGTGTAACTCACAGATCGTTATACTATTCTTTGCAAATCATGAATCATTGTTAGCTGAGTCTTGATTTGCTGAAGGGGTGCGATGTCGTAGTCGCATGCTTGATCAGCTTCATCTGTTGGATTAAACATTTAAAACACAATCTCACTCATATCAGTAATTAGAATAATTAAACATTAATAAACATTAATTACATTAGTGTAATAAGTATTACAAGTACAAAAGTATTTTCAAATACATAGAAATCTAATCATTACTTTTGCCTTGGGAGCTCGACTCTTCAGCTTGGGGTGCTGATGTGGAGGGTCGTGGATCTTGATTCCTCTTGGTGCGCCTCTCCCGAGCAGATGGATTTGAGGCTGATGCAGATGCATCACCTTCATGCTCTGGCTTATCATCATCTCCCCCATCCTTGTCCTTTCCACTGCCTTCCGCCTCATTCACTTCATCATCATCATCATCTGATTCATCACCGGATGAATCATCATCATCATCATCTCCGTCATCATCGTCACCCTTGATCTTTAGGGGCTCACCCTTAGTCCCTTTGAGTCGGAGAAGAAGCTTTTTGTTCTTCTTCTCGACCTCCTCTATCCTCTTTACCGAGGCCATCAGTAGCTCATTCTGTGCTATCAAGGCACTATGAGCTCTGGCCAAGGCTCTCTCATGGGTAGCATCTCTCTCAGTCAGATGGGCAATCTGTTGACTCTGAGTTGCATCCCTCTATGTCAACAGGGCAATCTGCTTGCTCTGTGCAGCGTTGACTGCCATCAACTGGTTCATCTGGTTCGCTCGGATGTCATCAGTAGCGAGTAGTTTGAGAACCAGACGGTTGAGGCTAGCCAGCTACTCCTCTATCCCAACAGTGGCCAGAGGAGATCCTTATGGAGGGATCGATGATGTGGAAGGGCCGATTTAGGGCATGGTAGATGTGGTGGTGGATGATGTGTGGGTGGGAGTGGGGATGAATATGAATGGTGATAGAATGGATGTGGGTATGGTCCGTGTGGTGGTAGGAATAGTGGTGGCTAAGGTGGTAGCGGTGGTTGTTGGATTGGTGGCGGTAGTGGTTGGAGTGGTGGTAGTGGTGGTAGGAGTAGTGGCAGTGGTGGTTGTTGTGGTTGTGGTGGTGGAGGAAATAATCAGCACAATCCTCCGTCTCTTTCCCTTCTTGCCATGGGGCTGGGCCATTCTTTTCAGCCTCGAACCCCTGGCAAGCTGGGCTCCCCCTGGGCTAGTTGGCTGGGGAGGTGTATAAGTAGGATCTGAAGTCTCAAAACCTGTAGCCCCAGCCTGGCGTCCTCCAACCGCCTCCTCTCCCCTCTCGGTAGCCACTAAACGGCTAACGACTGTCCTCGTTAGAGGCTCCTCATCCGATTCGTCCTCTTCTTCATCAACCAAGAAGTCCCGGTGGATGGCAGCCTACTCCGATCCACCGGGAGCAGATGTACTACTGTGTGGAGGTGGTGGTGATATAGTAGACGTGTCTGTGGCCATTGATTGACTGGGGCATGTATCTCCACCACCTTGACCATTATCATGGTCATCATCGTCGTTGTCATCGTCAGCAGGAGCCATAATAGGCTCGACGTCCGAGTCACTGTCATCGTGACACCACTTCTTGCGAGCTGGCGCCACATAACCCTCATTAGCCAGATGGCCGAAGAATCTCCTTACTGCGGGCTTCACCTGCTTCCCCTGGTAGACCTTCATCCTTCCTAGGGTAGTATCATCCATCACCTCTAGGGTCACAGCATCATCCTCCTCCTTTGGCAGCATAGGAAGTTTCTCGTCGATGATCATCTGCAAGAATCTTGGGTACATGCAGAAGCCTTCTTTTCCTTTAGCCTCAATGTTCTCCGTCAGGTAGGACAAGAACATGCGTGAAAAACTGAACAGGTGGTTCAGCACCAGCGCAACGTATGCGTTCTGGATTTGGTCTGAGAGCTCATCAAATCCTCCTCTCCTGGAGGCTACGCATTTCACGATCACGTGTGCCAGATACTTGAATTGCGAGCACATGTTACTCTTATTTAGCATGACGGCATTGATGTCGCCGGCGTACTTGATCCTAAGAAAGCATCCTCGTACCGTTAGGGGATGCAGCTTGGTTGGGTGTGTTCCATCATCATCCAATTCCAAGACTCACCGTAGGTTGTCTTCACCAATCTCTTTATCTTGACCGAAGATAGAACTCCGGATGTAGAAAGGCTCAGTAGACCGGGCAACAACAACATTCTCCCAGAATGCCTGCTGGATCGACCTATAAGGAGTACAAGGAGTAGAAATAGCCTTGAAGATCCTTGATCTTCGTAGGAAGGCTATAATCCCGATGAACTCAGCAGCATTCCGGGATGTAGTGTCTAGATGAGCGCATATGTTGTGCTCATCGTCCATCTATCAGCCATTTTTTCTGCAATAGAAGAAACCAACACATTACTTCCATTCATAAGAGATAAACAATTGAATTAGAACAGATTTAGACAAACAATTTCAATTGTGCGATTGAAGCATACGACTGAGTTCAGTCGTACGATTGAGCCTGCGACTAAACTTAGTCGTATGCTATACCAGTGCGGTTGAGTCAGTCGTGTGACTGAGTCACCGATTGATTCAATCGGATTGAATCAATCGTGCGATTGAATAATACATCTGGCTCAATCGTGCGACTAAGTCATACGACTGGCTCAATCGTGCGACTGAAGTTCATCAGCCTATTCATTCTTGCACTGTTCGATTGTGTCTTGCACTGTTCGAACCATTAAATTTGAATATTCATCAAAACGTTAAATTAAACTTTGTGTTTAGGCTCATATGGTTCACAGGGACCCGAAACAACACTTAATGTCATTTAAATCAACTTTATTTTACATTTAAGTGGCCTATATTATGTTTTTAGTCCCGTTTCTTTGTTTTATCAATTACGACCCATTTAAGTTCAATTTATCTGCATTTGATCCTGATTTCATCGGCAAAGTACCTAAAGCTGAACGCTAGTTGGTTAGTAATGAAATCGTAGTGTAATCACAGATTTTTGGAAATTTTGGCAGGGTGTATGGGTAATGGGCGGTTTTTGAGAAGCTTTTGAAGTGATGGGGATTACGACCGACTAAGTCTCTATTTATACTATTTTGGGATTCAGTCGTGCGCCTGGACCCATGCGCATGCCTCAATCGTGCGACTGGACCCATGCGCACGATTCAATCGTGCGACTGGGGTTCAGTCATGCGACTGACTCAGACTCCTTCATTCAGTCGTACGATTGGTTCATTCTTATGATCCAATCGCACGGTTCCCCCCATACTCATGGTTCATTCGTGTGACTAGCTCATACTCATGGTACATTCGTGTGCTTTGCTCATACTTATGGTCCAATCATGCGACTGGTCCATACTTATGGTCCAATCGTCAATTGGTCCATACTCATGGTTCAATCGTGCGATTGGTTCATACTTATGAGTTTGACTTCATCCATTTCCACACACACTCAAACTTAAATTTTGATTAATAAACGTTATGACAAATGATCATTTCAGACATGATCTTTTAACATAAATCCTTTGATCACCTCAGACGTGATCTTTTTAAATTAAAACCGATTGATCACCTCAGATGTGATCCTTTTAATAGAAATCGTTTGGTCACCTCAGACGTGACCCTTTTAAATTATGATTCACAGAGTTCATCTAGTTGCATAGTCCAATATTGATACCTAATTGATAGATAAAACAGAAAACAACTTGAATTGAAATGAAACAGAACATATTTTTATGGTTTTGTTTGAGGTGGGTTGAAAACATTTTAATTTTCCTTAATAGATTTCTCCCCCTAAACAGAACAGCATCAAGCACTTACATCTTATCTGGAAGGACTCTTATGGAATCATACAGGCATAACCATAATCATTTGGGACCCTTTAGCATATGTTTGTTTAACTTATTCTTATTTGTCTAAGAGTTCAAAGCCCTAACAGGAAATCATACTAGAACTGAAAGAAGCACATAATGATTTTGACTATCGAGGATTGCTGCCACGATGATTGTCAGTATATTTGTCCACTTAAATCCATACACAGATTTTTAACTCACATTGGTGATTAGTTAGATTTGTTATTTCAACAAGCATTTGTGGATCCCACGCTTATATGGTAATCAACATTCTTCAGGAGATTTTTGAGCGGTCTACGGGTTTGGACAAGAAGAAACTATTCTAAAAGCTTTCAAAGAGATGCCAATCCTCAGGTCAGTGTCATCGCACAGCAGAGAGGCACAAACAACAATGAATTCTAGAATATTTAAGTTATGCTTATCCTCAGGTCCGTGTCATCGCACAGTAGAGAGGCACACAACCTATCTTCTTGTTTGAGCACTTTTCTTTTACACATTACGCACCAACAACATTAGTCATTCGCTTGATTGCGTTTAACATTTTTTCATGTGCTTTGCTCATTTAAAAGGTCATCCGCACACATTTGTGGCGTTTAATTTGCTCGTCACCCCTTATTGAAAATACTTGATTATGTTAACCAGGTTTAAGGTGGAAGCCTACAGCTAGTTGAACTATTTAGTTTTAATTTGTTTCACCAATGAGGTCTACTCGTCTATTGTGTTGAATCTACCGACACATCATATAATGGACTAGCAAACTCTAGGCCTACTTTCTCTATGTTACCTCAGTTACAGGCTAGTTTACTATCATTTTTCCTTTGTTTGGCTTATTTTTCTCAGACTCATCATTTTAATGTAACAGTTTGAACCTTTAAGTCCTTTTGATGTCCCAAACAATTTGTTCCCTGTGTACTATCATCTTCCATAGTTTTGAATCAACCTCACAGATTTGATGTCTTTCCTTTTAGCTTTTCTGCCCACCCTCGTTTTTTTTGAGTAATTTAAGTACTAACTACTGAAACTAAACCTATTCTCCCCCTAAAATTCTAAAACCAAAAAGCTTTTTGAGTTTTTGGATTTTTTTTAAAGACAACAAAAATAAAATAAAGAAAAAATTAAAATTAAAATTAAAACGTAAAGACGGACTAAGAACTAGATTCATTCGGAATGACATCACTTTTCTTTTTGACGCCAATGACCTTAAAAGATATAAAAACCGAGGTTTATCAAATGCTTTTGTGCAGATGTCGGCGCGTTGAAAATCCGTATTAATTTTAACAACATCGATTAATTGCTTTTCAAAACAGTCACGTATAAAGTGATTTAATACCGATGTGTTTTGTATTTGGGTGTTGGACCGGATTTTTAGTGACTGCAATTGCAGCTGGATTATCAACATAAATAGGGGTGTTAGAAAATTACAAACCGTAGTCTCGCATTTACTGTTGAATCCAGATGATTTAAGAACAGCAACTTGCAGCGGCAACGTATTCGTCTTAACATGTCGATAGAGCTACCGACGTCTGCTTCTTACACTACCAGGTGACTAACCGTCTTCCAAAGAACTGACATCCCGCTAATGTTGACTTGCAGTTCATCTTGCAACCACCGTAATCCGAGTCACCATACGCTGTAAGCTCAAAGTCATCATCATGAGGATACCACAACCCAAGTGTTGGAGTACCCTTCAGATAACGAAAGATCCTCTTTACTCCAATTAGGTGATTTACTTTGGGTTTTGTGTGATATCTGGAACAGTGACAAGTGGCATACATAATATCAGGATTAGAAGCTGTGAGGTACATGAGAGATCCATCATTCCTCGATACATGGTAGCATCGACCACATCACCATTTTCGTCGGGTGCCACATCGTGATTCGTGGCAAGTGGAGTCCCAGCAGCCGTTGCATTCTTCATGTCAAAATGACTCATGATATCTCCTACATATTTGGTCTGATGTAGGAAGATACCATTTGGTGTCTGATCTACTTGTAAACCGAGAAAGAACTTCATCTCTCCCATGGCACTCATTTCGAACTCAGCTTTCATCACAGATTCAAATTCTTTACACAATGCTTCGTTCTTGGAACCGAAGATTATGTCATCCACGTATATCTGCACCGGTAGTAAATCACCGTCCTTTTCTTTTATGAACAGTGTGCAGTCAATGACCCCTCTGCGAAAACCATGTTTCAGCAGGTGAGTAGAGAGTTTCTCTTACCAGGCTCGAGGGGCTTGATGTAGCCCGTACAAGGCCTTGTCCAGTTTATACACTCTATCCCAATAATAAGGATCCTCAAATCCTTCAGGTTGACTAACGAACACTGTTTTCCGGATTTCACCATGAAGTAATGCACTTTTGACATCAAGTTGATAGACTTTGATCTGCATGTAGGATGCATAGGCTAAAAAGATACGAATAGCTTCCATCCTTGCCATAGGTGCAAACACTTCATTATAGTCAATGCCTTCGACTTGTCGACACCCTTAAACGACAAGCCAAGCCTTGTTCCTGATTATGACCCCTTGGTCATCTTTCTTGCATCGAAGAACCCATTTAGTACCAATCACTTTTGTACCTTTTGGTATGTCCACAAGTGTCCAGACTCCTAACTTCTTGAACTGAAAAAGTTCTTCTTGCATAGCACTTACCCATGCTTTATCTTTTTAATCTTCACTGACATGCTTTGGCTCAACTTGAGAAACAAAGCATCGATAAGCACCATCGTGTAGGTATCCCTTTTCCATGATTGCAGCATAATCAGCTGAGTATAACTGATTTCTTGTTTGAACTCCCGATAAAATATCTCCTATGATGTTGTCCAGAGGATGATGTACATTAACTCGAGTTCCTGGAGTTGTGGGTACTGCGACTTCAGTATCCAGATTCTGAACCGTTGGAGTATGCGGTTTAGAAGAGTCAGCTGCATCATGATCAGAGGCTGTACAACTTTCGATAGTAGGAACTTGGTCTTCCTGTTCCACGTTTATGGTTTCAACTTCTTCATCATTAGAAGAAGAAACACTTACCTCAAGCTCTCCCCCTGAAGGGCTAGAAGTATCATCTAATGGAATGGATGATGTCGAGTCAGATGTGGGAGCATTCAGAACATCGTCCATCATGCGTGCAGCTAAGTCATCATCAGAATGGGAAGGAGGTAGATTGAAGGATTTGAAAAATCCATCATAGTCGAAGAAAAAGGAAGGTCCTTTTCCTGCAGGAGGGGTGGTGTATCTTTGAACATCAACATTGCACCACACTTCTACCGGACCAGTTGAGTTATTATAAACCCGTTTGTCTGGTATAATGTATCCTAGTAAGATACCTTCTTCTGCCTTCTCGCAGAACTTCCCAGTCTGATTCTTTTTAGCAGCATGCAAGGTGCACCAAATGGTTCTAGATACTCTAAATTGGGTTTTCATTATTGGAGAAACTCATAACAAGTTTTTCCATGACGTTTGACTATCAAGACCCGATTTAGAGTGTAACATGCATTAGCTACTGCCTCGTTCCAGAATTAAACTGGCAGTTTGGAGTCAGCTAGCATAGTCCTTGCTATCTCTATCAAGTTGTGATTCTTCCTTTCAGCAACACCATTCATTTGTGGAGTGTAAGCAGAGGTAAACTGATGAATAATTCCCTTCTCTCAACAGAAGGCCTCCGTCCACTGATTCTTGAACTTTGTCCCATTATCTGATCGAATCCTTCTTACTTTCAGCTTGTAGAGAGACTCCAATGTGTTAACAAGATGTTTGAATGATTCAAATGTCTCTGATTTTGCTTTCAGAAACATCACCCAAGAGAATCTTGAGTAATCATCCGTTGCCACAAAGCAGTACCAATCTCCTGCTATGCTTTTTGGGCTCACTGGGCCAAACAGATCCATGTGTAGAAGCTCGAGAGGAATGTCGATAGAATTGACTTTCTTTGCTTTGTGAGGCTTCTTGGTCTGTTTCCATTTCTTGCAGGCAACACAGAAATCTGGAAGTTGGAAATTCTTGACTGTAACACCATCTACCAGATCGTTCTGAACTAGATGGTTCATCTTCCTGGGATTGATGTGTCCCATTCACCTATGCCAGGAGACTGAATCTTTTTCTGTTGCTTTTGACAAGAAGCACTGACCAGTAGAATCAGTTGTGGAGGCTTTTGATAGGTCCAAGACATAAAGGTCGTTATATCTTGAAGTCGACATTAAAACTTGTTCCTCCGGGATGACATACTCCTTCTTCAGTATGTAGCACCTCTTATAGTCAAACCCAACCTTGAACCCTTTATCACAGATTTGAGAGACAGAAAGCAAGTTGTTCTGTGGCTGCTGAACGTAGTTGACCTTGTCAAACTTCACTTTCTCTGTTTCCCACTTCGCCTTGCGCGGTGATGTAACCTCCTTTGTTCCCAGCGAATGACACGTGTCCCCCTTCAATTTGCTTGACGTTGAAAAGGAGAGACGAATTCCCTGTCATGTGCCTAGACGCCCCACTATCAATAATCCAGGTATTAGTGATAACGCTGTAGCGGACACCCTGCACATACAATGAAAAGATTAGTCCAGGTTTGGGACCCAAGCTTTAACTGGATTGTGTGTCCCAGAGGTATCACACATCATGAACTCAACCCACTGATCTTCAGAGGTTGAGGGCACATCTTTCTTTTCTTTGTTTTCACTATCAAACACAAGACTTGCTTTTTCTTTCCATAAACTAGTTTTGTGTAAGGCTTGTTTATGGTAAACAGATGACTGGCTTATGGTTTGAACTTTAGGTTCACTAACAATCTTTGGAGAGATGTGTCCTCTTTTTCCACAACTGTAGCAAGATCTCCCTTTGACAGTGTGAGGAAAGCATTGACGAGGGGCTGAGTTTGGTCGGGGACTGGGTAGTTTCTTTTCACTTTTAGATGTTTCTCCTTCTTTAACAAAAATAATTGTTTTGACATTTGTAACATCTTTTGATTTCATTTTATTTAAATGTTGATGACTTGCTGGTTTAGGGTTTGTTGCCTTAGACTGTTTAGGTTCTGAAAAAGACGTTTTTAAACCTGACCCGAAGTTATCTTTCTCAATTTTATCAGTCAAGTCTTCAACAGGCATCTTATCTTTTGATACGAAAGTAGTATTCTTCTGTTCGGTGACAGACTTCACGGTTTTACCCGTAGAATCTGGATCACTGACCAGAGGAGTAGACACCACATGATCCTTTACTGGGTTATAATTGATTGGTTTACATTTAGTGTTCAAAAGAATAGCATGTGGTGGCGGTACTAATTTATAACCCAGACCTTCCCCGCCATTTCGTTCTTTCACTAAGTTTTGAACTATGTGTGAAGAACTTGCTAAACTGTGCAGTTTTTGTTTTAAGGATTCAACTTCTACTTGCAAAATAGCTTTCTCCTTTTTAGTTTCTTCTAAAGAATTTAAATAGAACTTAATATCATTAGATTGACTTAAAGCAACAGCTTCGGTTTCCCTTAGTTGTTTCCCTAACAGTTCTATATTTTCTTTGAAGCTGCACTCATTTTATTTTAACACACAGTTTGCATCAGTGCAGAGTTGTAAATCATTTACTAGATTATCATTATGTTCTAATAACCTAGCAAACTTCAAATCAATGCTTTCCCTAAATTTATCACATTCAGAACAAGCATGTTTATCAAATAATTTGTCTTTAGAATATACCTGTGTAGAACTAGACGAATCAACCATCAGTGCAGTCTCATATTCTTTGATGACTTGAGATTCTGAATTTTCAGCACTCAACTCTTCTTCAACCAAGTGATCAACAACATCCCTAGCTTCTTTGATATTTGAACTTGCCTGATCAGCTATGATGTCTCCCTCACTTGCAGATCCATCATCCAAGCCATCAACAAGCACAACATTGGATTCACCCTCAGAACGAATCGAAAGGACCAGTCTTTCCTTCATCACCTTGTGCAACCAAAGCCTTAGAATCTTTACTAGACGATGCACTAACCTTCTCCTTTTCTTGACGGTTGAACGTGGGAAAAGGATTTCCATTCCCAGTCTTTTTTGGCTTTGTGCACTCATGTTTGAAATGCCCTTTCTCTCCATAATTGAATCAAGTAACTTTGGTTGTATCAAATCCAAACATAGTGTCTTTACTTGCAACCAAATTTTGCCCCGTCTTCTTGACAAACTTCTTGGCTCTTCTAACAATACTAGCCAAGGCCCAAATTATATCCATGTGTTCCAGCTCAGTTTCATCAACTTGCTCATAATCCTCGTCACCAAGATGACAGTTCCTAATTTTACCAGCAACTAACCCATCATAAGATTAAACAACGGCAGCTAGAAGATCCATATGTTCTTTAGCAACTTCCACGGTGATATTCCCGAGATTCTCGGTCTTTAACTTGGTAGTATTTGCTTCAGGAACAATATATTGGGTGCTAGTTGACCCTGACATGTCAGTTCCAGATGAGTTGCTTTGGGAAGGTGCAGAAGAGTTAGACACAAACGCCATTTGAAGCTATGCGCCTGATGTAGAAGGAGTTGGAACTGAGTTGTAGAGTGCAGGATTCTGAGCATAGGATCCTTTCTTTGACTTGTATTTCTGACACAGCTCTTCCTCCCTCAACTTCAGAATGAAATCATTTATGTCTAAAGTGGCAAGAATGTCATTTTGCCTTAAATTAGACATAAATGGATCCCATTTGTCTGGCATACCATCAGCAAAGCTAGAGACTTTATCTTCCATGGATGTGGTCACGCCATGAGTGTGCAACTCACTCATCAGATTATAGAATATGTCGATGATATCATCTAAGCTCTCCTTTCTAATTGGTGAGAAGTTGTCGAATTCCTTCTTAAGAGCTTTTACCTTTAGTGCTTTCAGAGTTGCATTGTTTTCGTATCTCTTTTCCAAGGCTTCCCATAGTTTCTTAGACTGCTTGTTCTCAGAAAACTGATGAAATATATCTTTAGGTATTGACTGAGTCAACAAGGCATATGCTTTCTTTTCAGCATTATGCATAGTCTTCTGCGATTCACTCATTCCTCCTAAAGTAAGCTTTACCCCATTAGCACTGACTGGCACCACGTAACCAGTCTCAATTGACGTCCATAAATTTGGGTCAACTCCATTTAGGTAGATTTCAAATTGCTGCTTCCATTGTGGGTATTCATCCAACGTTAACAGCTTTGGAGGTTTGTTATGATTCCCGATTTCACTTTCTAGAAGTAGAAGATTCTGGATGCGTGAGTCCTTTCCAGCAGTAAAGCAGAGAACTGATCTTCCATTTTTGTAAACTTGATGAACTAAGAACAGGACAGATTGACTTATGCGATTGGACAAGCCGACTGGTTCAACCGTGCGATTGAAGGATGCGAATGGCTTCAATCGTGCGATTGGATTCAGTAGTGCGAATGAACAGGACGAATGAAGTCAACCATATGGAATACTTCAACCATGCGAATGAACTGTGCAAATGAGTCCAGTCGTGCGATTGAACTATGCGAATGGGATTCAGTCGTGCGATTGGGCCAATCGTGCGACTGAAGCTGCTGCTGCGGGAAAAATCAAATTTTTTTTGAACACTTGACTCAAAATTACGAATTTTCACGAACCCTAATCTACCGTATGGGAAAACGTCGAAACTTTTGACACAAAGACTCGACAAAACAAGTTTTGACGTGAAAAGGTGTATCTTTTGAATAAAAACGTTACTTTTGACACCAAAACCAATTGAATCCACGCAAAATCACGAGCCTAAGCTCTGATACCACTTGTTAGGACCGTGTACGTATGGAGTACTAACGGATTCTACATGAAACCAGATCAAATAGCGTGGAATTCTATTTGATCGGCGATCCAATCAGTGAGAACGAATAACCCGATCGATCTTACGATGAAACAAATGTTAAGAATGGATTGAAATCGATCAGGAACGGTCTATGAACTTGGATTTGCGACGGGACGCTCTGGACGGCTAGGGTACGAAGTATTATGAAGTAATTCGAAGTGTTACGTTTTCCCACGAATTATGTCGTATTTATAGGTTATTAGTGTTCATTCGTATGACTAAACCATTAGCATGGTTTAGTCGTGCGACTGAAGCATGCGATTGACTCATACGCACGATTGAAGGTTCAGTCGTGCGATTGAACCAATCTTATGTCTCAATCATACGACTGATCCAGTCACCTGGTTCAGTCGTGCGACTGGTCCATAAGCATGGTTCGTTCATGCGTATGGGCCATAAGTATGGTCCATTAGCATGAATGTTCACATGACTAAGTTAAACACATTTCTAAGTTCTTATTGACTTAGAACTATGTAAAACAAACATCAAACCTATACAGTTAGTTCATATATGTGAATCACAATCAATATAAATATAACATGACAAAAACAATCACATATAAACATCATAATGCATTTTATATATAAACAATCATTTCATTACATTGGATTACACATGCGTAAGACATGAAAGACTTTTACATTTCAGAACATAAACCAGGTACATGAATATGTATCAATATGCAGGAGTGAAAAGATGTTCCAATACCTTGGTTTCATCATGGTCAGCCATCAATGCTTGGTTTGGAGATGCATCTTCCACCTGAAAGCTCCAGTCAAAGCCACCTTCTTCAACAGCAACTGCAGCTTACTGCTTTGGCTTCTCATTCTGGGTAGCTTTATCAGTGTAGTTTGGTCTGGATTGTGCTTGTCCGCCATTTGTTCTTGGTGCCTTGCACTCCCTAGCAAAGTGACCCATCAAGTTACAGTTGTAACACTTAACTTTGCTTTTGTCCAGTCCAAACTTTCCACTGGCTGTATTGCTAGGAAACATCCTTACTGTCCTCTTCTAGAACCTCTTGGCTCTGTGAGTGAGAAGATCCATTTGATGGACTATCTCCATGTACTCCAGGTCATCTAGATGGATATAGTCCAGGTCTTCAAGGGTGAATAGGAAGCTGCCACAACTTTCATCAGAGGACACAAAGGCTTGAGAAGAACTTATCTCTTGGAATGGGCTTCCTTGAGTATAGTTCTCCCTTAGTGTCTCCAGGAAGGTGATGAAAGACCCTTTTATGAGATGTCAGGGTAGCATATGAGATGATGCTGGGTTCTATGCTATCCCTTTCATTCACATGAAGGGCTGAACCCATTTGATTGCTGGAGTTACCAGATGAACCTTGCATGTTTATCTCCATCTGGTATCCACTGAGAATGCCATACAACTCTGCCAAAGTGAGAGTCTTAAGGTTCTCTGTTCTCTTGATTACAACACAATAATGTGTCCATTGCCTAGGAAGAGAGGACATGAACTTCCTTACAATGTCCCTGCTCTCAAGAGTTACTCCAACATCCATTAGGATATCCACAATCTCAACATACCTAAAGTATTGTTGAGTCATGGTCTCACCTGTTTTGAAGGTGAAATTTTCAAACTGCTGCTTCAGAGATCCTTCTTGTTCTCCTTGGCTTCAGTAGAACCCTCATACATTAGTTTTAATGCATCCCACAGCTGCTTAGCTGTTTTGCATTTCTTGAAACCTATGTATACAGAGTTTGGAAGAGCAGTCTGAAGGGCTTTCATGGCTTTTTGATCAATTTCTACTCTCTTTCTATCTTCTTCTGAGTAGTCAGCCACATCCTTAGGGATCATACCACCTCCAGCAGCAGTTAAAGGAGTTTTTGGTATGTAAGGTCCAGAGACAACAGATTCCCACATTCTTGAGTCTTGACACTTGATGAAACCTTCCATTCTTCGGCACCAAGTGTCAAAGTCATCAAGAGTGATCAGTGGGGACTTTGTCATGGTTCCAGTTTCCATATCAGCTTTAGAGATAGCTGCCATTTGAAGGGTTAAGTATTTTTGTGTGTGTGAGGGATCTTAAGACGGTGTGATCTTATATCAAGAGCCTGAGATGCTCTGATACCAATTGCAGGACCGGGTGAAGGGTTTATGCACTTGTACAACACAACAACACAAAGAGGAGAGTGTATGACAATACTTAACAATTCAAATGGGGAACTGGTAAAATAAGTTTAGAGAACTAAGAAACACAAGATGTAAATAAGATAGAAACTAGAACAACACAAAAGCAGTTGGTTTTCAAGGTTGATGTATATTGATCTTCTAGTTCCTTACAAAATGGTTTACAAAGTTCTACACAAATTTACTAAGTTACAAGGACCAGAAAATACTTATACTATAACCTACAGCCGGCCATACTTTGAAGGCCAGCTGGATACATGAACTAGACAACAAAATCCATGTAGAGTCAAAAGGCAGTTTGCCTTTTGACTACTGACTATGACATGCCATAGCTCACATCCTAATATATTACAAAAAGGATAAAGTACATAAAGTGAAAAGTTACAGACTCAAGACCTCAATGTACAGTTTACCAAAAGCATGAACCTTTTCACCAACTCATGAAAGGTTGGTGACTTATCATAGTAGCAGCGGAAAGTGGTTCAGCTTTAGGTAAAAAGTACATATGATAAAGCATGTAATATAAAAGTCTTCGGAAGAAATCTGTCTTCAATGGTTGGCTTCGGAAGACTTTGTCCTTGAAGCTTCGGAAGACTTCATCTTTTGGCTTCGGAAGATATTGGTCTTGGCTTTGGAAGATTTCACACTTAGAATAATTTCTAAGGCAGTGTGAAACTTCCGAAGCATTACACTTCAGTGTACTTGTGAATGCATGCAGGAAAGACTTTGAGTGTTTGGGTTGCATCAGCCTTACTAATAACCTTACACATTCCATAAAATATTAATCAATGTCAAAAATTTTAGTTTTTCAGTTGGGTGGGAAACAACCCTTCCCACATAGCTTTTCAAAGAAAACACTACGTAGTCTAATTCAAATTAAAATAAAGATCAGTCTAGGACATCGGATCCATCACGGTCCTCTTCCATCTCATCAGGCTCTTCTTCCTTTATTGGGGCTTCCTCAGGTTCTTCCTCGGGGTCTTCTTCCAGTGCTTCTTAGGGTCTTCTTCTTCTTCTTCGGGTTCCACTTCCGGTTCCACTGCTATGTGCATTGTTGGGAAATGTGCCTCCAAGGCAGCAAGTCTCACTCTATGATTATCTATGGTGTCGTCTCGAGCCTCTGATTGGTGAGTTTTGTGAGCCATCTGTCAGCCAAAGTGCGTTGATATTAATAGCACTCGTATTGTAGTTCTTTAACTTCAGCCACTTCTTTCTTTGTCTCTCGCATCTGATGTCATAGTTCGATAACCAATCCAGTAAGCCACTGAGTGCGTAATTTCTCCGTGTCCAATGTAGCAACCAAAGCTGCAATCATCTGCTCGGTAGATTGTTTTATCAGAGGGAGGAAAGGTGTAGACTGCTCAGAACTGTTCCTAGTCCTTGGCCTCTTAGTGGGCATGCGTTCCCTATACATCATGTGGTCCATATATTTAGGATAAAATCTCCAATCCCATGGGGGATCTCATTCCATCATGGCGAATGGTTGATCCCAGTTTATCTTCCCAAAAGGGTAGTCTGGTCGTGGCTAATCAGGTGTCCGATCAGGTACAAGTGGAGGAGGAGGGGACTCAGATCGTGTGGGGGAATCCGAACCTACTGGTCTCTTACCCGTAGCTCGTGAAGATGATGTCATACTGCAGGCTATGCGATGTGTATGCCAATGAGTATACAGTAGAGGAATAAGGAACAAGTAACTAACTAACTGTGTGCGGTTACCATAAACTAGTGTGTATGCAACCTAGTTTCCTATAAACTTGGCTCTGATACCAATCTATCACACTCTTAACATCCGCGTGCAGGGTTTTACCGTAATGCGTGTGACAAACTAGGATCCCAATCATTAGTTACTTAGAACAAAACTATATGCAACGTTTAAACCAAAGACCAATTAGAGTTTAAAGTTTTAAAACATTTGCAGAAGCGTTTTGTAAATAATTCAAACCCAAAGTACTTAAATGTAAACTGTGCAAGAACACGCCCCCAAACGAAAGTATATAAGTATATGTTAAATTCAAAAACTAAAACAATGTTTGAAACAAAGCATGTTTGACATGTGTATGCTCCTATGGGTAGTTGCTAGATACAACCTGAGAAAAGCATACTAAAGTGTCAACATGACGGTTGGTGAGTTCAAGAGTTTATAATCATCAGAAACAATAACATTATTAAAATATAATATAAACAAGTGTATTGAATTAGATAGCTAGTCTAACTTCATTAGTAAAGAACAATAGTGATTTCGTGATCGAAGCTGACTATGTTTGTTTGTTTACCTCCTGTCACGACATATCAGGTCGTGACGCTGTTAGTAGTTTAGGACAATATTGCACCCGTTGACTACCGGTCGCACGGGTGGGGCTTGTCAAACCCAGTAGTACTACCCAAGATTTCCCGCTAGATTCCTTAATTAACGATTCGAAAGTGTGAGGGCTTTCTATGGTATATATTGCACTATGTTTTACTAAACACATGTTATAAAAGTAAAGCATTTAAAGTAGAGTATGCTTTCTCCCCTAAAAAGAGAGGTAAATAAAAGTGGGGCATTGAACTCACCAGGTAATCCCAAGAGACAGTAAATGCTAGTACAGAATATGAGTAGGGACAACCCATCATAGGTTACCTAAATCAGTTGAGTTTGTAAGTATACTAGACCAAAACATTCAAAGAGAACTAAGTGACTTACAAAAAAAAGACAATTGACCAAGTTGACCCATTGACCCGTTGGTGACATGTTAAGTTGTATACTTGTTCAGATGATTTGTATATCACATAAGTAGTCAAGTTTACACAAGTTCCCACATTACGCACATAAGTCATCATGTTCATCATAACTCAAATAAAACATTCAAACCAGCATGCATAACTCAAATCCACTTGCATAATCCCATATCGTAGCAGTTTAAGCATTATAACACATTATAGCACATTTCCCAACATTTACTCAAAATGACCCAATTATCTTATCATCCACCCAAATAACCTAGATCATGTAGTTTAACAAGTTCAAACGCCATTCATAACCACTAGCATGCTCCTAACATTCACACAATAAGCAAAATCACAAAACCATACACTTGGTGTCATAAAAGTTTCCCTTTTGGGAAATAAAATCAAGAACCCAACTTTTTACCAATTTCAATACTAGTTCACCCATGGCACACCTAACCTAGTGATTATATACCATTTAATCACACCAACATTCACTATTTATCAAACACGTGTGTACCATATACAAAAGTTACTAATTTAGGAAATTGGTGACCAAGGTGCCCAATTTCACAAAAATTTCTACATATCAAGCATCACCAATCATTCATATAGCATAAGTAACAACCTATTAACATCAAAACATCCCATTATCATCAAAAATGACACTTCCGTATACAAAAGTTACTACTTTTAGTAACTTCTGAACAATGTTTTTTAAATTCACGAATTCATGCAAGAATCATCATAATCTAATCATAAGAGACACAATAACATCATACTAACATCAAACATACACCAAATCAACAAGTTCATGAAATAAAGTTACTATTAATAGTAACGTATGAACAACACATCCAAATCGTCAATTTCTTGCGCAATCAACGTAAACTAGCATCAATACTATCTAACTAACATCATACAATCAACAAATCATCAATAATTCGACATTTCAACACCCAATTCGAACTAGGGTTCGGCCAATATAAGAAAACATGAAAAACCCATAAAAATCTAACCTTTAAACATGTAACGGACAAGAATAGATGTTTCTAACATGTAGTAATCCTTGGAATCGTTCAAAATCGATGCTTCCTTGCTTGATCTTAGTCGAAATCACATGTTTGTGTGTGTTGGAGTGTGTGTCATGGCCGATGGGTGACTAGGGATTAGGGTTTTGTTTTTTTATTTAATTACTTGTAATTACCATTTAAACCCTTGTAATTTGTATTTTATAAAATCTAAGCTTTTAAAGTCTTTTTAAAATGTTTTTAACTAAAATAACAAGCATATAAACTAATAATAATAATCATATGCATTATCTTTACTAGTTTCAAACACACAAATTAAACACACACGTTGCCACGTTACACGATAAAAGTCACAAATTATATTTAAATCGCGTAATCACATAAGCACAACTCAATAATCACATTATTGGTTAAATTATTATTAGTTTATCATTGTTAATTATTATTAAGTCACCAACGTTCAATGATAACTAGTGTGTGCTCACGACACGAGTATGCAAGACCTAACGGAACTAACGGAGTTTGGTAACGGAAAATTTCCGCATGTCACACAATCTTCTCCTTTCATTTCTATCGCAGCATGTGAGGGGGTCCCCCCACTGCGGATGGGGTTACTTCTAGTGAAGAATTAGATGGCGAAAGCAGCAGCTCTTTGTCTGATCCTGATGACCAGTCTTTCGATGGCCATGGTGACTCTAGTAGAAGGAAAGTGGCTGCTCCATCTGAGGACACCAATCTAGATATAAATGAAAAAATATTCCTGACTGGAATTTAACTAATGGTACCATGTTCAAGACCCTAAACTCATGCAGAGAGTTTATGTTTGCGTCTAGTGCTCCCAAGAATTTTATCATGGTGAAGGTTTGAGGAATAGGGAGTAATATACATCAATTGTTCTGCTGTAGTTATTGGTTTTTTATCTTTTGTTAAGATCCACACTTGTTGGGTTGAAGGTGTTAGGGAGATTTATGAACTTAAAAAACGGATGTCAAAGTTAGAGATCGAGAATGGATCTTTCAAGACCTGTTGTGACTCTTCTGAGGTTACCAAAGAAAAAATTACTCAGGATCTCGGTGGTGTTCGAGAGGATCTCTGTATTAAGCACGCTGTGGTGAAACGCCTTACTTTCAAATTGAGGGAAAGCAAGAAAATCTCTGAGGGTCGTATATTAGGGCTTGATGAACAAGTTCTGCGTCTTGCGTCTGAAGGAGATGGGTTATCTCTAACGGTGTAGGTTTGGCCTTTTATAAAATTCGTGATAGTGAAGAGTGTCTTGATATCTTAGCCAAGATCAATACCTATTCAGATAAAGTTGGGTGTAACGCTGGTTTGTTGGATGGTGTTCGTCTAGCTGCGGAAGGCATAAAAACCCGAGGAAGCCAAGAATTTTGACAAGAATGCGTTGAGGTAGTTATGGGTGGAGTCCAACCGTTTTGATAAAGCAATTTTCCCTATGACTGAAGCCATTACCGCCATGTGTGACTCTGATCTTGAGGAAATCAAGTTGTTTCTGGCCCATCTAGCCTAGGATTCTACTGGTGCTTAGATAGTTCATTTGGGATTTCTCTTTTATATTCATGTTATGTGTTTGTACTTGTACTTGACCTTATGGTGCTTTCTTTTGCTTTGCTAATAGTACTAAGCCGTGGCATCCTTTATTTAAGTTTATGAAATGTACTACAGTTTATCGGGCGTTTCCTGATGTCTTTGGTCGTGGTTTGACATTTGACCACGGCCTTTGGCTGCAGCTTGGGTAGTATGGTGTACCCCCAGTCGTGGCTGGGATCACTTGTCTATTGGGCGCTTTGGTTGTGCTGGTGACTTGAAAACTTTGTTTTGGTTATGGGGTGTTTTCCTTCCTGGTGCTTGTTATTCGCTAACGTACAAATAATATGTTTGAGTAGTGGTTATTAATGTTTGGCTATAGATAACGTTGTCTTATCACAAATTTGATAATCGACTGTCCCAGGTAACTTGCTTATACGTGTTATAGTAATTCATGGTTTTGTTGTTTAATCCAATCTGATTTCTTTAGATTGCTTGGTCAATTATGACATTGTCTATGCACCTGACTGAATAATTTTGATTGACTTTACTAAATATTTGCAACATGATCTTACATTTGCGTTCTTGGTTTTGTGGGTACACAACTTAAACTATTCCGGTTTTATAGCTTGGAGTGCAATTGGGTATTCAAATATTTTCAAACATCTTAAAGTATCTTGAATAAGTGTAACTGTTGGTACTTGCATCCACCTTCTTTTTAAGGGAAATTTTGAGTTACAACATACCTACCTATAATCTACTACATGTAGCATCGACGGAGCTGAGCTTCGTTCCAAGTTCTTGGCACGACTGTTCCGTTTAACTTTCCTATTTTGTAAGCTCCATTTTCTCCTACTTCATTGATCTGATAGGGACCCTCCTAATGTGGTCCAAGCTTTCCTTGATTTTTGGCTCAACTTACTTCATTGCTTCGCAAGATGTAATCTCCTTGTTTGAAACTTTGTTTTTTCACTCTAGAATTGTAAAGCCTCTCCACCTCCTTCTTGCATCTTGCTTCCAAGATTGCTGCTATCATTCTTCGTTCCTTGTGCAGGTTCTAGTTCAACCGCAGTTCAACCGCAGCTCAGCCTTATTATCCGTTTTTGAAGCATGCATGACATGCGTTGATGGCATTCCGGCCTCAACGGGTATCATAGCCTCTGACCCGTAAGTTAAACTGAATGGGGTTTCACCTTGACTGGTTTTTAGCATAGTCCTATAAGCCCAAAGGACATTTGGTAATTCTTCAACTCAATTCTTTCCTTCTAACCCCAGAAGCTTCTATATTATCCTCCACAATGCTTCTATTCACCCTTTCAACCTGGCGGTTACCCTGGGGATGGGCTACTAAAGTTAAGATCTGATGGATCTTCCATTCAACGCACCATGCCTTAAAGGGTTTTCGACGAACTACTTCCCATTATCCATTACGAGGAATAATGGGAGTCCGAAATGGCATATCTTTTTTTCTTAAGCAAATTTATTAACTTGTTTCCTTGTAATTGATTCTATGGTTTTTGCTTCTACCCACTTGGTTAAGTAGTCGACTTCCACCAGCATGAACTTAACTTTTCTAGCTGCTTCTGGGAATGGGCCAACGATATCCATTGCCCATTTTGAAAGGGCTAAGCAGCACTAACGGGAATCATATCATTCTTTGGTCCATGGCACATGGGGCATGTATCTGGCAACTTTCACATCTTTGGATTTCAGTAACAGCACTCCTGTGCATACCGGGCCAATAATATCCTGCCCCTATTGCCTTGGCCACCACTATCCTTACGCCTAAATGGATACCACACATACCTTGATGGATTTCCCTGATGACATAGTTGGCTTCATCCGGTGTGAGGCAACGTAGGAGTAGTCCCATATATGACTTGCGGTATAGGACCCCTTGCTATAATTTATAGTGTAATGACTTTGCTTGTATTGCCCGCGCCTCTCCTTTTTCTTCAGGTAGGCTCCCGCTTGCTAAAAATCTAATGATTGGGCTTATCCAACATTCTCGTACCACATCTTCTACTAAAGTTTATTGTTTTCTTCGATTGATGGTGCTTACAGCACTTCGACTTTCACCTCCTTAGCTAAATGATTGAAAGTAACAGAAGCCAGCTTGTTGAGGGTGTCTGCCTTCTTATTTTTGCTTCGTGGGATGTGCGAGACATGACATTTTTCAAAGCCATTGATCATTCTCTTCGCTTTCTCCAAGTACCATTTCATTGTTTTTTCCTTTGCGTCGTAGGACCCGTTGATCTGATTTGCTACAAGCAGCGAGCCCACATGAGCGTGGAGTTTTCAGATTCCCATCTACTTAGCCAACCTTAGTCCTGCTAACAATGCCTCATATTCACTTCATTATTAGAGATTTTGAAAGCTAACCTTAAGGCGTAGGTTACTTTCTCTTGCTTAGGTCCTACTAATATCATACCAGCGTTTGAGCCTTCATCATTCGATTCCCCATCTGTATGCAAGCACCATTCCTCATCGCCTTGACTTTCGCTTCTTATGTTATACTGTTGTTATCTTCCTCTTGTGGTATTTTTGTCAAAAAATCGGGTACCATTTGGCCTCTCATTACGACCCTTGGCTTGTACTCTATTTTGAAAGCTCCAAGCTCAATGGCCTATTTTGCTAGCCTTTCTGAAATTCCTGGCCTTCTTAACACTTGCTGTATTGGTTGGCGGGTCCAAACTTCGACTACATGAGCTTGAAAATACCTTCGCAATCTCCTGGAAGCATGCACTAGAGAGAGCGTGAGTTTTTCCATAGGTGAATACCTAGTTTCTCGGTCTTTGAGGGCTCTGCTATTGAAGTATATTAAAGTCTTTCTATTTCGGTTCGTCATTAAAATTGCACTTAAATTGCTAATCGCTCCTTTCGAGAAAGGGGCCACTAGCGTTGGCAAGTTACTTAAGTACATCTTCATTTGTTGAAATGTTGCCTCTACCTTTTTTGTCCATACAAAATCTTTCTTATTCAAACAGTTCCATAAGCTGGTTACGAAAGGAAAATGCGCGCTCAGCATGTTTTGACAAAAACCTATTCAGAGCCTCCAAACGCCCATTAAGTGTCTAGACGTCTTTAACGGATCTAGGTGACGCCATCTTGAGTACAATTGCAATCTTTTTGGGGTTAGCTTCCAACCCCTTCTTTGTAATAGTAACTCCTAAGAATTTCCTTTCTTCCACCCTAAATGAACATTTCTTAGGGTTTAACTTCATGTTGATCGTTTTACAGTGTTATGAACGTTTTGGCAATGTATGCGAGCAAGGCTTCTTCGTCGTGGCTTTTTACACCACATCATCAACGTAAATCTTGATGTTTCTCCCAATCTGTGGTAGAAAAGCTTCATTCATTAAACGTTGGTATGTTGCCCCTCCATTTTTTGAACCGAATGGCATCTTTGTGTAAAAAGCAGTCTTGTCTTCATCTTCGGGTGCCATTTGCACCTGGTGATACCCCTTATAAGCATGGAAAAACATTTTTAGGGAAAACTTACTAAGAAGTCCACCTTCAATGTTGATATCCGCAAGTGGGTAGCAATCCTTAGGACATGCATTCTTAAGGTCTTTAAAGTCTATGCACATCCTCCATGTGCCATCACTCTTCTTTACCATCACCGGGTTGGCCACCCAAGACTGGTAACACACTTCCTTGATTATGCCTGCTTCCAGCAACTTCTAAACTTCCTCAATCGCAGCTTGGCTTCGCTCTTGTTCCATGTGTCGACGTTTCTAGGCGATCGGTTCCTTTGACGAGTATGTATTCAGTTTGTGTTCTGCCGTTTCCTAGTGGAATCCCCTTCATAGCCATGCGAAAATATCAAATTATGCTGCAACATATAGTGAAGCCATTCCTTAGTTGCATCTCCTAACTGACCTCCAATGGTAATCTTTTGTTCTGGGAAAAGAGGGTTGATTACCCACATTTCCAGTGCTAGGGACACAGGCTCGTCTCCCCCAGCTGATGTTCCCTGGGTGATTGCTTTTACATCCTTACATTCTTTGCTAGAGTATATGGTGACGACCCTGGTAGGAGTAGGGAATTTAATTTTCGCATGGACTATTGATATGACAGCTCCAAGATTACATAAGCCTGGTCTTCCAATTAGGACATTATGAGACGATTCTGACCGTACGACTAAAAATGTAATAGTGACTTCTCACCATCCTATGTTGTTTCCTATTATGACCGGTAGTTGTATCTATCCTTAATTCTGTACTTCTCATGCGAAACCTATAAGCTGTTGTGTTCTTATGTCTAGGTTTCTTCTAATTTCTTCATCAAGCTACAAGAAACAGTATCCGTACATAATTTTTGAACTACTTTCCACATATATTCTGTGTGCCTGATGCCCTACAATGATAGCTGAGATTGTCAAAGGGTCATTGGTAAAGCTCCCGCTGTGTATTCGAGGAAATGAGATTTCTTGTGCAATCCAAGGTTCCATGTGGTCAGAATGACGTTTGACTCTGCAACTTGCTACCTTCATCATGAATAGTTTCTTCCTTTTGTCTCCCACTTGTGATGTCTTCTTTAGCTCTCTTATTAGGCGCGTAAGTTTTCCAGATCTTATTGCCAGCTCGATATGTCGTTTTAATGAGAAGCAGTCATCCGTTGTATGCCCATTTTCTTTATGGAATTCACAGTATTTTCCCATGTATCTTTGTATTCCTGGCCTTAGTGGTGTGGGCTTGGTGAAGTTGATATAATCTGTAGCTAGAATTTTACTTGGGGTTTTGATTAAGGTTGGGAGGGTCACATAGGACCCTGTGGGTTTTTGATTGGGGATGTGAAACGAGGTTGAAAAGAAGGGCTTCGTTGATGGTAGTATGGTTGAAAGTGCGGTTTCTCCCACGACCTTGACCCTCCTGGCCTCTACTGTGGGTCCCATGTAGGGGACACGAGCTTCTTTGGTATCTTATCCTTCAGCTACTCACATGCTCTCTTTCCTTTAACGAATGCGTTTGCTCACTCTAACATTTCATCCACCGTCTTCGGGAGATGTTCATGGAATTTTCCAACTAGTTGGTCGTTTCTTACTCCGTGGATAAAGGCTAAGATTCGGATCGTTTCTCCTACTCCATGGACTTGCATTCTTTCTTTTGATACCTTGTGATAAAATTTTCAATAGAATCATTGTCACCTCTCTTGATGTTGTTCAACTCAATTGGATCTTTGGTTGACAACCTTTGTTGACTGAAATTCCTAAAGAAATTGTCTTCTATTTCTTCAAGCTGCCTGATGTGTGCTAGACTACCTAAATAAAACTTAACAAAAATTGATTCTAAACTAGACACTGAAAAGCTTTAAATTTATAAAACTAAGACTAAGACTCGATCCTAAGCAACACAACCGGCAGTGTACCGGTCAATTGCAGAATAGCTTTAAAGTCCGAGTTATCGAACCCAAAGATTTCTATATGGAAAACGTAAACTAAACTTACCTAAGACTCGACTAAAAATACTAAATGAAAGTAAATGGGGGGTTTGTTTTAAATTACTTTAAAAGAACTAAGACTGGACAGAAAACAAGAAATTGACTAGATTTAACTCAGGAGAAGAAAACACTACCTAGGCAAGAATCATATACATGTTTTGGCTTTTCTTCTAACGGTTTTGGAAAGACTTGTGTAACCGGGATCTGAAGATACTAACTTAAAAGGGACCTAGAGAAACCTCGACACTTTCAAGGGAAGCAACTAGATTGACCTAATAAGCCGATAAAACACCGGTTTGTGGATTACCCTCACAGGTTCTCCAACTAAGCTAACGACACACCCGAAAGACACTCTACCTCACGGCGCGAATGTCACAATACCTAAAGGTAAGGGGATAGACCTGGAATGCCTAATCAGACTCAGGAAACTATGATATGAAAGGGAAACTAGACCGAACTCCTCACAGAGACTCTAACCTAGCAATCAATCACACAAGACAACCTGATAATCTATTAACCTCACAGTATTAAGATTAGTTGCATATTTAGTTAGTCCAATTCAAAATAAATCACTTCAATGATTCAATACGTCTACCAAATCATCTAGAAACCGCAAACCCTAGGCAAACGATCTAGCATGCATCCATTATATGAAAGACATTCATCAAGACACACGTGAAGCAATAAACCAATCATAAGAACAGATCTAAATACACGTACACAACTGATCATGCAAACCAAATCATTATCATTAACTTTAAACACAAGTACAATCCAAAAACCGAAAGAATACTAAGTTAAACATGCATATTCATCAAAACCTAGGTAGCTACAGAAGTTTAGCCTCTAAACATGATCAAAGCAGAAGTATAAGTCATGAAAGAAGTCATTGATTACAAAGGAATGACAACTAAGAAGAGAAACGTAAAAACCGGGACGATTAAGTCTTCGATTCTTCAATTCCTAGCTCCAAATCTCCAATCTTTTGCTCCCAAGCTCCTGGAAATCGCCTATGATCGTCCTCAGCCACTCCAAATCGTCCAATAATGTCCAGCCTCTCGAATTAGGGTTTTGGTTTGAGTTTTAAACAACTTTGCCGACTTTAGCACCCGTCGCGTGGCGCGACGTGTTTCCCAAATGTTGTCGCGTGGCGCGACGTTCCTCGCAACCCGACAAAATAGTCGGGTGGCATCTCGGGTAGATCCATGGGTTAATGAGGGGTAAAATGGTAATTTCGCAGCTTTTTTCCACCCCTCGCGTATCGCGAGGAGTTCTTCCTCCGTCTGGCGCGTAGCGCGAGAGCAGCAAAACTCAGATTTTTTTAATTCTTTTAATTCCAAACTCCTCGGCTCGATCCCGGCATCTCGTTAAGACTCGTTTAAGCTCCAAAATGCTATCTTTATGCTCGGGATCCTACAAAACCCACAATTGATCAATAGAAACGAATTCCGGGATAAAAACGAACATAAACAATGCAATTATTATACAAAATACACGGGGAATCCAACTAATTATCATCATATCACTGCCAATCTCTCCGACTGGGAGACTGTCAAACCACACTCTAGCCGCACCGGTCAGGGTTTGAGCAAACATATGGCACCATCCAGGGATTGACAATTGTTCCACTTCAGCTGCCCCTATGAAGATTGCAAGATGATCATATTGGTCTCCCAAACCATTATGCTTCCCTATATTGGATGGCATTTTGAGTTTAGGGGAAGGTGAATTCCGCTATTCTTGAAATGAACTTAGATCTTGCTCGTGTCGTCGATGCTCGGTATGGCTTGCTGAAATCATCCTCAACATCCGGTTTTTTCCGGTTGCAGTTACTTCTTGGTTTGTTGTTGTCTTCGTTTTGCCTTCGTTCTTTGCCTTATCGTCGTGGTTGTCTTCCTCCTTCTCGTGCTTCCTTTTTTCTGGGGTTCTTCATATTCTAGGCGTGTTCGGATTTCTCTCAGGCATCGTTGTTAGTCTCCTCCTGAGGTGGTACTTAGTGTGGAGGTAGTGGCATTTACATTTTCAGTAATGTTGGCATTTTCATGGTGGGGAGTTTCTTGGACTGAATCCATGGTGGTCGGTTTCGGGTTGTTCTGTAAAAGCACGGATGGCACCAAATGTTGCTACCCAAATCTTAATCAAGGGTTTAAGGTCGAGGAGTATTGTAGGAATGGGATTACCACCGAGAGTCAGGCTGCGAGTTGGCTCGAACTTGGGCTGGAACGAGTATTTTTAAGACAAAACCAAAACCGTGAGTCTCGCCACGAACAGAAGGGATTTCTCTCCATGACCAACCTCCAGCGTGAGAATAAGTATGCGTGTGTGAAATAAGGGAAATTTGAAGGAAGGTTTTAAGAATCTATGGTTAGAGTAATGTTGAGAGAATGGGTGTTTACCTATTGAGTGAAGGAGGTATTTATAATGCCTGTTGATCCAGACAAAATATAACTTGGTTGTATTTCTGGTAGTCTATGGTCAACAAACCTGAATAGAACTCCCCTACTCAGAAAGTTCTATACCTTCTTGATACAAAGGGGTTTTGACTTAGAATTAATGGTATATTTCTTTGTAGTTGACTTTGAATATTTTATGGGCTGCTCTGATCCTCTGTTCGAGTCAGGTTTTTTGCTTTGTATGTTTTGTAATTTTATGCTCTTTTTATATTCCTTCGTAACCAATGACTTACTTCCTTTGTTACCATATTGTTTGCTTACTGTTATCATACTCCAATGAAGATTTTCTAAGTGTTGTAGACGAGGCTAAAAAACTTGTCGTGTTGCTTAAGGAAACGCGAATTGGACTTAATCCTCTAGCCGCGGCTTGGACTTTTTCCTCCAGTCGCGGCTTGCGCTTGCGCTTCCATCAATAATGGTTTACTAAACTTCTTCGTCTACTTTAGATAGGTTATACTAGTCATTTACTATTACGCAAGGCGGGGTTGTGCTTAAGGTGAGACGCGGCCAAAGGGTTTGTACCTGAGCCGCGGCTGGGCCTTTCGATCACGTCAAAACATTTAGCAGGTTCCGTGGCTGGGGGTGTTCACCCAGCCACGGCTACGGGTGTTGCTTGTCCCATTTTTAAAGTGTGACCCGCTATTGGTTCGGGATGGTACACCTTCAACTTTATTCAAGAATTTGAAATTATTAAAGAAAAGATCCGATATGCGCCCCGGCTAGCTATCTAGTGGCATTCGCGACAAACGCAAGTAGATAGGTGGTATTATGATTTTGATTTGAGCAGTTGCAACAAGCCTTTTGTTGATGCAATGAGGGAGTATGATGATGAGTTAGATCTCCCTGATTATGATTTTGCCACGGATGTACTAATCGTACATGTATGAAGCATTGATTCATAGGTTTACCTATTTTATCGATTGAAGTGGTGCTGCACGGAGGTGTTTCAAAGTCCATATAAATCAAACATATCATACAAGGGAAAGGGGAAACATCATGAAAGAATCACATATAAACATGTAACATTGAAGATTATAAGTATATAGAATCAAATTCAGGATTGGAATGTTCAAATATAATCTTGGTGTATAAACCTAATCAAAATCCATAAACAAATATTGAAACAAATAAGTTTCAACCTATTCATTCATTCAGTCATTCATTCTTCCACGCGTAGAGTGTTAAACAAAAACTTGAACTCTGTGAACAAGGCCACGGACCTATGGACCGATCAGCAGCGACTGAGCCACTTCTCTCAATACCCGAACAAGTTTGAAACATGAACACTGCACTTCCGGTTGTCGATCCAAACAACCAATTATGCACATCCCAGAACACTTCCACAGGGATCCCATCAACTGAAATGGTGCAATTCCCTCTAAACTTCCACACCAAATGCTTCACTTGCATCACCATCTTCGAATCCATTCGAACCACGAGCAGTGGGTCATCGATCCCAAACGTATCACATTCAATCCTAAGATCATGGACCTGACCATTATCTTTGAACTGAACTTTAGTAGCATACACATTCTTCCCAAAAAGATGCTCCCTTTTCAACAAACGCAATGAATTGGTCAAACATTTGGTTATCTTGAAGATTTCTTTCCTCAGATCCCCAATTAACAGAACAATTTCCTCTTTGCAAACAAGACCCACGTAGAAACCCTCAACGGGTTCGGGGCTTGACCCGAATTTAGCATTCGTGAGGTCCCAATAGACCTCAATTGTGACCAAATCAAGTTCAATTGACTTTGACCCTTTTAGTTTGGAGAAAACTGACGGCTTAACATCAACTCTAGACAGAGATTTATGCGACAGATCTTCAATTTCGACAGTAAAGCAATGACCCACAAGATTCTTGCTCCAGGTGACGATAATCAAACGAGATTTACCCACTAATTTGCTCTGGTAGACACAAGTGACCAAATTTGGAGCGGATTTAGCTTTACCTACAGTTGCTGCTGCTGCACTGATGCAAGATGCATCTGCAACTTGAACTCCGTTTTCACCGAAACAAGGGAAATCCTTCATTCTTGTGGGATTTTTGAGGGGATTTTAGAAGAAACCCATGAGGATTGGTTATGAAGGGTTCATTGTAAGATGAATCTTTGAGGAAATGTAATGGAATGGGTGGAGATTTGGGTGAAAGTGGATGAAGAGAATTGGGGAAATGATGATAAATTGTAAAAGGGGAGAGTGAGCAGTGAAGTTATGAGCTTTTTTGTCAGATAAAATGGGTTTCGTGTATGTCACGTCCTGTTTACTTCTTTTAATTTATAAAATGTGGTCGTGACAACCCACAAATTCGCTGGCCGGCCCCATAGCTTTTTTAGGGGAATGAGTGTATATGGTGAACTACTATATCTCAATTATATTATATATTATATTATATATTTTATACTATATAACAAAAATTGTTTGCAAGTAAATTCCTGTGATTAGGTTATTTGACGACGTTTAAAAGAAATTAGGTGGTTTCACAGCGGGTCAACCAGGGCTTGTCACAGGCTATTAAAGTAGTTTTTTTGTTTTTAAGCATGTTGTTAAATACAATTACTTTGAGGTTTATTAACAAGTTGGAGGTTGGAGGGATTTTTGAGCACGGCTCCGTTCAACGAGTAACCTGTGTTGGAGCATGAGAACTAGAGGTGTAAAAGCTAAAATGGTTCGGAAAAAAAAACAAACACCCGATCCGAACTGCCGGTTTGTATAGCGGTTCGGTAGCCCCACACTCAAAACCGGTTTGTAAAAGATTAAAACCAGTTAAACCGGTAAAAAAACCGATTTATTTAAAGAAACCGGTTTCAAACCGGTCCAAGTCGATTTGATTGGTTCGAGTATTTAGTGATATAAACCGGTTTGTAACCCGAACCGGTATGGAAAAAAAAGGTTGACCCACCCATGACAAAAAAACCAGTTACATTAATTGATTACCGTATTTATAAATTTTAACATAGCTATAATAAAACCCAGTAATTCTTATCCATAAAAAAACTATTGATGGGGTTTAGGAGATGACGAGATGTATGCAAGCCTTACATCTAACCCAGAGAAAAGATAGGTTGCTTCCAGTGAGACCCTCAATTCCGCCAAAGACGATAGAACCAAAACAAGTAATAAGAAGATAGCACAATGTTCGAGAGACAATCAATCAACATATAGGAGATCGCTAGAAGCATAACATGAGCAACACTCTACAATGATGAATGAAAGGCATACCATGACCATAAAGAATCAAGTAACACAACCTATGTAATCGATATATACTAGAACAACACAACAGTAGCATCCATAGGCAATCCATATACAAATTTGGTTGCACGAAACATAATATACAACAATATAATTTTAACACGCCCACCAAACCCATATTGCAAAATATACAACTGTGATTCACAACCATAGGTACAAAAACAAGGCTAGCTCCTCCGCATAGCACGAGGAATAGGCTACTAATACTAGATTTTTACTTAAATAACCCTTATCTGCCTACCTTTACATACTTTAAATTAATTTTACTCCACATGCCTCAAGTGAGGCTTGAATCCACCATCTTAATAATAAGGGGCATATACATTTTCTGATAGACTTTGCTGGTGGTACAAAGACTAGTTCTATGGTAAGTTCAAACCAAATGAAATTGTTTAAGTACGGCAGACTCTCAAACTTTAAACCTACTTTCACATTTAATCTTTTTTCGGTCATAAGATTTAAATTCTCAGTGAATGAAGAAAAACATATAGTTAACATCCTTAGTATCACTTGAACACAAGCTGTAACATCCCGTATCTTCGTTAAATAAAAGCTAATTTTATACATTTATTTAAATTTCAACGATAATAATAATAATAATAATAATAATAATAATAACAATAATGATAATAATATTGTTACAATTTATAAAAGTTAGTAAACTTGAATTTAAAAAGTTATGATCCATAAATATTATTGTTAATTTGAAAGTTTTATATATTTAATAACTAAATCTCAAAGATTTATAAAGATTAAAAATATTGTAAAAAAAAAATAATAATAATAACAAATAGATTTTTATATAAAGTTTAGGGTGAAAAATGTCAAATTTTAAACTTAAATTAAAAAGTTGTTAGCATGAAATAACAAATTCAAAACCACAGGGACCATTTGTGTAATTAGCCAAAACCAATCCCCTTACCCCCCCCCCCCCCCGTAATTCCGGCCGACCCTCCGGCCACCGCCGGAGCGGCTCCGGCGACCATCCAACATCCAAACGAACGTGGTTTTTACCTAATTAAAGTTCCCACCCAATCTCGTGGTGGATTCGAACGAAGAGCAACTTTCAATTGAATAAAACGAGTGCTATTACCACTAAAACCGACCATCCACTTTGTCGGCCAAACAAATGATCCACAATCGCCACTAACAACTAAATTAATCCAAATAATCGAGTATAAAGGGTCGGTTATCTGTTCCTAATCAAATACCATTCTCAATTTCAAACAAAAACACACAAACACATCAACCAATTCGACTCTCTGTCGCGACCTGCAACTTAATGGAGATCCATGCTTAGAGCTTCTAAACACAAAATTAACATAGGGCTTGGCATTAGGAGCAGTTCCTGAGGCTACCCACGAAATTAATTCGATTAATTTCATCAATTGCTCATTCTGTGATTCATCAAGACCGCGAGCTGCTCGACGACCTGTTCATCTTCAAATCATCATCATACGGGTAAATTAAATACATGTATACACTCGTTTTGACAAAGGGAACAATAGCCCCATGAATTCAGAAGCAATCGAAATCGATTTAGGCTTCAATTTGATCGATTTCATAGTTAGGGTTCTTGGTTTGGGGATGGATTTGGGTTTGAGTTTAAATGAATTAAAAGTGGAGTCTTATCGCGGCTATATGCCTTTGGTTCACTGGTTCGGTATGTGTGTGGGCAGGGAGAGGACCCGGGTTCGACCCCGGGCAGCCTCTTTTTACTGTTTTATTTTTTAAAAGCTTTATAAATACTTTAAAAATATGGAAAAATTTCTAAAAATTATAAAAATAAATTTTATTAATTTTCCTTATTTTAAATCTTACAAAATAATTTTCTGTAAATTTATTTTATTTAAAAACTTTAATAGATTTTTATAAAATATTATTTAAAAATATTAAAAATACTTATTTTTATAAAATAAATTCTAAATCAAGTTTAATTATGAAATAATCACAAAAATCATGAAAATTATATAAATATTATTTATAAATATTATAAATAATTATTTCTATAAAATAAACGCTATATTATCTTTAAATATTATTTAAATTCACAAATTATTTACAAATAAAATTGTGGGGTATTTCTTGTAAAATATATTTTAACTAAAGGTCTAGATTAATACCTTATTATTAATCAAAATACTATAGTTGTAATTATCCTTAATTGTAATTATCTTTGGATAATTATAAATTATATAATTAAACTACATCATTTTATATTTAATTCCAAAAATATATAAATACACTTATGAAACCCTTCTAATGAAATCAAAATGTAAATAATTATTTGGTAAAACTTAATACTTATTGATAGTTACTTATTATACATATATAAATCTATAAAAACATTGTAACATATACATATCTAATTACGTGTGTGACACGTGTTAAACCAAATCAACTCGAACCTTACCAAATATATTCATTCGTATTAAAGACTAAATTACAAATCAATAATAGGTGTTGAACGTGTTTGATCGTGCTTGCTTAATTCTTTGAAGTTCTTATTCATATATATTACATCAATCCAAGGTGAGTCTCCGTGGCCCCTTTTTATGTTTTTATAACTGTTTCAATGTTTTCCAAAACTTGGGGGAAAAGTATGCTCACCCGTTTTCGATGCTGAACAATCTTATTTACAATTTTCATACTTGGAATCGACGTGATACTATTCTCATATTCTAATACATACATGGTGTTATTCTATTCTTACAACCATTAATTCCGGGTTAGGAACCAACGGATAGGTATTGGTAGTACTACTGGGTTGACACCCCCACCCTCGACAGATCGGTTTAACTTGTGAGTTACCGACTACAGCTGCCAGCAATCAGGCCATGGGTGAATATATTCCGACGAATTTATATGCATAACCGTCATTAGGTTTGGTTGTCTTAAACACATGTTATGTGGTTTTGCTTACTGTATGATACCATATCAAATTCTACACAGCATCAAATGTTTTAAATTTAAACCTGCGGAACTCACCAACAATTATGTTGACCATTTTTGAGCATATCTTTTCAGGTAATCATAAACAAAGAGGATAGCTAGAGCTGATGCCTTAGCAGAGACCCCCAGGATTTCAATAGACTGCATTTGTATTGTATATCATTTACTGTTATATCTGAACACTGTGTATATGGATTTTTAGAATTATTAAGACTATGATAGTCGTGGAACTGACTAACCACGACACAAGTCACCATTGTGTCGGGCGACGTCATGACACGAGGATTTTGCATGTAATATGTCTCTGTAATTATACCAAGTGTTATGACGATCCCGTCCGTCGCATCCTCGTGTTTCCGCTCTAAGCGGGGGTGTGACAGATTGGTATCAGAGCCTTGGTTATAGAGATTTAGGTGGAGAATTCGACCTAGACTATAACCTAAGAACCTTCATATAGAATGCATACTAGGGATTGTGTGCATTTGATTTTACCTAAATGTCTTTCATGATTTGTGTGACACATAGACACCTGTATTCTGGATTTCCTGGCAAAAGGCCCTCGGGCTAAGGCAAGCATATCGCATATATCTTATTACGAGACCTGGTATGCTTACCTGGGGATTTCTGGGATGAGTGATAAACTATGGTCAATACACAGGTCTACAAGGCAAATGGGACGAATATATTAAGTCTATGAACTTAATATACAGGTATATTCCTATATACCTAATAATCTACAAGTATGTTCCTACATACCTGATTTTATACATGTACACGTGTTATCTGAACATCCCGAGGAAGACATTATTACTCTTAGTCTTTCTCCATGGGATACTTTTATACTAAGAACTTTACGCTTGTATGCGCACAACATCATATTATTAGGGAACTTCGGTGATCACGCGTAGCGTCGATCTCGGATATTGAATCCGACCCTATCATTATTATGACTGAAATCCTGAAAGTATGACGGATATGCAGTTACCATTAGACTTAATGTGCTTATATGCTTATTTGCTATTACATGCTATTATTGGAATACTGGCTCATGGACATAAGGACATTACATTATTTATGCTTGATGAATTTAGATAATACTATGATGTTAACTTGGGGTAAGTGGAGCTAGGGTGACCATGCAAGGTAAATTACCATTACGGGTGCACACGTAATTATAATTCACCATGCATGAAAAGTCTGGCTAATCTTACCATGAGGTAACGATCATGAGTATCACAAGTTTCTATTCTATACCCTAGGGTGCTAGGGTCATAATTCTAGTAAGTCCTTGTTGAAGGCAATCAAACATTATAAGTCCTGTTAAAGGCAATCAAACATTATAAGTCCTTGTTGAAGGCAATCAAACATTATCATTTACTCAAGTCCTGTCCTACTTAGAGCCTTCATAGTATTTCCAATTATAATATTGACCTTATGAGAAATATCTCCACTTAGCGTTTCAGTAACTACTGATTAATGCTTAGAATGAAAGTGGAATACATAAATGTAGAAGAGTAATGATACTCTCTACACATACAAAACGTTATTCTTTAAGATTATGCTAAGGATAAACGGATGTCACGTAACTAGTTTAGGCATCGTTCTAGGTATGCCACGGATGTGGTGGGAACGCTGCGGGGAACCCTATATATAAGCATCCTTGGTATACCAAGAATGTGTTTAAACTAGGCTACGTGATGATCCCGTTTGACTGAGGCATGGATCGGTTTGGTTGTAAACTATACGTGTACGCTTTATGGATATTGCTACGTCACATTAAACTATTTACACTTTGGAAATGTTTTCTCTACAGTCATCAATTCCCGTGTGGAACCGATGTATAGGTTTGACTGTAACCATTTATAACTGGTAAAACCACCTATACATAAGTGTAGTTGCGGTGGCTCTTATCAAACTTATATTACGTTATTCTTTAGAATGATGCTAAGGAAAATTAGGATGTTATGTAACTAGTTTAAGTATATTTCAAAGTATATCGTGGATGTGGTGGGAACGCTGCGGGGAACCCTATATATAAACATCACCGGTATACTAAGAATATGCTTAAACTAGGCTACGTAATGATCTTGATGGACCGAAGCATGGGTTATTGGAACTTGATGAATAGAATCATATGTGAATCTTTTTATACTTTGATTCCTATCAAAGCACACACAAATCTTAAATCATAGTCAATGCATTGTGTGTCTAAATCAAATAATTTTCAATATGAGCTTTGAATCGTTATTCGTGGTTTTCAAAGTCTCGTCAAAGTCTGTGCCTTACCACCCAGTACATACAAGGATGGAAGAGTGGGATGAGTATCTGCTTGTTGGAACGCATGTCTTTAACAAATATGTGGCTGACTTAATGCTGTGATTAGTCGACGTACTCGCTTTGATTACACTCGGAACAAATCACTGTTTTTATGCCAAATCCCTGATTGTCATTTTCATGCTGTATAGCTCATATTACCCCAAATCTCATAAAGTATCTTAATGACATTTCAGGATGTCATCTATCAGCCCTTCTATTACTTCTTCTGAAAACGAATCGAAGCCTGAAAAGATTCTCTTAGCATACCTAGTACAAACATCTTCTAGTAGAAAATCTAAACCTGAGGAGGTGATGCTTGATGCACCAGACTCATTTGAAGAGGAAGAACCCATAGACCCTGTTGTGCACACTCTACCTGCTGTCGCCACTGCACCGATTAATCCCGTGGAGCCTAACCCTGCTGCACCTGTAATTCCTATAGCATCTATAGTTGCAAGGAATGCCCCCGAGGCAAGACCCCAACAAGTGAACAATGGAGGAGCCGTGAGACGGACGGCTCGAATTAGAGGGTTCCCAGCAAACCGGATTAAGATCTGGCCGCCTGCCGACGAGACCAACTTAGGGGGCAACTATCCTGACCTACCCCCGAGTCTCTCTAGTTCCTCCAGCAGTGATGACGACCAGGACTGACGTCACACGGGCACTAATGGAGAAATAATGACTGGAAAAAGTCATTTCTAGTTACTTCGTGCTTTATGTTTAGACCCATCTAAACTATGAGTATTTGCTTATTTGGGGTGTTACTTACGCGCTTGAAACCTTGGTATTTATAAAGATGAAAT
Organism: Flaveria linearis; assembly: GCA_024085815.1. Lineage (NCBI taxonomy): Eukaryota > Viridiplantae > Streptophyta > Magnoliopsida > Asterales > Asteraceae > Flaveria > Flaveria linearis. The sequence goes on from CM044010.1 coordinate 32,486,205, forward strand.
GAATATTATTACTTTTGCTTTGTCATTGAGGTACTATCCTGAGAAGTCCATATATTCCCTTCGATTATGAATCGAATGTTCACTCTCATTGTGATATCGAATCATTTCTTGTCTTTGATTTCGTCTTTCTGATTTAAATTATTCAAAATTTGAACACCAACATAACGAATTCTGCTATCTCGAACTTCGATCTTAAGCTTGTAATCATGATTTTCCTTTGATACACTAATGTAACTTGAAATTTTCCGAATTCCTAATTGATAATAATTTTCCTTTCGTCGTTAAGTTAAACTTCATACCGCTTGCACCGTGGGAAACGCAAGAGTTTTCAAGACAACCCATGACTAAGAACACACGTATCTCCTAAATAATTATACCCATCAAAGCAGGGGAGATCCCCTTACTTTGATGAATCACTATTGTGATAAATGGTTTTCCATTTGTTTGTTTTGTGAAATTTCATCCTCTGGATTAGGGTGACTTCCTTATCTTGAGGATTGACTTTAATTATTCTCATTGAAATTTACATTTCACAAATGACATGATCTCATCAAAATAGGATCGAAACTCGTATTTGGTGACAAATGTCAACCCTCGATTGTTTTCTTGTTATTATCAAGATAAGCATGAATTCCATACCTTGCAAAACATGTTTACAAATACCTTTTCTATTATTTGCGTCACTCCTTGAACCGCTTTTGAATCCTTAACCTTGAAGATCATTAAAATTCTATCTTGAATTTGAACAACAAAACCTTAAAAGAGAAGTTCTGAAGAGAGTTACCAGCAAAGAGAGGAAATACTTTTGAGACTAAGTTATTTGGAGCCAAAACATTCTTAATATATGTTGAAACTGTGTTCAGCAAAGATGGGGAGAAAATTTGTGTTAATTACATGGACATGGAAATCACTGATCAGGTGAAAAGGAGAGAAAAGATGGCAGAACTAAGGGAAGAAATAGCTGTACAGAAGGCCAAAGAGACGGAACTTAATAAAACTATTCATATTACAGAGGAAACGATGAGAGCAAAACAAATGCTAGCGACCATGTCACACGAGATAAGATCTCCATTATCAGGGGTCGTTAGCATAGCAGAAATGCTATCAACAACAAAACTTGATGAAAATCAGAAACAACTTTTGAGTGTCATGTTGTCTTCTCGCGATCTAGTCCTTCAACTTATTAGTGACATCCTCGACTTTTCCAAAGTTGAGTCAGGAGTTATGAGGTTGGAGGCCACAAAATTTAGGTCAAGAAGAGGTGATGTCCTAGTGGAGGTCATTGGTGATGCTTTACGGATTAGACGAATTCTCACCCACTTGATCAGCAATGCTATCAGTTTACCCACCAAGGAAAGGTTCAGAGTAATCTTCACGTAATAGCAAACCCATTATCTCACAACGTCGAGAAATTAACCTGTATCTGTTTTAAATATTCGTACATCGTGGTATGACGTTAAAACACCAATCGTTATTCTGAATGATTGATTCATTTTCTGTTTTAATAATATTCTTAACCATCATTGTGAACCCATTTCAAGATCTTCGCATAGCGTATTATTCTTAGACCGATGGTTGGTCAAAGGAGAAATACATATTCACAAGATATGCGTTAAGGTCGTTTCATATGGTGACGTTTGGAATTCTTAAATTCCGACGATTAACCCTTCTTATCATTGTTAGTCTTATCCTGATTTTTAGGCATCAATTCTGGAAATTATGGAACGGAAAACTAAAACAACTCAAGCAGCCGGATACCCATTGTCAAAGTCCGCTGGGGATCTAAACATGGCCCAGAGTTCACCTAGGAACGTGGGGACCAAACGAAATCTCAGTATCCTCATCTTTTCGTTTCAGTCTCCTCGTGATTAAAATTTCGGGACGAAATTTCTTAAAGCAGGGGAGACTGTAACATCCCGTAATCTTCGTTAAATAAAAGCTAATTTTATACATTTATTTAAATTTCAACGATAATAATAATAACAATAATGATAATAATAATATTGTTACAATTTATAAAAGTTTAGTAAACTTGAATTTAAAAAAGTTATGATCCATAAATATTATTGTTAATTTGAAAGTTTTATATATTTAATAACTAAATCTCAAAGATTTATAAAGATTAAAAATATTGTAAAAAAAAATAATAATAATAACAAATAGATTTTTATAAAGTTTAGGGTGAAAAATGTCAAATTTTAAACTTAAATTAAAAAGTTGTTAGCATGAAATAACAAATTCAAAACCACAGGGACCATTTGTGTAATTAGCCAAAACCAATCCCCTTACCCCCCCCCCCCCCCGTAATTCCGGCCGACCCTCCGGCCACCGCCGGAGCGGCTCCGGCGACCATCCAACATCCAAACGAACGTGGTTTTTACCTAATTAAAGTTCCCAACCCAATCTCGTGGTGGATTCGAACGAAGAGCAACTTTCAATTGAATAAAACGAGTGCTATTACCACTAAAACCGACCATCCACTTTGTCGGCCAAACAAATGATCCACAATCGCCACTAACAACTAAATTAATCCAAATAATCGAGTATAAAGGGTCGGTTATCTGTTCCTAATCAAATACCATTCTCAATTTCAAACAAAAACACACAAACACATCAAACCAATTCGACTCTCTGTCGCGACCTGCAACTTAATGGAGATCCATGCTTAGAGCTTCTAAACACAAAATTAACATAGGGCTTGGCATTAGGAGCAGTTCCTGAGGCTACCCACGAAATTAATTCGATTAATTTCATCAATTGCTCATTCTGTGATTCATCAAGACCGCGAGCTGCTCGACGACCTGTTCATCTTCAAATCATCATCATACGGGTAAATTAAATACATGTATACACTCGTTTTTGACAAAGGGAACAATAGCCCCATGAATTCAGAAGCAATCGAAATCGATTTAGGCTTCAATTTGATCGATTTCATAGTTAGGGTTCTTGGTTGGGGATGGATTTGGGTTTGAGTTTAAATGAATTAAAAGTGGAGTCTTATCGCGGCTATATGCCTTTGTTCACTGGTTCGGTATGTGTGTGGGCAGGGAGAGGACCCGGGTTCGACCCCGGGCAGCCTCTTTTTACTGTTTTATTTTTTTAAAAGCTTTATAAATACTTTAAAAATATGGAAAAATTTCTAAAAATTATAAAAATAAATTTTATTAATTTTCCTTATTTTAAATCTTACAAAATAATTTTCTGTAAATTTATTTTTATTTAAAAACTTTAATAGATTTTTATAAAATATTATTTAAAAATATTAAAAATACTTATTTTTATAAAATAAATTCTAAATCAAGTTTAATTATGAAATAATCACAAAAATCATGAAAATTATATAAATATTATTTATAAATATTATAAATAATTATTTCTATAAAATAAACGCTATATTATCTTTAAATATTATTTAAATTCACAAATTATTTACAAATAAAATTGTGGGGTATTTCTTGTAAATATATTTTAACTAAAGGTCTAGATTAATACCTTATTATTAATCAAAATACTATAGTTGTAATTATCCTTAATTGTAATTATCTTTGGATAATTATAAATTATATAATTAAACTACATCATTTTATATTTAATTCCAAAAATATATAAATACACTTATGAAACCCTTCTAATGAAATCAAAATGTAAATAATTATTTGGTAAAACTTAATACTTATTGATAGTTACTTATTAATACATATATAATCTATAAAAACATTGTAACATATACATATCTAATTACGTGTGTGACACGTGTTAAACCAAATCAACTCGAACCTTACCAAATATATTCATTCGTATTAAAGACTAAATTACAAATCAATAATAGGTGTTGAACGTGTTTGATCGTGCTTGCTTAATTCTTTGAAGTTCTTATTCATATACATTACATCAATCCAAGGTGAGTCTCCGTGGCCCCTTTTTATGTTTTTATAACTGTTTCAATGTTTTCCAAAACTTGGGGGAAAGTATGCTCACCCGTTTTCGATGCTGAACAATCTTATTTACAATTTTCATACTTGGAATCGACGTGATACTATTCTCATATTCTAATACATACATGGTGTTATTCTATTCTTACAACCATTAATTCCGGGTTAGGAACCAACGGATAGGTATTGGTAGTACTACTGGGTTGACACCCCCACCCTCGACAGATCGGTTTAACTTGTGAGTTACCGACTACAGCTGCCAGCAATCAGGCCATGGGTGAATATATTCCGACGAATTTATATGCATAACCGTCATTAGGTTTGGTTGTCTTAAACACATGTTATGTGGTTTTGCTTACTGTATGATTCCATATCAAATTCTACACAGCATCAAATGTTTTAAATTTAAACCTGCGGAACTCACCAACAATTATGTTGACCATTTTTGAGCATATCTTTTCAGGTAATCATAAACAAAGAGGATAGCTAGAGCTGATGCCTTAGCAGAGACCCCCAGGATTTCAATAGACTGCATTTGTATTGTATATCATTTACTGTTATATCTGAACACTGTGTATATGGATTTTTAGAATTATTAAGACTATGATAGTCGTGGAACTGACTAACCACGACACAAGTCACCATTGTGTCGGGCGACGTCATGACACGAGGATTTTGCATGTAATATGTCTCTGTAATTATACCAAGTGTTATGACGATCCCGTCCGTCGCATCCTCGTGTTTCGCTCTAAGCGGGGGGTGACACAAGCCATTTGATAATTACTATCAATAGTTTTTTTTTTGGGAACGACAAAGAAATATTTCATTAAATGAGAAAATGCATCTACAAGGAGCAAGAAACCTTGAGTACATCATTGGATTACAACAAAGAATTTTGTAAATTAAATTATATTTTTATTTATTTTCACCACATTTTCAACCCATAAAGACTTCTCACTATCTAGTAAAGGGTATTTCACTAAAATGAGATGAATAGTAGTGGATAATTTGGATATATAGATTCATTGATAAGATTTGTTTTATGCTTCATTTTAAGTAAATAATATTTAATGCTGAAGTATTTAGTTAAAATATATATTAGATGGGTTATAGAAGTAATATTAGGGTAAATAGGTTATCTGTTTTGTGCTTCTAGTTTGGGTGATCATTGGGTCCGTAGGAAGCACTTTATTGATGTGGCCATGTGTGCTCATAAAAAAAGTGTTGCCTTGTTGATGAGCATTTCTTCATAAGTGTAATCGACGCATAGAGAGTAATTACAGAACTAGCGGCCATAATCGAAGTTTACGGGCCACAAGGTTGTATTCAAAAGGATAAGGTATTGTGGAGAATCTATCAAATGTCATCTAATGTGTCAAGAATTTATGTGGATCCTATTTAGGATTCGGGGAATGTAACGCTTAAATATTAAAGTGAGGAACATTACAATGATCAAAGACAAATCTTGATTTGGAACTTTTGTCGGTTAAACAACTGTATCATGAATATTGGTTGAGTGGTTGATGTTGATGAGATCACTTATATAATTTGTTCTTACATGCATCAATGAAATATTTTCACTAAGCGATCGATTAGAGGAATTATGTGAGATTCATTAAATATAAAAAGCTTCGAGTCGGACAATTTTTGAAGGAAGATTCAAAAAGTCAAGTCCGTTTACATCCACATATATGGAGTATAGAGGTGCATAAATCGGTTTAAGTAATAAAATATAAATCAGTTTCGTTTTTGTTATTAACCAAACTGGTTAATATTGGACAAAAAATACGGGTTCCTAGAATAATCAGTTAGTTTAATAACCGGTTTTCATGTGTCGCATAAACAAACATGTCTAACAGATTAGGTTAATAGCCGAACTGGTTTACCTGATCAAAAAACTAGATTCTAAATTATTTGTTATTAAATAATCAATTTTTTAACACAAGTATGTATTACAAACTCAATGAACTTTAAAATTTATTAATTTTGTTATACTTGAAATTACAAACATTGAAACGTTACAAAATAGCATATAAAATTGAAGATACAGTTATATATATAATACATAACGGTCTTCGTCAAGTCATTGTCTGCATTAATTATGGGGTAACTTTATAGAATAATAATCAAGTTTGAAAATTGTTCTAATTAGGTCACTCATAAACTTTTTTGTTCCAATCAGGTCACTAAACTTTATTTTGATGTTCCAATCTTGTGTATTTAACCTGAATAATAGGTAATAAACTTAAAAATATTTAAAAAAATTAAAAATAATTAATAAATAGTTGAATATTTTAAAAAACTGAAAAATTTTTTAAAAAATGCATAAACATTGTCCAAATTTTTGTAAAAAATGAAAAATAAAAATAAAAACTAAAAAATTTCAGTAAAAATTAAAAAAAATACATTGTGTAATGATTCCAAACGGGTCAACATACCAAATTATACCAACATACACCTAAATATGCTCAAACGGGTCAACATACATCATAATATACCCAAACGGGTCAAAATTATATAAATGCGTCCAAAAAAGTCAAGATTACATCACAATACGCCCAAATGGGTCAAAAACTACCAACATACGTTCAAACGGGTTAACATACACCAAATGTTCCAAAACGGGTTAACATACACCAAAATGTTCCAAAAGAAACAAAATTAACTCAAATACGCCAAAATGAAATACCAACAAGTAAGTAGTTTACATAGGTTATACCTGCTGCTCGATTCGTACCGAATAAAGGTTATCGTTTGTATCATTCATTGCATCAATACTTGACATAGCTCGAAAGGTGACGGGTCGAAGGTAGGCACAAGACGGTTACGCAGGTCGGCTGCGATGGTGGTGGGACGGAGTCCGGCAGGTGGTGGTGCGGAGTCCGACGAAGGGGCGGAGTCCGGCGAAGGGGGGGCGGCGAAGGGGGTCCGGCGAAGGGGGGCCGGCGAAGAGGGGTCCGGCGAAGGGAGGCCGGCGAAGGGGAGGCCGGCGAAGGGGAGGCCGGGGAATGGGGACGACGGTGTGGGGCGAAGTCCGGCGAAGGGGCGGCGGCGAAGGGGAGGCCGTCGAAGGGGAGGCGACGATGGATTGAAGTGGTGCTCTGTTCTTGCTTTGTTCTGCGTACGTGAATTAGAACCAGAATATGGAATATGGATAGTTTTAGTTTAGGGTTTTTAATATTATTTTTGGAATTGTTAATATGATTTTTTATTTGTTTAATTCGTTTTAAATATAAAATAAAAAATTACCTGCTAAGCAGGTTAATTATATAGGATTAAAACACCACTTTAAAGTTTAATGATGTAATTGAAACAGTTTCAAACATAAGTGACCTGATTGGAACACATAGTAAACTTGGTTACTATTTCGTGAAGTTTTCCCTTTAATTATGTATGATACTCGGCTTCAAGAGTAAATAAGCATACGAATTCATCGTTTGTGGACTATGTCATTCGTGCGTTTACTTCGTCCTCGTGTATTTTCCTTCGACGGTAGTTCAAAATCGGATATTCGGATTTCCGTAAATTTCGGATTATGGACTTCAATATCTAAATCCGAAATTTTGGATATTCAATCCGAAGTCGAATGTTCATAATTTCGGATTTGGATTCGGATATTCGAATGGATATCCGAATTCTAAAAATTTTATCATTTAATAACTTGTATAACAATTTAATATTTTTATTAAAAAGGTTTGGATATCCAAATTTTATTATAAAAATTATGGAAATATCCAAAAATATCATAAATTTATAATCAATATTTATTGTTTTAATAGTTTTAAAATATAGTTTTGTTAATTCAGATATCCCAATATCCGAAAATATTTAAAAACACTATCCGAGCAAGAATTAGAAAAATATTAATATTTGAAATTTGGATATCTGAGTTTTCTAATATTTTGGATTCAGTTTTAAATTCGAATATTTTTTGCACAACCCTACGGATACACCTAACATTTTTTAACTGGCTATTTGAATCGGTTAGAAACCGGTTTTAAAATATCAGTAATAATGGATATTGGTTTCAGGTATAGTTCCTCGTTGATTTGATTAAGTAACTTTTTAACCACCACTAATTGAGTAGTTTCTCACATCATATACCTAGCTTTGATGAGATTTAGTTGTACTCGCACCATATACTTGACGCATTACTTCTCTTTTTATATTTTAAAACAAATTAGCAAATCATCAATGTATTTATTGGGAGTATTTTATATTAACTAGGTTTAATACTCCTGCACCTTGCGTGGGATTTTAGTTAACGATTCGAAATACCTTAAAGTGGACATAAGAACACGTTGCAACGGTTATCAGTGCTACATAAAATCCTAAAGCGTCCATCATCCTAAAAAATGTCATTCCATGTTGTGCACTTAAAATTGGTTGGCTTCGTCACAATAATAAAATGGTAACTCAAGTAGCTATATCACACAATACGAAAAAAAAATAGTTGATTTTAAATACAACTATCTTTTAAAGAAATTATATAACTTTGATAAAAAGCTAGCTAATGGAGGCGCACATTTCATTATTATAGAAAAACTTACGAACGAAAGTTATTAATTAAAAATAAATCTATTAAAAATGAAACTGATCATAAGCACATTTCATCTTCAGATAAAAATAAAAGGAGTAAGTAAATATATGTAAGTAAAAATAATACCAATGATTCTAACAGGGTTTCCCACCTAAAGTGAGTTTTTTTTGGGTGGTCTAGGTTTCGTAGTCGAATAATAGAAACAATCGTGTGAACTAGTGACCCGTCAGTAATTCTTCAGCCGTTAAAAAATTAATTAATCAATTATTCTTTTGTTAATTTATGTTTTAGGTGCTGTTTGTTTTTTCTGCAGGAAAACGTCTGCAGTCTGCGGACCACATCTGCAGACATCTGCAGCAGAAGAGGTGGACCAAACGTCTGCAGTCTGCAAGAAAAAGACTGTTTGTTTTTTTAACATCTGCAGAATACTGAAATATTCTGTAATTAAATTAAATCTATTTTTTAAACTTTAAAAAGTAATTTAACATTAATATATAAATAATTGTACTCAGAATATTATTAACACAGTGAAGCCTCCAGGATGCGAACATTGTGAGGAAAGCAGTGTCGAGATGGCAGTGGACCTGAAGGTGGATGGCGTTCATCTGAAGCGGGATCAAGGCGGGGGGGTCGCACCTGCCGTGCACGTGAGGCTGATAGCTGGGGACGTCAGGGTTATCGACGATCCCTGGATTGAATATGACGGCGTAGAGCATAGGCGACAGCGATGATCTCGTAGCCTTCTCCATCGGCTTCGGGGGAGCCACCGATCGGTCTTTGCCGAAGTATATACGTTTCGACAAACGAAGGCCGTCTTCAACGCTGCGACTGAAATCATCACCAGACATCTCAAGCTCAACCTCAACCTCAAGAATATGAAGATGAAGATGAAGATGAAGATGAAGATGAAGATGATAGGGTTTGGGTTTTCGAAGGTTTTCGAAGGTTTTCGAAGGTTTTCGAAGGGGAGGGGAGGGGAGGGGGAGGGCAGCGCGGCGGAGGGGGAGGGGCAGCAGAGCGGCGTCGGTTGGGTGGAGGTTGGCCGGTGGTGAGAGGAGAGCTGTGGAACACAAGTGAAGGTGGGTTTCAGGGGTGGGGAGGAGTTTAGGAGAAGAGGTTGAGAAGAGTTTAGAAGTGGTAGGTTCACCTCTTCTCCACGCAGACGTCAGGAAGACGTTTTTTAATGAAATGTCTTTCAAAAATCAAACAGTCTGCGCACTCAAAACCTCTTCCCGCGTCTGCGTGCACGCAGATGAAGAGGTGGGGAAGAGCTTTTGCAAAAAAACAAACACTACCTTAGTAACGATGCAGGATGTTAAATAAAAGTATTAAATAATATTAAAAATTTGTTGTTGCCGAACACATTATTTCCATCGATTGGGTTTTTATCCCTCTAATCCAATGAAACAAAGCAGAGATCAAAGTCGAAAATATAACTGCCTATTAAAATCCCCAAATACCAACAAAGTAGAAATTAAGTCCAAAAGATAACTACCTACTGAAATCCATAAACACCCATGGCACTGTTTATTTGCAATGAGATTTAATTATAGGGTAATAATAACCGAGAAGTTCTTATTCACGTTGTAATTTTGATTAATTATTGTTTAAATTTAGATTAAAAAGCAACAAAAGTCAAAGATTTTGCTAGAACCGAAATTACATAAGCCTTGTGTTCGAAGTCAAAATTATTAGTCTCAAAGGACATGAATTTCCATTTTGGCAAACATCAATTATTGATATAGTTACCCACATTGACATTGGCATCAGTCTTTGGGGAAAAAAATAAAAAATGAAACAAAAACAAAAAAAATCAAAACAAAACATAAAACCAAAAAAAGAAGGCAAAGATGTCAATGTGTGTGTCGCCGAACGAGAGAAAAATCCAACAATTGAGGTGCAAAATAGTGAATTAAGCTTCAGTTTGTTATCTACAAGTGAAAACACCCACTTATGATCATTCATACATTGTAACGATAAAGCGAGTACTTTTATTTTCTGGTTTATGATTCATACATTGTCTACTACTCATTGTTCAAAGCGAGTACCCTCTTTCCTAAAGCGATTTCACCCGCTTTGGTCATTCGATTTGCGTGCCACGAGCATTGGGGGGTGGCCATCCAAGATACAATGAAGCAATAGATGTAGACTTGTTAAACATCTCTTGCATGAATGAGATATTAACCAAATGAACTAATAAGCACGACAAGGATTTCTTATACACAAATGGTTGTTCTCGTGAGTAACAAAACACTTGTATTTCCGGTATGTTAAAAGAGAGTTTCACAAAACATTTGTGTCAAATATCTAATGTGGGCACGAAACTTGGATAATTATATAATGAAATACTGGGGTATTGATGAAGTGCCTTCCTACTATGGAGGCGTTGTTGAGGCGTGGCACTCACTCTTCTTGTATCAAAGGTGTAGTGTCGTTCAAATAGCTTAAAGCTTGGAGCTCGATCTAAAAAAGCTCAATCAAAAGCAGCTTGTTTATAAACCGAGCTAGCTCGACTTGAATCATTTCAATAACTAGGCCACGTCAGCTCAACTCGTTTAGACTCTAGTCGGCTCGATTTTGACTCGAATTATTTATTTTTAATTATGTACATGAATGTATATATACATACATATATATATATATATATATATATATATATATATATATTATTTGTGGGTGGTGAATGCTTTTGGTTAATCTACTCATCACTTTATATTAACAATAATTATATAAATTATAGTTTATATAAAAATTCTAGCGAAAATACCCAATAATATATATTTTTCACTTGCCAAAACCGAGTATATAGATGTTCAAATAACTTGTGACTTAAATCTGGCTCGAAAAAGCTAACTCAGCTCGTTTACAAACCGAGCCAGCTCGGTTCGGCTCGTTTAAAAACCAAACCGAGCCGAGCTAGACTAGTTTGACTTGGCTCGTGAACAATCCTACAAGTGTGTGATTTGTGGTGTATGCATTTGCCAGAGAAGCTAGTTTGTTGGTAAATCTGATCTGATAGAGAAAAGAAAGATATAATGGAGAAGACGCATAATGTTATTATTTTAAATCTAGATGAAAGAGTTCTTTGTGAATTGCCGTATCAAAAGAAATGACTACGGTTGGAATTTGGTTAAAATTAGAACATTTATATATGACAAAATGTCGAGCTAATCAGCTATACCTCAAGTAACGGCTATATATGTTTCAAATGGCTTCAGGTGAGACATTAGAGGATCATATCAATAAACTCATTAAACTTGTCCTAGATCTTGAAAATAAAGAAGTAACATTGTAGGATGAAGATCAAGCCATTATATTCTTCATTTACTTACCTTAGTCCTATGTATAAGTGACAAAATAAATGGGTTGGATTGGGTTGATTGAGGGGTCAGGATAGGTTTGGGTTAAGATAGGTTTAAATTAGATTGAGTTGATTAAAAAATAGGTTAGGATGGGTTTGTATCAAGATGGGTTCGTGTCAAGATGGGTTAGGATCAAAATAGGTTTAAAAATTAACATAATTCAACAACACTTTCACTATATCAAAATTCATATAAAGATTAAAACCGGAAAATAAAATGCTACAAATAATGATAGGAATTTAATAAACTAACTACATTAATCTCAGCAGAAGGGTTTACAGGTGGTGCAATAGTGAACTATAGAATCACAAAAACAAAAGCATCTTGATTCGATATATTTTAACCCGAACCTATTTTAACTTAATTCGAATTAAAGATGAAACTATTTGATCATCTTGAAAACATCCCTCAGAATGTATAGTTACAACGTAAGGCTCGTCATATTCATAGCATATGAATATGCAATTTCCAAAAACAAATAATCTACCTAGCAAGTACAACGTATAACTTCTAGTAAATCATTAAACTAAAATCTACTAGATAATGGCAAAGCAAGTAGCGGTTACAAGATTCAGACCAAGAAACTCAATAATGTTCAACGCATTTGATAGCTACATAAAATTGAAAAATTGAGGGTTCGCAAACCCAACAATCATACTTCAATTTCACAAAAATTCTAAATATAAAACACATTTTTACCTTCGAGTGGTTATTTGATTGCTAGATAATGAAGGAAGAGAAGAGTAGCAGTATCAATTGGAGAAAATTTGATCTTTTAGCTTTGAAGTTGATAAAGAGGTCCACTGAGATCAACAACTTTACATATCACGACACCTTAATTTTACACGGAAATCAAAATCGGTGGATAAGAAAGTAATAGGTTGCAACACAAAGGTCAACCAGATATCCCTGGGTTCGCAGGAAAAAAGTGGTAAAAGTCCCGCAAAGGCGCGAATAGAGAAGATGCTTAGATACTAGCTAGTTGGCATGGGAACAAATGAACAATGGGGAAGATCGGTTTTGTGAGGGTTAAGTTACCTAGGGCATGTCTGGGATTAACTTATTGATTTATTGATTTTTTCAAAAAGTTAATAAGTTAGTATGCAATAACTTGTTAACTTATTTACTCATAATAATCACATTACCAAACATTATAAATGACTTTTTAACTTTAAAAGTTAAAAGTTAATAAAAATAAACACTTCTAAACACCCACTTAATAACCCATCTTGACCCATCTGAACTTTTATAATTACCTATCTGACCTTTGACTTTTTTAATCTTTTAATGTTATCCATCTTGACCCCTTATAAATATAACTTAACTCATCTTAACCCATTACTTTATATTTGGTGCCCAAATCAATCCAGTTTTGCATACTTGGGTCAAACGTGCTAGGTCTAGTCCTATTGTTGACGCTTTGATGTATGGAAGAGAGTCACTATTAATGGATGAAGTTTTGAATTCCATATAATTTAAAAAGAATGAGAGATTTGAAAGATGATTTGGTGATGATTTGTATGTCAGAGGGAGAACAAAATAAAGAGGCTTTACGATAAAATCTACATCAAGAGCTAAGTCGATGTTCAAAATAAGATGTTGTATTTTCAATTCAGAAGACATCTTAAGCAAGATTTACTAGAATGAAGGAAGGAAAAGGGAGAGAATCGTGTGCCAAAGAGTCATGGTAATAATTCACCAAATGCTTGATATGATGGTTATGATAGTTTATATGTACTTGTAGTGTCTAGTAGAGAAATAAACTCTGAATGTGTCATGGATTGTGGGTTCCTATATCGTATGACACCCATTAGAGAGTTCTTTAACGAAGTGAAATATAAGGATCAAGGAACTATAAAACTAGAAGATGATAGGCCATCTAATATACTTAGGTATGGAACTTTAATGTTCAAATCAAATAATAGGTTAGAATTTGAGTTACAAATTGTGAGATACATCCCTGATGTAAACAAAGATGTAGTCTTTTTGAGAAACTTTAAGTACTATGGTTACCAGGTTAGTCTGAGGGATGGTAAGGATAAGGATATAAAGGGTTTAATGGTGGTTCTATCAAAACAAGAAGAGATAACATCCGTTTACTAGATGGTGAAATTCTTATGGGGATGTCATTAGTTTTAACCGGAAAGATACAAAGTATTGTTGATTTGTGCCGTCAAAGGCTGGGGCATATAAGTCATAATGGTTTAGTGGAGCTAAAGTAGCAACTGTTAAAGAACTTGAAAGATTGTACTTTGGAAGTCTATTAACATTTTATAATGGGGAAAGCACAAAGAGTTAAATTTGACAGAATTCAACATACTACTAGAGGTGTGTTAGGCTACATTCATTCTTATCCTTATGGGCCTTTACATCATGCTTCATTGGGATGATAATGTATTTTCTATCCTTAATAGATGATTAGTCTAAAATTGAGGCATTTAAAAAGTTCAATGAATAGAATTACTAGTTGAGAACCAAACTGAGAGGAAAATTAAGAAACTCAAGACAAACATTGTTCTTGAGTTTTGGAATGAGTAATTTAATATTTTTTTCAAGAAAAGTAGAATTGCAATGCATCTTACTATCGTTGGTACTCCCCAGCAGAATAGGTTACCAGAAATGATGAATGACACATTGTTACTATAGGTAATGTGCATTCAAGTTCAGGACTACCCAAAAGTATTTGGGCAAAGGCAATGTCCACTGTTACATATTTCATAAATAGACTACTCTTATCTGCTATGGGTATGTGTGCACCCGTGGAGAAATGGTCAACTTATAAGAAAGATTATAGTTACTTAAGGGTGTTTCAGATTCTTGCCTATGCACAAGGGAAATTAGAGCCAGGAGTTCTTAAATGTGTGTTTTCTTGGTTATCTTAAAGGGGTGAAAAGGTATAGGCTATTAAGGTTAGATATCACTAGAGTTGGCAAAAGAAATCTAAAGATATGATTTTGGGTCATAATGAGTGTTTTAAAAATAAAGATGGGTTAGAATGGATTAAATAAAAAACACAAGGGGGTCAAGGTGGGTTAAAAGTCTTTTTGGAAAAAAAGAAACATAGGTCAAGATGGGTTTTTAAAATTAGATCTACAAATCTAAGTCAATGTTTCTTTCACTCAAATTTATCGCATCCGTCACACGAGACACCACCGCACCACCACCACCACACCACCGCATCACCACCGGTCCACCACACCACCACCGCATCACCATCGGTCCACCACACCACCAACACACATACAACCTCCCACCTCTGTCGAGTTTCATCGCGCATCACCACGGGTCCGCCGCGTCGCCACGGGTCCGCCGCGTCGCCACGGTCCGCCACGTCGCCCCGGGTCCGCCGCTTCGCCCCGGGTCCGCCGCGTCGCCCCGGGTCCGCCGCGTCGCCCCGGGTCCGCCGCGTCGCCCCGGGTCCGTATATACATCTATCTATATGTGTTGTTGGATTGAAGATGCATCTATCTAGTATAGATGAAGTCTTATATGTATCTCTTTGAGCTCGTATATGCATCTATCTATATGTGTTGTTGGATTGTAGAAAACTAGTAAAATAGTGTTGACTTTTTTAAAAATGATCCATCCTGATCCGAACCCATCTTGATCCAAACCCATATTGACCCAAACCCATCCTGACCTTTTTTTCTAAATGACTCATCCTAACCCAAACCCATCCTGACCCAAATCCATCCTAACCTAACAACCAACCAATCCATCCTAACCTAACAACCAACCCAATCCAACCCACCCATTTTGCCACCTCTAGATATCACAAGTATATGGGTCATTCTTAGCAGGGATGTGAGCTTTCAAGAAGATATGATGTATAGAGATTTGATGATTGGTAATTAAAATGAGCAAACTGATCACTGATGCAAAAAGTACTAACTAGGGTGTGCAAGTTGAGGTGGAGCCTATCACTTGTAATATCGAAGGTGGAGTGTCTCAAGGAGGTGAGGAGTAAATGGGTGAAAGAAGTGGATATAGGCTGGCCAAAACAGTCTAAGAAGTGGGTTTAAGTAATGAAGGAGGAGATGGATTCTCTATACAAGAGTAAAACCTGGATTTTGGTTAATAAGCCTAAAAATCAAAGATTAGTTGGGAGTAAATGTGTATATAAGTTGAAAGAAAGGATTTAGAATTAAAGCTCCAAGACACAAAACAAGATTGGTAGCAAAAGGGTTTACACAAAGAGATAAGTTGATTGTAATGAATTTTTCTCTCCTGTTATCAACCATATGTCAACGAGAGTTGTGCTAGCCTTAACTACCTACAAAGATTAAAAACAACTTGATCTAAAGACTGTAAATCTTCATAGGAATCAAGAAGAGAATATCTATATAAGTCAACTATTTTAGTTTGACATGGGGGGAAACGTGGAGAAGTTTTGTTTGTTAAAAAAATCTTTGTATAGCTTGAAATAGTCTTCTAGGAAATAGTACAAGCGTTTTTGATACATATATGGTCACTCGTGGTTTAGACAGAAGCTCCCATGAGTTGTGTTTATTACAAGTATTATTTAATGAGTTAGTTTGTATATTTGTTGCTATATGTAAATGATATGTTTGTTCCTTTAAATATAAGTAGGAAATTGAAGCTATAAAAGAACTTGTGATGATATGTAATTAGAAAGAAGTATTAACTAAATGGTTTGTTAATCAGTCAGTTAGTTGGTTGTTAGGAGACTGCTATATAGAGTTGTATTCATTTGGAGTTTGCTTAATCCTTTTTCATCGTCTTCCTACTATTATGCAATTCTTTTTGTATTTGTCAATCTTTTTATCAATGAAGATTTCAGACTATTTCTTTTCCGATTTGAGTTCTGTGGTGTTCTAGTTACGACATTTGTGATGGTGCAGTGAAGCCTTTATTACGTCTCTTGTTGCATTATGAATTTGTCAAGTTACTATGGAGTAGGGTACGACAATTGTGTAGATTAAGTTCTCTTCCTTCAACCTCCTTTAATGTACTATTTAAATTCCCATACTTAAGCCTCTTCTAATGAGAAGAGGTGTCATTTTTTTATGTTAGATCATAGAGTATTTGAAAAACAAGGAAAGAGAATGCATTTCAAAGCAAGCGGACGTGTACGCCAAAGATTTTTGAAGAAATCAAGATCATGACGTCTTATATGGATTAAAAATGGAATGAAAATAATACAATAGACTGATGTTATTGGTGTACCTTTAATCTCCTTTTATTAATTGTTGACATGGACGTATCTTTGCTTTAGCTTAGCTACTTGCTATGCCGATCTATGTATATTCTAAAAATTCACGGTTAAAAGAAAAAAAAGATGAAATATGACATTACTATTACTATTAAATACTTTGGTCGGTGCACCACCACCAAAATCACCCCCAAAATCACCCCCAAATCACCGACCGACCACCACCAAGATCACGCCCAAAATCACCCCTAAATCACCCGATCTCCAAGATCTCAGCACCAGCTCCAGCCCCAGAACCGATTTGAGAAGAGAGATACCGCGTGTGTATTCTTTCACTCCCTACCAGAAGCAAGAGATGAGAGTGGCATCGGTGGTTGTGATTTGTGAAGATAATCTTCGTTGCTTGGAAACAGATGGCGAAGAAGGGACCATTCGTGCTTCGGCTTTTCGGCAAAACCTAAGTTGACAGGTGCTTTTTCTTCATCTTCTTCCTCTTCATCTTCATCGTCATCTTCCTCATCAAATTCTTCGTATTCTTCATCATCAAGTGATGAAATTCGCATTTTGCTGAAATTAACTAGGGACCCATCATTCGCATTAGTGGTTATTTCTTTAGACATGCTGGAATCATTGTGTTCTAAAGAATTCGAAAGGCAATCTAGGGTTTTAAAAATGATAGACAGCGGTGGGTTTCTCGTGGATTGTTTTGGAGGAGAAGAGGGTTTAGGGGTGGATCTACAAGATTGAGGTTACTTTGATGTTAGTGTTTAATATTTAACTGTTGTAGCATTTTCCTGGTCGATGTGGTAATTCGGCAAACTGGTTTGCATTTGTAGCGTCGTAGGGTTGTTCCGGTGATGTTGGTTGCATGAACTGTTGTATAACAGCAACAATGGTGATAGTTGATGTCGGTATGAGCTGATTGATGAATCATATATTCAACTGCTATCGTAATAAGCATATGAATATTAGAAGGGATATATTCTTATCTTGATTCTAGATTATCAAAAGACATAAACTTTATTGTAAAATATAACTATACCAAATGACAGTATAGTGCCTGGTTTGACTAATAATGAATTTTAAGCATCACCTTTTTTGATGAAGTAAATTTCCTTTGATTGATAACATCCCCCTGAGAGAATTATGCCCAAACAAAATGTATTAAATTCGTCCACCGACCAATATAGATTTACATGTAAGATCAAACCAAGCATTCATGTTTAAATAATTCTGCCCAGCACTAAAGTTCTCAAGTTCTGCATTGATTTTGTGGTATGTGTTTTGTGTTGTTATTGCAGATCATTGCGGGCTTAGTGGTATCCTTCTGTCGCCTTTCAGGTATGTTACATTGTATATTTATATTTAACGTTAACTTTGAAGAAGATTTAATTTTAAGATAGATTTGACAAATGTGTGGTGGTTAGTATGTATGTGTGCTTTGGTTATAGTAGGTACCTTAGTATTATTGCATGCTGCTTAGATAGAATGTTGTGCTGTGACGTTGCTTTTTGTACTTTTATTTTATTCATAGTCTATGGCTTTGATGCTGCTGTTAGTGCTGTGTTTATCTTTATCGATAGCGTACTGATAGTGTAGCATATGCTTAGTTATCTGGGGTATTGTATATGGCTTTTGCTCATAGTCTGAAGAGAAGGAAGGAGTTGCCTTCCTCCTCTAACATACCTTTAAATGCTATATGCGGCAGTGTAGACATACATCATGCTATTGTTCATGAGCGTAATAGTGAATCCTTTAGGTTACCTTTGTCGTCTGATGAAATTGTAGATGTCTTAACTTCGTCTCTCGCTTATACGTCTGAACCTTACGTGTATGTCGATTCTGGTGATTGCGACTTTGTGTGTGAGTTTTGTGGAGCTAATTCTGGTCTGCTGAGCGTGTTAGTCACGTCGCACGGAGTCGTGCTCCTCGATATAATCAATGCTGTAGGGCTGGTCGTGTGCGTGTTCGCCTACCTCAAGATCCACCGGCGATTGTTAAAGAACTTTATCAATGTTCTGATTTTCTTGACAGTATTCGCGCTTATAATTCGATTTTTTCTATGACGTCTTTTGGAGCTATTGTGGATAACTCGATTAATAGAGGTACTGGTCCTTACGTGTTTAGGGTTGAGGGCCAGATCTACCATTGGATTGGCACGTTATGTCCTCCGCCGAATGAGAGGCCACGTTTCTTGCAGATGTATGTATATGACACTGATCGTGAGCTTTCCAATAGGATGCATTTATTCGGGGGGTGACGACTGTTTGCGCGTTCGTATTGAAACCGTAGAACTTCTAATGTCTCTTTTGGAAAATCTTAATTCTTTAGTAAAGCTTTTTCGTTCTGCTAGAGATCTTTGCATTCAACAAACAGTTCCTAACTTTTCTATTAAACTTTTGGTTCAGTCAATGAGCGCTCTTATGATAGTCCAGCAACTGGTACGATTGGGTTGATTGTGCTTGATAATCCTCCGACCGCAGATGATTTTGACATTGTTATTCATTCAAAGAGTGGTACTCCTCAACGTGTCAATAAACTACATCCTCTTTACATGTCATTACAATACCCGTTGTTATTCTTGCATGGAGAAAGTGGATGGTCACCTCATCTTACGCTTACTCATGACGAAGCAGGTGGTAGCAGGAAGTTGTCCATGAACATGTACTACAGCTATCTGCTTCATGATAGACGTGGAGTGTACTCTTTGCTACTTAATGGAGGTCGTCTTTTCAACAATTTTTGGTCGATGCTTACATTTGTATTGAACAAAGTCGTTTGGACTACATAAAATTTCATCAGAATTTATTTAGAATTGAATTTCTTCAAGGCATTCATGATGCTTTATTAAGGGGTGACACTGAGGGTCGTTCCATTGGAAAGCGTGTTGTGTTGCCGGCTTCGTTTACCGGTGGTCCACGTTATATGTATAAACATTACCAGGATGCGCTCGTGATATGTCGAGTGCATGGGAACCCACAGTATTTTATTACGTCCACATGTAACGTAAAATGGCCTGAGATAACTAGGTATTTTGCTTCCCGCTCTCCATTGAAACCTCAAGATAGGCCTGATATTGTTGCTAGGATTTTCCGAATCAAAGTCAAAGAAATGCTTGATTTTTTGAGACTAGAACGACCTTTTGGTAAGGTTACTGCCGACTTATACACAATTGAGTTTCAAAAAAGAGGCCTTCCTCATTGCCATATGCTTTTATGGGTTACAGAGGCATTTCGAATTCGTGATAGCAGTGATGTTGATAAATATATATCTGCTGAAATACCGTATGCTATATCGTCACCTGCGCTACATAAAATCGTCACTGATTCGATGATGCATGGACCATGTGGTCTAGCCAAGCCTAACGCTCCATGTATGGCTAATGGAAAGTGCACAAAAAAATTTCCAAAGCCCTATGGAGATAACACCACATTTGACAAAAATGGCTATGTGCATTATAAAAGGCGCCCGGATTCTAGGACTACAAGGTTGGGAGGAATCTTGCTAGATAATTCTATGTAGTTCCATATAATAAAGATCTTTGCCTGCGCTTTCAAGCTCACATCAATGTTGAATACTGTGGTTGGAACATGGTTATCAAGTATCTATTCAAGTATATATCCAAAGGCGCCGACCGAATTAGATTTTCTATTGCCCAGTCTGATGAGCAACAGCATGAAGTCACCACAAGCAAACACGCGCCTATAGATGAGGTGAGGAATTACGTTGACGGTCGTTTTATATGTCCACATGAAGCATCTTGGAGAATTTTAGATTTTCCGATTCACCACAGAAATCCTGCTGTTCAAGTTTTAGCTGTGCACTTGGAGAATATGCAAAATGTTAATTTCAAGGACAATCACCATTTGCAAGAGATTGTAGACAATTCTGCTGGCAAAAGGACTACATTGACGGAGTGGTTAGCAAATAATAAAGCCGACACAACAGGTAGGCATCTTAGATATATAGATTATCTTTCACAATATAGATGGGATACCTACAGGAAGCGATGGCTTCGTAGAGTTAGAAACAACAACCCTACTGTCGGAAGGCTTATTTATGTTCATCCTACGTGCGGAGAGTTATTCTATTTGCGTATGTTGCTAGGTTGCCAATCGGGATGCACAAGTTTTAAGGACATCAGGACTGTGGCTGGTGCTATCTTTCCTAATTATCGATCTACATGTGAAAGATTAGGATTGCTGGAAGATGACAATGAGTGGTCTCAAGCATTTGACGAGGCCGCTGCATGGGCCAGTGCTTCTGAGTTAAGGTCTCTTTTTACTCATATGTTGCTGTATTGTGAGATTTCGAATCCAATCAATTTGTGGAATCGACAATGGCATCGTATGATCGACGATGTTACACGTCGATTAGGTGTTTTCCAAAATTGCTCCGAAGCTCATATTGCAGATGACGATGTTCAGCAATACGTGTTGTATGAAATTGAACTCATGCTAAACTCAAGCGCAACTGCTTCGTCACTTGCAGATTATGGGTTACCTATGCCAAGAGCCGATTTGCTTGAAACACTTAGGAATAGGCTTCTAATGGAAGAAAAAAATTACGATAGGCAAAAAATAGCTGTCGAACATGCGCGCCAAAAAAATGGTCTTCATGGAAAACAATTACATGTGTACGAAAATGTTATCAATTCAATTGAAGATAACAAGCAAATTCTGCTGTTTGTTTACGGTCATGGTGGAACGGGGAAAACTTTCTTGTGGACGACTATCATCAATGCACTACGATCTGAAGGAAAGATAGTTCTCGCAGTTGCAGCGTTCGGTATTGCGTCTCTACTCATGCCTTCCGGTAGAACAACGCATTCACGCTTTAAATTCCTTTAGAGATAACAGAGGAGAGCATTTGCCATGTTAAGAAAAACACGCAACTTGCAAAACTTTTGATTGAAACTTCACTTATAGTTTGGGATGAGGCTCCGATGAATGATAGAAGATGTTTTGAAGCATTAGATAGAACTCTTAGGGATATACTAGATAATGCTGACACCTTTTTGGTGGAAAATCTGTGCTACTAGGAGGTGATTTTAGACAAAAGTTACCTGTAAAACGTAAGGCAAGTAAGCAAGATATCCTAGCATCTTCATTGCCGAGATCATAAATGTGGGACAAGTTTAAGATTGTTAAACTAACAGAAAACTTGCGTTTACGTCATGCTCAACTTAATAGATCTGATGTTAGCGAAATTACATCTTTGCATCTTGGCTGCTAGATGTAGGAAACGGCTCAAATGGCACACTAGATAAAGATTGCCCTAGCGATTCAAAGCTTATTGAAATCCCTGAAAAGTTTTTAGTACCTCATGGCGATGATGGTTTACATAACCTCATACACTTCATATATGATAGGGAGACACTTGAAAGTCCCACAGCAGCAAATCTTTCTCAAAAAGCAATCGTTTGCCCAAAAAATGAAACTGCTGACTTGGTCAATGCCATTGTCTTGGGCATGTCTTCTGATGATTGTAGTTTCTACTTAAGCACGGACTCCATTGTACCTCATGCCAAAAATCGAGGTGATTTAGAGCTACTATACCCAGTTGAATACCTGAATGAATGGACTTTAACGGATTACCACCACATAGACTTAATCTTAAAGTGAAAGCACCCATCATCTTGCTGCGTAACATAAATAAAAGCGCTGGTTTATGCAATGGAACACGTTTAATTATAACGCAGCTACTTCCGAGGGTTTTAGAGGCACAGGTTATTACTGGTATCGCAGCGGTCATAGAGTCTACATACCTAGAATAATTTTGAGTCACACTGATCCCCAACTTCCTTTTGTGTTCAAAAGAAAACAGTTCCCTGTTAAATTATGTTATGCAATGGACTATCAATAAAAGTCAGGGACAGTCTTTAAATAAGATAGGAGTTTACTTGCCTAAGCCTATTTTGGTCATGGACAACTGTATGTAGCGTTCTCTAGATCGACTTCCCCCGACGCCTTAAAAGTTTATATAGAGCCCTCTGAAAATACATCTCCTAATGTAACAAAAAATATAGTGTATTCAGACTTTTTGGCTGAAATTGATCGCAGACAAGAAAGATAAAATGCCAGTTAAACGAATATCATCTCTCAGTCCTAGATGTAGCACAGAATCAATTGAAGTTAGAATTATAAAGAAATGGAAGATGTATACAATACCCGTGTTATTCTTGCATGGAGAAAGTGGATGGTGTCTTTTGGACTATATAAAATCTCATCAGAATTTATTTAGAACTGAATTTCTTCAAGGCATTCACGATGCTTTATTAAGGGGTGGCACTGAGGGTATGTTTTCAATTGGTCTACGTTACGACATAAATTATTTGGATTTCAATGAGATTATCAGACCAAAATCTTGCTATAAAATCACGGGTTTTGTTTGCTTTGAGCGAAGAACATCAGGTAATGTTGTAGATCACAACGCAATTATTCCTAAAACAATTTGAAAACATTTGCCCCATACACAGAACTAGAGAAACGTTTGTTAGACCAAAACAAACTTCTGACAGGTTTTCTGTTTACCACGTTTTTGGTTTATCATGCATGACTTTAATACTCACCCACTAACTCATATTCTAACTATATTTCATTCTGTGCAGGTGCTTTGCAGCTAGCTTCCACTTCTGCAACCGAAGTTTACATCAATCCATGCATAGCTCAACTACCAACCCTGATTCAAAGGTATACCAAATTACAACTTTTATCACTTGTACTAGAGGTTATAACTAAACATACCGATGTAAAATAAAAATCAGGTTCAAGCATCTGCCAACATCTGAAGTAGCTTCTCCTCCAACAAGAAACACATTTGCTGAATCAAACCTTACATTGCTTTCTGAAGTTCTGGATCAACTGCAACAGATAAAAAAAGTAAAGTCTATCTGCAATAAACTACAATTACCTAACATTACTGTTTAGGCATGCTCTAACTATATATAATACAACAGGAAACTCTTACACATGTCTAGCAAGAATAGCAAATATTGAAGGTAGTTGGTGCTATGAATCATGTACAAAGTGCACACACAAAGCGTACCAAAGCGGTCACAAATACTACTGCCCTGCTCATGGATTTCAAGATGAACACTCATACCGGTATCTTAAACTTAAGAATAAAAGAATTTAAACAACAACATTTTAATCAAATTACTTATGCATTTGCAGTTATTGATTTAGTGCAACAATTGCTGATGACAACTACACAGCAGATGCAGTATTTTTTGATGGCGTTCTAACAACACTAGTGGGCAAATCTTGCTACGATATGGTAACCTCTCAAACCGACAAAGACCCAAAGTGAAAAGTGTGATTATATCCATTTGTAGATCTGCCATAGGAATTGCAGTTCTTTTATGTTTCAGAAATGTTGAAGTTAACAATGTTTACCATTTTTATAATCATATTTTTTATAATCATAGATCATCTAATTTACTGATTTGCATCAAGAGGGTCTGATGTTAACTCATTATCTTGACACATTCAAAAGCTCTGTACTGTATAGATGTCAAGTATTGTAGTATTCATGTTACTTGAGCGAGAATTTGAGTAATGAAAGTATGATGTAGTCAGATATATTATCTTATAACTTGAATGCTAATGCTACATGAATATAGTTCATGGGTTCATAAAGTAACTTTTTATGTTATATTAACTGAATTCCTGATTGGTGATTACCTAAATGATTGGATCATCTGTAGATTGCCGGAAAGGTTATATCATTGCCTGTATGAAATTTACGAAGCACATTTAGGGATTTATGCAGTTTTGCTTATGTGATTGCAGGTTGAGAAACTAATAAAGGAGTTGCATAGTGTGCCTGTTGATGTGTCAAATGGAGACACACACACTGCAGAAAAGGGTCATTTAAGTAATGGTGTCTCTATACAACATGCTGAAATTGGAATAAATCTTAGGGAAACTCAAAGCATGCTTTTGGAAAGAATTGCTAGTGAAATGAACAGGCTAAAGTTCTACTTTGCTCATGCGAAGGTCTTCCCAATGCATACCTGTTATATTAGTGATCATTTATATTTCTGTTTGCTTTTTCATTAAGCTCACTGAAAACTTTGAGAAGTGCTCTCACTAAGTAGTTTCTTATTAACTTACACATTCTTTTGCTGTTAATGGCAGTACAGAACCTGTCTTTTATTTCTGGATGGTGAACATGCCGCTACATATTTAACAGAATATATTAAAGGTAAAATTGTGCAAGGTGCTGCCTTCAAGATTACTGGTCGGTATCATATGGGTCTCCCGCGGCAAACGCGCGGGGCCAATCTCCTAGTTTCATCTTAATTTCTCATGTCGGTTATTAAAGAAGGTTCCGTGTACAAAGGCACGATATTGAAGAGATGGAGCCATTTCAATTATATGTTTTAATAAATAAATTAAAAGTAAACTTGAAGCATTTCATTGGTTAATAAGGAATCAGTTGCACGTGCTTCTTTTCTCACAATCTTCATGTCTATATTCATGCATCTCCATCCTTCATTAAACTAGTGTTTATTTTCTGACGCGCGTTGCGCGTCTTTAAAGCAAAGCCCAGACTCATTATCAAGTTCACCAACTAATAACTATATTCCAAAACAAAATAACTCTCAGACGTAACCTGAACATCATCATCGAGCAAACAATCAAGTTCACCAACAAATAACTATATTCCAAAATAAAATAACTCTCAGACGTAGCTTGAACATCATCATCGAGCAAACAATTTATACGTCCAAGATAACAGTTTAAGAATACAGAAAAACAGTTGAACATGGTCAACAAAACAGCAGAACCAGCACAGGCCACCACCTACCACACTTTAATTGAAATTGGTATCTATTTGCTTATTTTAGTATTTTTTTTCTAATTAATATTTATTTTAAAACCCAACTCACAGATTTACAGTCATTAGATTTGAACTGTCAAACTATTTCGGAAGACATACATTTTATAAAATATATATTTATGTTGAAGTTTTAAACCCTCATCACCACCATCACTTCACCTCCCACCAACACCTTCCAAATTCATCACTCATGGCGACACCCACCACGCGGAGAGACGACGACACCACCACCCCCTCGACTACTGCCACCACCGCATCGCCACCGTTCTACGTAAGCATAACCAGTCAAACAAATTTAAAACTAATTTGTACTCATTCTTTATGTCCATTAAAACCCAAATGAAGTGGTCATGTTTAAACTTCGATTCAAATGGTTTCAGAATTAGTTCTATGGGCTCAAAACCGCGTTGCTTAATGGTGGTGCAGATTTTGTAAACAAATCAGAATCTTTGATAGTAGGTTTTTTGGGGGAATAATCAGGAAAGCGTCTAGCATGAGCTGAACCAAGTGAAGAGAATATCCGTTTTGAATGGCTTATGGCAAATGGCAGACATGTGAAAGTGGAAACCATCTGAAGATGATGATATAATATTTGACAACAATATTTCGGGACAAAGATAGCACACCTCTTCATATCTTAGCATCAAACCACATTCCCTGATTCCACTTTCAATGCTACCATGACCCCTCTCCATATAGAAAGACTGAAGAATAAAGGATCTTCCTCAATACATCACCTGTTACAGTGACAATCAACCCATAAATAAGCAAATCATCATAATATAGATTCTTGTTTACAATTGACATCAGTTAATTCCCAGTATAGCCTTACAAAAAAAAAGTTAATTCCCAGTATAATACATGTGCATGATCAAAGTTATGTCATTTGCAGAACACAACCAAGAGCTCATGGAAGAAAGAATTCCAACTATAATATCGAATTTCCTAATGAAGACTCAGATCAAGACAGCATGCAACAATATAATATGGTCAGGACTAATATCATCGTATTGTTGTCAGCAAGGTGTCCAGAACTAATAGAAGCATATCACAACAATAAATAGTAAACAAATAATAAGCAATGACTACAAGACCATGTATCGAGCCCACCCACACATTTAAATTTTAGCCATGCATCGTATCTATACATTGCTAGCAGGCGGCATGCAACTATGACTAACAAATAATGCATTTCAAGTTTTGGCTTCAAGATAGAATCTTTAAGTATACATGAAACACCATACAAGTGAATTGTAAGTTGTAACTTCTGGCATGGCTTACTGAACCTACTCAATCTGGTTTTAAAAAGGGTAGCAACAAATATATCATTAATATCACAAAACCAATGTGGCACAATAGTTTCTTAAAAGTGGCATTTTCACAAACAGTTGGTGGGCATTACTCAAGGGTGTACGTTTAACCCCAAATTGACTCGTTAGGTGTTCAATTCAGCTAAATTAAAGTACTTTTGCATCAGAAATCATCTAACATTTGTGACAACAATCATGAAACATGTCTTTTGGAAGTTTGAAATCTGTTGTTAACAGAAGCACATACTCCCACAAAGGTATTATCGACATGAATAACGTTTGAAATTCTATTCGAATAATCGACCTATTGAATCATGAGTGTATATAGATGATCGTAGCGGAATATGGCAAACCTCCGGTGGGCTGGCGGAGGATGGAAGTAGACTTCACCAATGATCGGACTCGGTTGAGGGTTTCACCGGAACCCCGTCGCCGGTGGATCTCGCGTCCAATTGGGGGTTGGATCTCCCCCCATCACCACCGCAATCCCCCCACCATCGCCACCAACAGCTGCCGGAGATGGAGGAGAGGAAAAACGACGGCGACCCGATTCACGATGGTGGGTGTTGGTGTGACGGTAGAGATGGCCAAGTGGGTGTTGGTGGCAGGAGGTGGTGGGTGGGATAGAGATGGAAGAGGGGTGGTGATGGTGGGTAGTATCTGTTGTTTATATTGGTGACTACTGTTCATCGTCACTGTTCGTCGCAACTGTTCATTACCTTTGGTAATTTCATATTAGGTAATAATATAGATATATACTTCACTAGCATTAAAAGAACTTATGTATCACAGGTTCGGATAATAAAAATAATAATTCATAAATTTGTATACATTTGTAATTACTGAATGACTTAATAATATAAAATATTTTCGAAATCTATCTATTATAATAAAAAAAAGTTTTGGATACTTGGTACAATTCTATAGCTCCTAATTCTAATTTTTTCTCATATCTCTCCTATTAAATAATTACATTAACTACAAAATATATTATTTAATTTCTTGAGTAAATTACAAATCTTATCCTTTAAATATGATTAAAATTATGGATCTTGTCCTTAAACTTTCATAATTACACCGAGCGTTCTTTATTTGAAAACTTATCATATTTTATATCCTTTCAACTAACAAAAGTTAACTTTTTCTGTTAGTTTTGTGTAAATGACCATTTTACCCTTATTACTTAAAAGGACGAAATCTGTAATTTTTTACTACTTTTTTTCTTTATGTTTTTAGTTTATTTACTTTATCTTTTTTAATACACTTTTTATTTTAAAATCTTAAATATTATTACTTAATTTTTTTTAAATTTTATAATAAAATATACTTTATTAATAGTTTTTAATTTATTACATATTTTTTTGTTTTTAAAATTTATTTATTTACTTTTCTAATTGTACGAATACAAATTAGAGGGTTAAAATATTCTTTTTCATGTTATAAAATTTAAACTAGTAATCGGTTTTATTTCACTATCGCTTTTATATTACCATTTTGGTTTTTAAAATTTTTTAAAAATAGTTTGGCTTATGGTATAAAGATTTTAATACCATTTTCGTATAATATTTTCAGTTGTGCTAAATAGTTTGGCTTATGGTATAAAGATTTTAGTACCATTTTGGTATAAAATTTTCAACTGTGTTAAATAGTTTGGGTCATGGTTTATATTAAAAACCTATTACGAATTGAAACAATTTTTAATAAAATTTATTTGTTTTCATTTCTGTGATTAGAGTTATTACTTTTATTATTTTAAAACTATTTTAATTGTTTTATTTTATATACTTACTTTTAACTTACTCTTTTCTCTTTCATTTGTGATTGACTTATGTTTTTATTCCTCTAAGGATTATTGATCATTTTTGCAACATTATTTAACTTTTTTTAGAAACTTCATGTAGTCTCTTTTAATTTTTACAACCAAAACAATTTTTTTATTAAAATTTATTCTAAATATCTACGATCAATATTATGATCAACGTCTTTTATTTATCAGTTGAAAATTTTTGTTCAGTCTTTCACACTATTAAAGTATTTTTATTTCATAGTTTAAGTTTTTGTTTAAGTTCTTTATGCTAATTTTATTCAACAATTGTTTGTTTGGAGTTATGATTTTGTGATATTATCTTTAAGTATGTTATCATTTTAACTAAATATGGAAAAAATTATTTTTAAATTATACAAACTAAGAATTAAAAAAATTAAAGATGAATGAGATGAGTAATACATTATGAGCCATTAGAAAGCTAGATGTTTAAAAACTGACTTTAAATTAATTAAAACTGTTTAATTAGAGTTAAAATAGTTTAATAAAAATTAGTGGTATTTTATGTGTCACACACACACACACACACATATATATATATACACACACACACACACATATACATATATATATAGACACACACACACATATACATATATATATATGTATATATATATATACACACATATATACATATATATACATATATATACATATATACTGAAAAATATATAATAAAAATAAATAAATTAAATAATATATATATTATATAAAATAAATAAGCTAAATAATCCATTAATAAAAATAATAAAAGAAAAAAATGAATAGAATTGAAGAATAGAAAGAAATTTTAACACTTACAAAAGTAGTCCTTTATGAATAAAATGACATTAATGTCCTTGACTTAACAGAATTATTTAACCCTAGTTAGTAAAAAGGACGTATTACGTAAGAACTTTTAGTAAAAAAGGACACTGAGTGAAAGTCATTTTTCGAAAAGACCCATTCCATAATTTTCATCAAACATAAAGGATGAAATTTGTAATTTAGTCTAATTTCTTTTTAGATTAAATTTAGTTTTAATAATTTAAGAAAGAGTTCTTTTAATAAATGTAATATCAAAGAAACATTTGTCATGATAAGAAATCTTTTTAAAACATCCAAAATTTTAAAAAAATATAAATATTAAAAAATTAGTGTTTTTAAATAATAAAATTTTTATAAACCAAAATAACTAAAATTTAGAGTTATAATGAGTTTTTTAGAAGTGACACTTTTTTATAAAATGGTTTGTTTTAAAATAAAATGTTTGAATTTTTTTAATACACAAACAAATTATTTTATTACTTATAACTATTGCTTATAAGTAATTTCAATCATATCCTATATTAAAATAATATTTTATAGCTAATACATTTTTATTCTTAATTATTTAATATTTATTTATTTAACCCGTACAATACACAGAGTACTAACCTAGTGTATGATATATGGTATATTTTCATTTAGAGATAGAAGTGAATATTAGGAAACATTTAATTTTTTATTTGAATAAATAAAAATTAAAAAAGTAGTCATAAATGCTTTGTTACCTTATTACATACATACATACATACATACATACATGTTGGGTATTCTACCTTGGAAGAAATTGAAGATTTCAATATTATTAAAGTTGAAGACTTGAAGCACAAAATCAATAAAAATATTAGTCTAGGGTTTATTTTGTAATTATTTTAATTACTAGATTAGTATATATTGTAACCTATGTCATCTTTGTTAAGGGTGACTAATTCACCACATGTTAGGGTGAATTAGGGTTTCTCACCAACAACAATAAATCATCATCCATCATGGATGATGAATTCAACATTATATCATCATTCTTTTGAATGATGATTTCAACAATATATCAATAAACATCAAGCATTCATCATCATTGTATGTGTTCTTCACGTTCATCATCATCATGATTTATATATTTTAGCAACTATTCATTGTTTTCTTGTTATCATCAATATGAATCCTAAGATCCAAGCTCATGTTCACGTTCAAATCATGAACACACAATTGGTATCAGAGCGGGGTTGTGGATTCATATTGATTGTGATGAGTTTTCATGTTTAGTATGCTGAAATTATTAAAGTTTTGAAGAAAGCAACTTCATCAACAATCAAATCAACATTCATGTTTGCGGTTGCCTCAAGCTTCAAACAAACTAGGAGTTCTTGCGGCCGAATGGGTTTCTTGTGGCCGATTGAAGATGCCCACATTAGGGCAGCCGAATGTATGATGCCAATTAGGGTTTCTTGCGGCCGATAAGGGCTGCTTGTGGCCGAATGGAGCTGCATGAATATGGGTGACGATTGTAGGCTGCAATGTGCAGCTGCCAAAGATGTCCCCTGCGAACCAAAGAAGATGACGAATGGTGGAGGCTGCCGTGAGCAGCTCTTGCTCATTAGGGACGCCCTAATTAGGGTTGCCGAACCAAAGTTAGTTTGCGGCCTCATTAGGGTTGAAACATTAGGATTTGCAACCTAGGGTTGCAAATGGGCTCGGGAACTCAATTGGGTTTGTTTCTTGGGCTCCATCATTAAACAAAAACATTAGTTGGAATTGGGCTCAAGTATTGAAGATTGGGCTTATGATCAACTAAATAAAATTTGGGCTCGTATTTGGGCTCTCAACAACAAAAACAAAACCAAAAAAAAAATTTGTTTTTCCAAAGTTTTGAAGACCTCGCTTCCGCATCAACAACATATTTCTCAACTTTGGATAACTATTCAACAAGAACAAGATCAAGCTTCAACTCACATTGGAAATCTACAATTTAGGGGGAGTATTGTTGGGTATTCTACCTTGGAAGAAATTGAAGATTTCAATATTATTAAAGTTGAAGACTTGAAGCACAAAATCAATAAAAATATTAGTCTAGGGTTTATTTTGTAATTATTTTAATTACTAGATTAGTATATATTGTAACCTATGTCATCTTTGTTAAGGGTGACTAATTCACCACATGTTAGGGTGAATTAGGGTTTCTCACCAACAACAATAAATCATCATCCATCATGGATGATGAATTCAACATTATATCATCATTCTTTTGAATGATGATTTCAACAATATATCAATAAACATCAAGCATTCATCATCATTGTATGTGTTCTTCACGTTCATCATCATCATGATTTATATATTTTAGCAACTATTCATTGTTTTCTTGTTATCATCAATATGAATCCTAAGATCCAAGCTCATGTTCACGTTCAAATCATGAACACACAATTGATCTAGGGTTTATTTTGTAATTATTTTAATTACTAGATTAGTATATATTGTAACCTATGTCATCTTCGTTAAGGGTGACTAATTCACCACATGTTAGGGTGAATTAGGGTTTCTCACCAAAACAATAAATCATCATCCATCATGGATGATGAATTCAACATTATATCATCATTCTTTTGAATGATGATTTCAACAATATATCAATAAACATCAAGCATTCATCATCATTGTATGTGTTCTTCACGTTCATCATCATCATGATTTATATATTTTAGCAACTATTCATTGTTTTCTTGTTATCATCAATATGAATCCTAAGATCCAAGCTCATGTTCACGTTCAAATCATGAACACACAATACATACATGCATGCATGCATGCAAGCATGCATGCATGCATGCATACATACATGCATGCATGCATGCATGCATGCATACATACATGCATGCATGCGCACATGTATGCATACATGCATGCGCATATGCATGCGCCCATACATGCACACATACATGCATACATATATACATGCATGCATGCATACATACATACATGCATGCATGCATGCATGCATGCATGCATGCATACATACATACATACATACATACATACATACATACATACATACATACATACATACATACATACATACATACATGCATGCATGCATGCATGCATGCGCATATGCATGCACCCATACATGCACACATACATACAGACATACATGCATCCATACATACATGCATCCATACATACATGCATACATACGTACATACATGCGTACATACATACGTACATACATACGTACATACATACGTACATGCCTACGTACATACCTACGTACCTACATACGTACCTACATACGTACATACCTACATACCTACATACCTACATACATACATACATACATACATACATACATACATACATACATACATACATACATACATACATACATACATACATACATACATACATACATACATACATACATACATACATACATACATACATACATACATACATACATACATACATACATACATACATACATACCTACCTACCTACCTACCACATACCTACCTACCTACATACATACATACATACCTACCTACCTACCTACCTACCTACCTACATACGTACATACATACATACATACATACATACATACATACATACATACATACATACATACATACATACATACATACACACATACACGCATACACGCA
Organism: Flaveria linearis; assembly: GCA_024085815.1. Lineage (NCBI taxonomy): Eukaryota > Viridiplantae > Streptophyta > Magnoliopsida > Asterales > Asteraceae > Flaveria > Flaveria linearis. The sequence goes on from CM044010.1 coordinate 32,519,654, forward strand.
TACACGTATACACGCATACACGCATACACGCATACACGCATACATCCATGCACGCATACATCGCACGCACGCATACATCGCACGCACGCATCCATCCACGTACGCCTGCACGCCCGCACGCATGCCTGCACGCACGCCTGCACGCCTGCATGCATGCATGCATGCATCCATGCATCCATGCATCCATACATCCATGCATCCATCCATCCATACATCCATGCTTCCATACATCCATGCATCCATACATCCATACATCCTTGCATCCATACATCCATACATCCGAAGCCAAAGACCAAATCTTCCGAAGCCAAAAGATAAAGTTTTTCGAAACTTCAAAGACAAAATCTTCCGAAGCCAAATGAAGTGAAGACTGATTTATTCTGAAGACAGAGGAGAAGATGCTTTTCTTGAATGTATTTTGCATAAAGCTGACCCACTTTCTGCTGCAACTTTGAAGACTCACCAACTAGTATGAATTGGTGAAAAGGTCCATGCGCAACTGTACATTAAGGTCTTGAGTCCGTAACTTTCTACTTTATGTACTTTTATCCTTTATGTAATATATTAGGATGTGAGCTATGGCATGTCATAGTCACTAATCATAATGCAAATCTTTCTTTTGACTCTATATTGATTTTATTGTCTTTCAATGTTCCAACTGCCTTTCTAAATATAGTCGGTTGTAGGGTGTAGTATAAAATATCTCAGAGTTTTGTATCTTATTTTATGCATTGTAACACTTATGAAACAACTTGAGATTAATATACAACATTCTTGCAAACCATATATATTGTTTTTAAGTTCTGTCTTAAGTTCTGTCTTATTGTTTTACGTACTTGTGTTCTTTGTATCTTGTTCTTTAATCCGGTTCACTATTGAACTATTAAGTGTTCTAGCATTCTTCACATTGTAAGACTGATTGTATTGACTTCCCTTAACCGGGTCTGCACTATTAGATTGAAATATTAACATCTTATAAAACATTTGACTTTGTTAACGAGTCGGGGGTCTCTTCGGTAGCGGTCTCTCTATCTTTCTAGATAGAGGAAAGACATGCCACCATATACCCCTCCCAGACCTGCTCTCCAGCGGGATACACTGGGTATGTTTGTTTGTTTGTTATAAAACATTTGAACATAAATTGGTATTTTTATTATTTAAGAAAAAATATTTATTTTATCAAATCTTACGAAATCAAAACAAAATTTAACTCTTACAGATATTTCATTTATCAGTGACCAATACACCACTTCATGATTCCTATAAATCAATAACCCATCCAAATTACGATCCATTTTTCATGTAAGAAAAGCTAACACGAATTATTTTTGAAATATCTTTTTTTTTATTTTCTTAAAACCCGAAAGTACTTTAAACTCTAACTTTAAAATATCTTTCCAAATAGTGTCCTTGTATATGGCCTACAACCGTCGTTGTTTGACTCGAATCAGAAAGAAGTTTGGTTGGTCGTCGGTCCGATACCAACCTGTTTTGTTTTGTTGACAGAGAATAGGCCGGTTCGGACCAATTCGGTAATCGGACCAGGAACCGGGTCAGACAAAATTTACAGTGTTTTCATTTATATTTTTTAATTTCTTCGGACCGGTTCGGCGGTCGTACCGTTAGGCCGGACGATTAATTAAAGTTTTGGACATATAATAATATGATATTGTGGAGTTTTATATATAGCTATAAAATACACAAATATAATACTTATATTGAATTATATATAACTATATATATATAATATACATATATAACTAGTTTTAGTAAACACGTGTATCACACGGGTTGAATAAATAAAAAATAAATATAATAAAAACTTATTAATATAACATGATATTTCAAGATAAGATATGATTGATATTTTCTTTATTATAACTATAATAAAAACTTTGTTTCAAAACAAACATTCAAAAAATATCATTTTAAAAACTTTCTTATTATAACTCTCAATTTTAATTATTTCCTTTACAAAAATTTTACTTTATAAGAACACTAATTTTAAAATAATTTATATTTTTAAAAAAGGTTTGATGTTTTGCAAAAAAAAACTTCGACTTTATAAATAATTGTTCATTTAGAAATAACATTAAGAGTTAATTACATAAATAGTCTATGTGGTTTAAACAAATTAACAAGTTTGAGTGCTAAACAAAAAAAGTAACATATTTTAGTACTCACTTTTAATTTTGTAACAAGATGAGTATTAACACTAACAGACGATAGAGTTTGTGCTAAGTTTGAAAGTATTTTAGTCTTTTCACATTATAATACTATTGATGTAATTAGAGGGACTATTTCTATAATTTAATTAAAATAATATATTTATACATCACACACACACTCTCTCTTTACACACACACACATATATATATATACACACACAGATAGAATAGACATATACATACATATACATATACATATACATATACATATACATATACATATATATATACATATACATATACATATACATATACATATACATATACATATACATATACATATACATATACATATATATATATATATATATATATATATATATATATATATTCATCACAAAAAAATAATACTTTCACCACCACCACCAAAGGACATCACCTCCGGCCACGTCCATAGGGCACCACTATTGGCATCACTAGCATCCATTACCGCCTTCAGACCACCGTCATCCATGTCTGGTACCCTCATCATCATCACCATCACCCACATCACCAAATCCCCCTTCATTTTCCTAATTATCTTCCAACTACCACCTACCACCAGCCGCTAACACCGTCGCCTTCGGCCTTTTCCCCTTTCCTTACAAAATCCCTCTCTGTCTCTTTCTTTTGCTTCACCCAACATCATTCTATCTCCTAACCCTTGCTACCGTCGACATCCCGCACCATCATTTTCTGGTGACAACCTCAATCACCCACTTGGCTCCCATTATGCTACATGTGGTGGTGGTGAACGAGGTTCGAACTCTAGTGTGTGATTTGATGAATCTACAATCAATGGAAGTACCACCAATGAAGTCACATGTTTTATGTATCAGCTCCAAATCGGCATTACAAGAAAAATGATCATTAAGGACTGAAAAATTAGTCCTTGATACTTTAAAATCAGTCCTTAATGGTCATTTGAGACTGATTTTACTAGTCACGAGCCAGTCACCTATTCTTTGTCCCAGATAGTGTTATCAGTAACTGAATATCAGTCATGGTTGTATGGAATCAATAGCGACTAACTTTCAGTTTTCAAAATATTCAAATTCAGTCTTGATTCAATCCCTTCGTACCAGGTCATTTCAGTCCCGAATACACTTTTTTCGTGACTAGAAATCAGTCTTTAATATTATCTTTTTAAGGACCAAAATTCAGTTTTCAAAACACATAAATTCACTCCTTAATTTATCCCCAAAACCAAATTATTTCAGTCCCGAATACGCTTTATTTGTGACTGAAGATCAGACATTAATACCATGATGTTAAAGACTGAAAATCAATCTTAGATACCATGTTATTAATTACTAAAAATCAGTCTCTAATATATTGTTATTAGAGACTGAAAATTAGTACTTAACATCGAGTATATTTAATTTTAAATACATTTTAGTAGCACTATATTGAGTCTCTAATAAGATGTTTTGAAGACTGAGAATCAGTCCCTAATACATATCATTTTAGTTCTTATTATGTTTCTTTTTAGGACTAAAAAATAATCTTAGTCATTATATTATTTAGTCTCTTTTATTTGTTTTATAGACAAAAGATCAGTATCATATAAGACATCTTTAGTCGTAGATATTTATTTAGACTAAAAATCAGTATCTTTTGATTATTTTTGTATTCAATATATTTATTTAGAGTGTGAAGATCAGTTCTTGATATATACATTTAGTGACTAATAAATAGTCCCTAATATTATTTTTCATTTTTAATATGTTCATTTTAGAGACTAAAGAATACTTATTAGTGTCCTTTGTATTAGTCTACAATGATATATACATTTTTACGACTAATAACAGCAACAACAAATAATGCAATATCTTATCATATCAAATGATAATTCAATCAATCACATTTAAAACATAAGTTCAAAAATTTAAAATCAAATAATCAAACATTTAGATGCATAATAAGTTGATTAATTCTAAACCATAAGTCTTCACTATCATCCAAAACCTTCGTTGTCGCTATCATTAATTTGCTCAACTGACCCGGTTGCTCTAGTACACGTAGATGTGGAAACTGAACAATCAAAATCTGGGAACTTTGAACTCATGAACATTGATATTTTATCATACTTATCTTTGCTTTGTTTTAGTTCCTCTTCAAGTGAAGCAACTTGTTTTCTAAGAGCTTTGGCCTCACTTGTTAATGGTTGAGACGATCCAGCTTCCAACGTCATCCAATAATCTTTTTTTTTGTAAAACTAGCCCGACACCTACCTCCCATGCTAATTTTATTGTTTTCTCTTTGGCACACACACTCTTGATTGCCTCTCTTTCTATCTCATGTTCCATGGTAGTAGTTGGATTTGTTCCTTCAGAAATTAACTTAGCCATAGCCTCCTCTTTGTAACGAATAATATTTTCCTCCAATTTTTAGGGTAATAAAATTAATATCTAAAACCAATAACAGCCTAAAATCAAAAGATATTTAATTTTTTTTCAGGATATGCTTTTAACGAAGATAGTATGTTACTTACATATTCAATACGTGCATCATCATTTTGCCAGCCTTGTTTTTTAGCATTGAAATGCAACTTGTGATATACTTTAAGTGGGCTAGGAGGCACTTGTGTCTCGTGATTTGTCTGTGATAACAAATATTATAATAAATAAAGTTAAACCTATGATTTGAACAGTTGATCAACAAAAGTATAAACATATACAAAATACACTCAATAAACGTTTTACCCCTACATAGACCGGTGCCCCCTACATAACAAAATTTCTAACGACATAACAAATGACTATAGTCTGCTTTAACCATGCTAAAAGGATATAATTTTGACGTGAACCCAATTTGACCTATAGCCATGCAATATGACAAATGATCTATAAAATCTTAAAACAATATATCAATTCTATTACTTTTTTAGCAAAATATATTTGTCAAGTTACATCAAAATAGAAGGTAGACGGGCAACAAGCTGCGCCACCACCCCTTTCTGAATTGCAAATCCTAACCTTCCAAAAACAATCCTTGCCTTCCCGGGGTTGAGCAATGGTTGTCTATGACCCGTTGGACCCTGGTCAAAAAGTTGATAGCTTCTGGCGCTAGGGAGCCAAATGTATCAAAGGCAAAGGGAACAAAGACGTGTTGGTTCTCTGCGCAAGCTTTAGCAGGTTTATCCACTTTCTTTGATTCTCCTTTCTTGCTGCTTGACCAGCTACAAAACCGTTTTCCCGTAAACCAACCAAAGGGGAAACCCCTGTGAGGTCCACACAAGCATGTTTGCCCCCAGCCCAGCCAAAGACGAGCAGATCCGCTGGTCGCAAAGTAGACCTTCCTTCCATAGGGTCCGTGAGGAAATTCACAGGGGCTTCTTTCTTAGCAGAAATCCCAGCTCTTCTTAGGATGTCCCCCAAAACATCCCGTACCCAGTCATGCCGATATTTGAACCCAGGGAGCTCTTTACAATGAACTGCGTGCTCCCCATATTTATCCATACAAGCTTTACGATATATCGGACATGTTTCATCTTCCGGGTACATAGGGATCATCAATCGGTATTTGAGAACTGCTCTATATTCTACTGGAGACATGCACTGTCCCAACCCTTCAATCGGGATAACGGTCAAAAAGTCCTGAGCATAGGGGCCCTTCAGGCACTCAAACACCGCCTTTTAGCGGGATGACAAAGAAAAAACTTCTCCCAGGCTTTGAGCGATTTTGCTAAACAGAGCATTCGCCAAAGTTGTTTGTGGATTCGAGGGGGCGGTGTCCTTATTAGAGAAACCTCCAATATCCAAGTCTGGGAGAAAGACATATAAGCGTTCGAGCGCCTGCTGATAGTCCGGGTCAAGCCCGAAGACCCCACTGTTTCGAAGGATATGATCTTGTAGTGTTGGACCAAAAGAACCAATGAGCCAAGATCAGGAAAACCTCTAAGTCCCACATGACATCACAACAACTGCTGAAGACTCCCATCAGCTGTTCTGACAAAGTCTGAAGAATCAACAACTGAAGTTCAAAGAACTGAAGTACAACAGCTGAAGATCCCAAAGTACTGAAGACAAGTACTGAAGTCCAAAGTACTGATAAACACAAGTACTGAAGACTTCAAGTACTGAAGACAAGTGCTGAAGATCAAAGTCTGAAGAACTGAAGAACTGATGAACAACTGCTGATGCACAAAGTCTGAAGACAACGACTGAAGACAACAGCTGATGACAACTACTGAAGTCATCAGCTGATGAAACATCTGAAGACCAAAGTCTGAAGACCAAGTGCTGAAGTTTCAGAGTTTGTCACAACAGCTGAAGAAGTCTTCTTCAGTTGTTGTGATGGTTTTTCCTTTTCAGTAGTTTATTTTGTTTCAGTAGTTGTACAACAACTGAAGAGCATGTTCTTCAGTTCTTGTTCTTCAGTCGTTGTAGGATTTCAGTAGTTTACTTTTGTCAGTACTTAGGAAACTTTTGTAAGAAGATGTCAGCTGTTGACATCTTCAGTAGTTTTATGTTTTGTCAGCTGTAATTTTAATATTCTGTTGATGTCAGAAAAAGGACATCAACCCATCCTTTTGCCGCCTATAAAAGGATGGGGAACCATACAGTTTTAATTGCCGAAACGTGCAACCAATAGAACATTTATTGTTTCGCAGAACTCTTCTCTCTCTATGTTTATGCTTTTAATTGAAATATCTTTTATGATCTTGCTTTAATTGCTAATTAATGTGCTAAATCCGCTGCAAACATAATCTAATTGATCAACACGAGAGGCTGAGATCCTGTCAAATGGTATCAGAGCAGGTTAATCATTGATCGATCTTACCATTGATCATTTGAAACTGCTCTTTTGATCTCTCAGTTTGATCGAATTAGCAATTTGCAAGAATTAGCCATAGAGAGTGAGTTTCTGCTGTTTCTGGCCAAAATCTTGAGGTCTTTCGGTGGTTTTGAGTCACATTTGTCTGGTTTAAACTTATTTTTGACTAAAACCTGAGATGACAACACCAACCAATGATCCTCACAATACTGGTTCCGCAACCAAGCCTCCGATGATGGTTAGGAACGAGTATAACATATGGCAAAGACGTATGCTACACCACTTGGCTGTCAACAGTGCTGGTTGTTGGAAGTCGGTGGTGCATGGGCCATACAAGCCTATGGTGATCGTCCCGGAATCTAATGAACAGGTTGTAAAGAAACCTGAACAATATTCGGACGAAGATCTAAAGCTGTTCGAAATTGATGCTAGAGCCCATGGAATTTTAGCCATGGCCATTCCAAACGAGATATATTCAGGGCTCTTGCATCATGAGTCTGCTCATGACCTATGGGTTGCTCTAAAGGAACAATTTGGAGGAACTGATTCGGTCTTAGCAAACAATAGGGAAATCCTCGCCCAACAATATGAGACTTTCTCATATAGAAAGGGTGAGACTCTGACCCAGCAATATGAGCGGTTCTCTTGTTTGATCTCTAAGCTAAAGATGGTTAAACAAGAGTACTCCAAAAGCCAGATGAACAACAGGTTCCTCAGGTCATTGCCTGAGAGATAGGACACATATACCATTGTCCTACGCTCCAGTGCTGATCTGGAAACTCTATCTCTCACCCAACTTCATGGGAAGTTGCTCACTTTTGAGAGAGAGATAGAGCAAAAGAGGAAGTTGTCCTCTTCTGGCAAGCTTGCTGATGACTTCGTCCAAGGTAATGCTGCCTTGATAAGTCATGAGTCAGAATATGCTTCATCAGAAAGTTCTTATGATGAGCATATTGATTTCTCTACCAACTCAGAACAAGCTTTTGTTGGTGTTAGTAGTTCAGGAGGTGGTGGTGACAATTTGTGTTTTCTGATGGAGGATTTGAAGGGCATTCCAGATGATGATCTGGAAGAGATGGATATTTTGAACCAAATGGCAATGATAAATATCCGCTCTCAGAAGTTCTACAAAAGAACTGGTAGGAAATTCCCAGGACTCTCTGGCAAAACCAAAGTTGGTTTTGACAAGAGCAAGTTGAGGTGTCACAAGTGCCAAAGGCTTGGACACTTTGCAAGAGAGTGTAGATCATCTGGATCTAACTCATCTGCACCCTTTGTGACTTTTCCCAGCAATAGCTCACAGCACAAAGGGCAACCTTCCTACAGTTCTATCCATCCTTCTCAGGCACAGGCACCACCTGCTTATTTTGTGCCACAGGGTCATATGCCTTATCCTTACCCCTGTTACTACATGCCTCAGCCTGGTCAAACTCAAGCACCCCCGGCTCAACCACCTCATGCTCTTCCAGAGCCTCATTCTTCCCAATCTCATCACCACACACAACCTCAACAACAAAGCTTTTTCACCCCAACTGCTGTTGACTGGAGTAGTCTACCAGAAGAGCTATCTGGTCAGGAACCACTACTCCAAGGTGCTGGTCAACATGGTGGTGATCAACCTTTTGGAAATCTTGCTCTGATGGCCCTTGATTCTGCTGAAGGGTCATCTTCCAATGCCTCATCTAGGTATCCACTGAGGCAAAAGCCAAGCTTTGTTCAGAGTCATGCATAGCAGCATTTGCTTCTATTAGAGAAGCAAATGTAGCTTTAATAGATAAAAATCTTGAGCTTGAGCACACTATTTCCAAAAGAAAAGCTGATTTTGAGGTTGTTCTAAAAGATAAAAATGATGAGATTTACAAGCTTAAATGCCAAATCAAAGATGCTAAAGCTAGGGAAGATGTACTTCTAGAGAAGTACAAAGACCTCAAGGAAACTCTTGCAACCACCCAAGTTGAGTGTGATCGATGGGTGCAATCATGCAAGGGTTTTGAAATGCTTCTTAGCAAGCAAACAGCTTCCAATGTGAAGTTTGGCATTGGTTATAATCACACTGCTCCTCCCACAGACTTCATTTCAAGAGCAGAAGTTGAATCTGATGGGGAGAGCAATAACCAATCCTTCTCATCATGTGACTTACTATCCTCTGAATCAGCATCATCAGAGATAGACTATCACATGACCAAAAGGCTGATCAACTCAGGTGTTGTCACTAGAAGTACTGAAGGTACTAGAGAGCAAGTGACAACATCTGAAGTTCAAACCTCAAATACTGTTAGAACTGAAGAGAAGAAAACTAACAGTAGGAAAGGTTTGAAGACAGCTAGAGAGGATACCAGGAAAGCAGGCACTAGAAAGAAAACTGCTAGTACTGATGACAAACAGCTGAAGAACAAGTCTTCAGCAGTTAAATCCTCTTCAGCTGATGATCAGCATAAGATGAAGAAAAAGCCATGTGAGATATGTGGCTTGTTCAATCATCTTACTGATGATTGTTGGTACAAAAGGGGTTCCAAACTCAAACAGATGGAGAAAATTACTGAGAGCATCAATAAAATAAAGAATGAGTTTGAAACCAAGTTTGTACTGGCAACATCCAAGCTTGAAATCCCTAGGCCCAAAGTTAAATCTAAGAAGGTAGGGATTACTCAGGCAACAGCTGAGGTTGCTCAGAAAAAGATGGTACAACATAGGAACTCATCATCAGCAAACTCCAATGTGTCTGAAGAGCTGAAGGCTTTATCACAAAATCAGACACAGTTGGTGATGATGGTTCAGCAACTAGTGGGAAGAGTCAACCACTTAGATGCTCCTATGTTGAAACCACAGAAAAGGAAGTCCAAGCCAAAGGGTTCCTCTTCTGTACCATCTTCTTCACCTCAAGCTGTCACTCATAACACACCTGTTAGTGCTACACCTGTAGCTGCGAACAGACCCAAAGCCAAGCAGGTTTGGGTCTCCAAGACTAACTAACACATGGTTGTGTTTGCAGGGTTCTTCAACATGCCATAGAAGCATCTGGTATGTAGACAGTGGAGGATCCATGCATATGACTGGAAGCAGCTCCCTTCTTAATGACTACTCTCAAGAAAGAAGGGATTTGTTTCTTTTGGCAATGATGCAAAGGGTTACATCGTCGGAAAAGGCTTTGTTTCCAACGGGGAAATAAGGTTTGATGATGTTAACCATGTGGAGAATCTCAAGTACAACCTCTTGAGTGTCAGTCAAATGTGTGACAAAGGCCATGTTGCCCTTTTCACAAGCCAGAACTGTAGGATTCTATCATCCAAAGTTCTGAGTTTGATTGACAAGGCATTGGATGAACACACTCTCCTGAAGGCCAACAGGACAGGAAGAGTGTATGCCTTAGATCTTTCCAAAAAGATGGATCTAAAAGGCCATCCTTGCCTATTCTCCAAGGCATCTCCTCAAGAGTCTACACTATGGCATAGAAGGCTGGGTCATGTTAATTTCAAGAACATGAATCAGCTTATAAGCCATGGTCTAGTAAGAGGATTGCCTCAGAAGGAGTTCAAATGTGAAGATGACTGCACTGCTTGCTTGAAAGGAAAACAACACAAAGTTTCATTCCCTTCAATAGAGGAACCAAAGTCCACTGCCTGCTTACAGCTTTTGCACATGGATCTCTTTGGTCCTGTGAGAGTGATGAGCATGGCAAAGAAGAAATACTGCCTGGTAATTATGGATGATTACTCCAGGTTTGTATGGACTTTCTTCTTGCACTCCAAGGATGAAGCAGCAAAGACAATAATGAACTTTGTGTTACATGTAGAAAAGCAGTATTCCCTACAGGTCAAGTGTGTGAGGAGTGACAATGGAACAGAATTTAGAAACCACACACTTGATGACTTCTACCTGTCCAAGGGAATTAGAAGGCAGTTTAGCATTCCTAGAACTCCTGAGCAGAATGGAGTGGTGGAGAGAAAGAACAGGACCCTCATTGAAGCAGCAAGGTCAATGTTGGCTGACTCAGGGCTGCCACTGACCTTTTGGGCTGAAGCTGTCAATACAGCTTGCTATGTACAGAATAGAGCCTTAGTAAATAAGAGGTTGATGAAGACTCCCTATGAAGTTCTTCATCATTTGGCCCCTCTTATTTCATTCTTTAGAGCCTTTGGGTGTCCTTGTTTCATTCTCAACACTAGCAACCCACTCCATAAGTTTGCTAGTAAGGTGGATGCAGGGTATTTTGTTGGTTATTCATCAACTTGCAAGGCATACAGAGTCTTCAACTGTAGAACTAAGGGGGTTGAAGAAACTCTGCATGTTAAGTTCAATGAATCTCCAAAGGACAAGATTCCACAAAACCCTGTGGAGTTGTTTGATCTGGACATACTGCAATATGTTCCTTATCAACCTCCATCTGTTGAGCCTGTCAACAGATCTCCACCTGGTGGTACTGATGATGATGTAGTCAGTACTCACCTCTTCGGGTTCAGTGACAACCTGCCTGAGTTCACTGAACCTGATGCTCCTGTAGCCTTAGCAGTTCCATCCACTACAAATGCTGATGAGATTTCTGCTTGCTCTACTTCATTTGAGCTGCCATCCTCTACATGGTTTCAGGAATCTTCATCACCATCTGTTGCTGCTGATGGGTCTACAAACACTTGCACGGATATCATAGTCTATCAAGAGCTCAAGAATCACCCCACTTCACAAATCATTGGTGATATTCATGCTGGAGTTTCAACCAGGAATCAATTGTCCAACTTCTGCTTCTATGCTCTCTTCATCAGTCAGCAAGAGCCAAAGAACTATCATATTGCTTTAAGAGACAATGGATGGGTGGAAGCTATGCAGCTTGAGCTACTTCAATTCATGAAGCAGCAAGTGTGGGAGCTTGTTCCATTACCCAAAGGTAAGTGTGCTATAGGCACCAAATGGGTATTCAGGAACAAAACAGATGAGAAGGGCCAAATTGTCAAGAACAAGGCCAGACTGGTTGTTCAAGGGTTTGCACAGGAGGAATGCATCGATTATGATGAGACCTTTGCACCTGTGGCCAGACTAGAAGCAATCAGACTGTTCTTAGCTTATGCTGCCTTTCACAGTCTCAAGGTTTATCAAATGGATGTCAAAAGTGCCTTCCTATATGGAAAAATAAAAGAAGAGGTTTATGTGTGTCAACCACCAGGCTTTGAGGACAATAAACATCCTGATTGGGTGTACAAGCTTGATAAGGCTCTTTATGGGCTGAAGCAAGCACCTAGAGCCTGGTATGAGACACTCTCAACCTTTCTTCTAGAGAATAAGTTCACTAGAGGCACCATTGATAAAACCTTATTCATCAAGACTGTGGGACAACATAAGCTCCTTGTTCAAATCTATGTAGATGATATCATCTTTGCATCCTCTGATCCAAAGTTGTGTGATGAATTTACAAAGCTTATGAAGCTTAGGTCTGAAATGAGTGCTATGGGAGAATTACAGTTCTTTCTAGGTTTGCAAATCAAACAACAGGATGATGGAATCTTCATCCATCAGTCCAAATATACCAAAGACTTGTTGAATAAGTTTGATTTACAAACCTGTAAGCCCTGTTCTACTCCCATGAGCAGCATCATACAACTAGATGTTGATCAGAAAGGTAAAGCGGTTGATGAAACCCTTTACAGATGTATGATTGGGTCCTTGATGTACCTTACAGCTTCTAGACCAGACATCATGTTTTCAACATGTGCTTGTGCTAGATTTCAGGCTGCACCTAAAGAATCCCATTTGATTGCAGTCAAGAGGATCTTTAGATATCTGCAAGGTACCCAATCACTAGGACTTTGGTATTCAGCTGGGCATTCTTGCAAATTAGTTGCTTTCTCTGATAGTGACTATGCAGGATGCAAAGTCACCAGAAAATCCACTTCTGGTGGTTGCCAATTCCTAGGCAATTGTTTAGTTTCTTGGCAGAGTAAGAAACAAACATCAATTGCTACATCCACTGCTGAAGCTGAGTATATTGCTGCTGCAAGTTGTACCTCTCAAATACTCTGGCTTCAGAACCAACTTCTGGATTATGGCATTACTGAGACTAAGACTCCATTATTAATGGATAGTGCTTCAGCTCTTTGTATTGTTAAGAATCCAGTTCAGCACTCTAGGACCAAACATATTGAGATCAGACATCATTTTATCAGGGATTGCTATGAGAAAGGTCTGATTGATCCTAAGTTTGTGCCTAGTGCTGATGAGCTTGCAGACATTTTTACTAAGCCTTTAGATAGTGCCACATTCCAAAATTTGGTACTAAGGCTTGGTATGCTGCAGCTTGATTGATTTCACCTATGCTGATGCTCTTAACTCACATCTACTGATGAGTATTAGGTCAAATACAAGTACTGATGAGTAATTTAGTCTTCAGCTCTTTCACAACTACTGAAGACTAAAATAACTCAAAGTACTGATGTACATTATTTATTGAAAACAACTGATGTTGTGAGGTGGATTACAACTACTGATGTATGATTTTCAATAAATAAGTACTGAAGAACAAATTTTGCTCACAAGTACTGATGTGTAATCTTACACAAATACTGAAGACAAAATTTGTTCACCAGTTCTGACGAATTTCATCAGCACTTGTGAACATCTGATCACAAGAGCTGAAGGCATATTCACAAGAGCTGAAGGGTCAATGAAACATCTGAAAGTCAGCCAAAGAGCTGATGAGTAAATGTGTAGGCTAGTATGAAACAACTGATTTGACGGAAACAGCTGATGAGTAATTTCACATCAGCTGATACCAACAACTGCTGTTTCATACCCAAACAACTGAAGGACAAAACCATGTCTTCAGTAGTTTCACAACTACTGATGACTAACACCAAGTCCTCAGTTGTCTACAACAACTGAAGCAATACCATGTCTTCAGTAGTTCACAACTACTGATCTCAGTAGTTCACAACTACTGAAGGCTAACACCAAGTCTTCAGTTGTTACAACGTCTGAAGAAGAATACTAGGTCATCAGTAGTTCATAACTACTGAAGACTGACAGTAACTCTTCAGACGTTTACAACGTCTGAAGAAGAATACTAAGTCATCAGTAGTTCATAACTACTGAAGACTGACAGTAACTCTTCAGATGTTTACATCTGAAGGACAAAACCAAGGTCTCAGTAGTTTCAACTACTGAAGACTAATACCAAGTCCTCAGATGTTACAACCACTGAAGGTTAAAGCCACGTCATCAGTAGTTTCAACAACTGATAACTAACACCAAACCTTCAGTAGTTTTCTTTCAGCCTTTGCCATACCCTTTAAATACCCCACTTTCAGAGCATTTACTCCTCACTTGACCTAATCCTTACAAACCTCTGAAATTCCCATACACCATTAATGGCGAACATGCAACTGAAACCTCGACACAACTGTGTCGCCCATCTCACCAAATCACCATTATGGCCCAAATTTCACCAAGCCATCGATCTTATGCACGACTCACCATACAAAACGGCTTTTCTCCTGAACCCTACTATCTACACCGACTCCTTGGCGGAGTTTTGGACACATGTAACCGTCCAAACCGGAGAGCAGAATGGCGAGGTCTCCCTCCGGTCCTCCGTCAACGGCAAACCCGTGGTTATCACTCCAGCTACCCTACGCCAAACCCTAGAGCTGGAGGATGCCACTCACCCAACTTCCTACCCCAAAGGTACCCTGGATCTCTCATTCACATCCCATGACTACCAGGGTAACCTCTCCGCCTCCACCTTGTTGAAGAAACACTTCCCTGACCCTCAACGATTGATATTCCACATGGTGAACGTGTGTCTGGCTCCCAAGACCTCTTCGTGGGACCAGATGTCCACAAGGTGGCAACAGGTATTGTTCTCTATCCTTGAAAAACAACCGTTAAACTTAACTGACTTATTATTTTTGAAATAAAGGATATGGCCACAAAATCAATTTCTAACCGATGGATCTTGTATCCTCGGTTCATTATGGCCATAATAGAGAACCAGCTTCAGGCTGAGGGACTAGTTAGGACTGGGGTCCCTGCCATGGCTGTTCAAGCCGAGGTATACTCCAGGCACAACACTGACCACAAACTCAAACAGGCTGGCCGGCTGCGAAAACCCACGCAGCAGGAACCCACAGCCTCCACCTCCAAATCCATAGTCCCCACCAAGCCAAAAGCCAAAAAGAAGCCCAAAAAGGCTACTCAGGGAGATGAGTCCCCTGAGGATGCCCCTGCCACACAAAGGCAGGATGTGCCTGCTGGTTCGATTCTCCCAGCAGGTACCACGACTCCACCCACCACAACCGCACAGGCTTCCTCTCAACAGGAGCCTGATGCAACCAATTTTGGGGCAACCACATTACTGGGGTCTTTCTCACTTGAGAAGACTGCCATTGAAGAGCATAGTCCTCCCCATGTGCACACTGCTTCGAGCCCATCTCCTGATCAGACCACCCCACAAAGCCCTACATTGGTTATCGCCAAAGTGCTGACCCATCTGAGCACTCCACCCTCTCCCCAGAAACCTATTACAACTGGGGAGACTCCAACCGAAGAGGGGGTGGGTACAAGTGCCGATGGGAGCCCACAGCACAGAGAATCAGTCCAATCTCCCAGTGTGGCTAGGGAGACAGGACAATCTGGTGAGGCTGCCACTTCCCCTGCATCAACATCTGAGCAGGGTGAAGCTGGTAACATCAGTAAGACCTCACCAGAGGCAACTGCCGATGATGGATCCAATCCGGAGGCTGGAAGTCCCCAGTACCATGAACAAGGGGCACATGCTACTACTGAGCCACACTCAGAGCATGTATATCCTGACACAGTCAGGAGGTCAGGTGATTCAGCTCATGCTGATGATGACCTGAGCTTCTTCTACGATGTAGTAGCTCAAAACACTATCCTAGAGGATGAGATAAGCAGACTCAAAGAGCTGCTTGCTCAAATGACTCAGGATAGAAGTCCATCTGCCACCACTACCCCACAGATGGCACCTTCACCCGAAGGTCTCATAAACACTGAGCCACTCCCACAAACTCAGCCACCAGCCCCTGCTTCTGGCACTAGCTCTCAGGGTCAGAACCCCCCTGAGCAGCTGGATGCTATCCTCCAAAAATCCCTACCTCTCATCACACCCATGCTTAAAGACTTAGTCATTCAAACCCTTGATAAGAGGCTTCCCACATACATACAACCCATGGTGGAGGTTGCCATTTCTAAGGCACTTGCTGATAGTCAAACCCCAACCAATGCACCCAAAAAGGGGGAGACATCAGTGCAAGTCAAGAGGAAGAGGGGTGAGGAGGAGGTAGAGGCAGAGAAAGAGGTGGTGGTTGAGAGGGAGTTGGTTGAGGAGACTAGGAAGGTGAGGGAGAAAGGGAAGAGGAAAGAGAGAGAGGTTGAGCAAATAGAAGTGGCTGAAATCCATCAGGATTTCAGTGTCACTGATAAGAAAAAGGGAGAGGAGGGAAAGAAGGTGGCTGACTCTGATCTAGCAGCCCTTGTCAAGGAGGCTGATGCTGAACACAGCAAATCAATGGATTCTGCCATTACTCAGCTGTTCAAGCAAGGCTTTGACAAGGACACTGCCCTGCTAGATCAGGAGATCAGGAAAATGGAAACTAAGGAGATAAACTACCGATGGTCTACTTATAGCCAAGAGGATCAAAAGAAACTCGAGGCTATGAGTAGATTCATTTCGAAGTATTTGGGCAGACCAGTCCTTGACATCAAAGCATGGACCAGGGACAGGATCTTGGCTATAACCACCAAGATCTGTTCTGCTGGTGATTTCACTAAGGGACTAGTCGCAGAGGCCTTTCTGAAGCCGGTGCTGGGAACAGGACACTTCTAGCAAAACAGACTAAGCCTTCTCTAATATCTAGATTGCTAGCAGTGCCTGCCAACATTCCCACACCAACAACCAAACCACAACCCACAAAACCAACCCCTTCACCATCAAAACCCGCAGCCAATGATCCACCCTTGGTGAAGAAGAGAAGGGTGTTGAGGCTGCAAGAAGAAGAAGATGAGGAGGATGAGGAGGATAGCCTGCCACTTTCAGCAGTTATACCTCTACCCAAAGCCAAACCACAAACCATCACTCCCACCTCACAGCAGGACACTGTGAGGGTAAAGTTAGAAGAGGAGGAGCAGCAAAAGCGACATGATGAGGAAATGCTGAAAAGCATTGACAAATGTTATGCTGCTTCGACCTCTATAATAAACATGCAGAAAGAAGCTCTGAGATTATTCACCTTGAAACAAACCTATCAATATGAAAGGGATAAGGTGAGAACTTGGCCTGACCCAAGGGTGTCTCACAGGATAGTCAAGAAGGACATGCCTGTGAGATACAAGAGCCAACTAAAGAGAATCGTAGATGAAGAGATCTCTGTGGCTCTTGTAATACCACCCTGGGAAATAGTAGAGGAATTCGAGAAAGCTTATAGAGCCGGCCAATCACCCTTTTCAATGCTAGATAATAGGGTGGTTAGGAAGGGTTTGGTCTATAAGAAGCTTGAGAATTTCCAAAGAAATGAGCTCAACCTGTTGTTGGAGGGTAAACATCCTGATGAGTTTGCATATAGGCAAATCACAACACTTGAGCTCAAAAATGGAAAACAGGTCAAGTACATCTCAGAGCTGTACGGTCGGGAGGGATTGTTTGATGGTGAGCCTGAAGATCTATCCAAAGAAGAGCAGATGATCTTTCTTCAGGCTTACACCCGAGAATCCTACCGGCTTGTACATGGGAGGTAGATCTCATGGATGGGACAACAGCTCTGTGTCCAATTCCCCAAGACAGAGCTCCCATCCATACTTAGCCAAACAAACACTTGAGACTACCTCTCTGGCCAGTGCTTATCTGGGTCAACTTCTAATCTGATCTAGAAGGAAATAGACCAATCATTATGCCACCAATAAGTGGGACAACCAATAATTAGAGGTTTTGGCTGCATTGGTTCAGGGGGAGTTTGTTGGACCAAAAGAACCAATGAGCCAAGATCAGGAAAACCTCTAAGTCCCACATGACATCACAACAACTGCTGAAGACTCCCATCAGCTGTTCTGACAAAGTCTGAAGAAACAACAGCTGAAGTTCAAAGAACTGAAGTACAACAGCTGAAGATCCCAAAGTACTGAAGACAAGTACTGAAGTCCAAAGTACTGATAAACACAAGTACTGAAGACTTCAAGTACTGAAGACAAGTGCTGAAGATCAAAGTCTGAAGAACTGAAGAACTAATGAACAACTGCTGATGCACAAAGTCTGAAGACAACGACTGAAGACAACAGCTGATGACAACTACTGAAGTCATCAGCTGATGAAACATCTGAAGACCAAAGTCTGAAGACCAAGTGCTGAAGTTTCAGAGTTTGTCACAACAGCTGAAGAAGTCTTCTTCAGTTGTTGTGATGGTTTTTCCTTTTCAGTAGTTTATTTTGTTTCAGTAGTTGTACAACAACTGAAGAGCATGTTCTTCAGTTGTTATAGTATCAGTAGTTATAAACGACTGAAGAGCTTGTTCTTCAGTCGTTGTAGGATTTCAGTAGTTTACTTTTGTCAGTACTTAGGAAACTTTTGTAAGAAGATGTCAGCTGTTGACATCTTCAGTAGTTTTATGTTTTGTCAGCTGTAATTTTAATATTCTGTTGATGTCAGAAAAAGGACATCAACCCATTCTTTTGCCGCCTATAAAAGGATGGGGAACCATACAGTTTTAATTGCCGAAACGTGCGACCAATAGAACATTTATTGTTTCGCAGAACTCTTCTCTCTCTATGTTTATGCTTTTAATTGAAATATCTTTTATGATCTTGCTTTAATTGCTAATTAATGTGCTAAATCCGCTGCAAACATAATCTAATTGATCAACACGAGAGGCTGAGATCCTGTCATGTAGTTCCCAAGACTGAGCTCTAGACGCCACAAAAGCATAAGCCCCAACATCTCGAGCTGAGAAGAGTCCCAAACCACCGAGCCGCATTGGCAAAGATGCCAAACGCCATTGGAGATCACCAAAGAAAAGGCCACCACCCACGATTATGTCTTCTATAGCCTCC
Source organism: Flaveria linearis (assembly GCA_024085815.1). Classification (NCBI taxonomy): domain Eukaryota; kingdom Viridiplantae; phylum Streptophyta; class Magnoliopsida; order Asterales; family Asteraceae; genus Flaveria; species Flaveria linearis. The sequence continues at coordinate 32,538,685 of CM044010.1, forward strand.
CTGAGGCCATCATCGAACCGAGATACCGCATCCTCCATCAAATGGGGTTGACAAGTGCGCAACCCAAAAAGTAACTTAGCAACTCCCATGCACGACCTTAGCAAAAGTAGTTCACATTGGGGATCCCTAAGGTAGGGCAAGAGTTTCATGAGGTTAACCGCTCCCGAGGCCCGTCGCCCAGCCAACTCCTCAATAAAGCTAGGATCACGGCTAACAGCTCCACCAAGGAGCTTAACCCCCCTCTCTGGTCTACCAATCCCTCTCGGGAAAAGTCCGTCCTGAACTTTACGCCCATCGCATGTCGGCCAAAAAACCTCTGTTTTCTTAATGTTGAGATAAAGCCTCAGAGATGGCCCCTCCACATTGATGATGTCTAAGGCCTTAGCAACCTCAAACGCGTTGCCGATAATCGTTCCATCATCCAAATACCAAGCATGAAACAAAAGGTTACAACGGTCCTGGACTCGAAGAATAAGGGGGTGTAAGGCAAGGGCAAAGAGAAGGGGCCCTAAGGGATCTCCTTGTTGTACTCCGGTAGTAGCCCCAATACATTCATTACCAACATACAACTTAGCAGGCTGAGCATAAAGATAGTGAACCCACCGATAGATTGACGGGCAATGCTGATGAACCTCTTGAAGGAAGGTTGTGCGGTCGACCGTGTTAAAAGCATTAGAGAAATCCACAGTAAGCAAGGCCAAGGAGCCGTCTTCATGAAAAGAGTTGAGAAACCTGTTTGCACTGTGAAGCACCGCCTCTGCACCATTAGGCATCCCTACCCCAAACTGAAAGTCCCCCAAGTACTGGGCCATGTCTTTCCCGACCTTCTTCATCACCACCTTAGAAACCAACCTTCACCAAATACACCCCACAACAATAGGCCGAATTCCTTTATCAGGCTTCAATAAGGGGGTGAGGGGGGCCGACGCAACAAACTCAGCAAGCACTTTAGGGCAAGATCCCTCAAGCAATAAGTTAACAACTTCAGTAATGCTCGTAAGCAAACCTGAGGAAGTCACTGAGCCCTCGCCACCAATAGCATCTAACAAGTGTTGGGCCCGCATCCCGTCCCTACCACATGACGTCCCTTTGGGGAAGGATCGGATACATTTGAACACACACTCCTCATTAACAACAAGAGTGGGTTGGGCTAAAGGGTTTGAAGGCAAGGACGGGGGTGGCACCACTGGGTGTTTATCAATAAGAGCTTTCAAGGTCGACTCACTAAAAAGGGCAACTCCACTAGAGCATAGGACCTTAATCGCAGCCGTGAAATGCCCATCTCTGACTTTCCGAAGACATTGCTTAACATTAGGGTCCCTTTCCTTGTCTTCCTCTCTCATGCATTCTCCCCTAATAGCACCAGCCTCTCCCACGCTATCCAACAGGGACGAGACCAAAGCATCAAACCCGGACCCATTTTTTCAAACTGTTAGCGCGTGCAAGATGTTACTACACTGCAAAGATTTCCTGTTCCCTGATCTTCGCTCTGTGTATAATGGTAATGATCGACAGAATTCAGGGGATGTCATAACAAAAGAAAGGTATATTATTTACTTAATAAGCTCATTCAGCTTTCTCTTTCAAGTAACTCATAGCAGTTAACATTTTAGTAAACAAGCTCAAATCCAAAACATATTTCTTTCAACAAAAAAAATAACAACATAACAGTAGATCAACTTTATAAAAGAAAGGCTCTGTGTAGGTGTCTAGGTCGCTCAACGCGCACCCAAGTTGTCAACGCCTAATGAAGGAGAATAATTCTATTTTTAACATAGCAAGCCAAAAAACTACAAGTAGAACATACCAAGCAATTATAAAAAATAACTATAAATCTTGAAAGCTTACCATTTGGAATATATGATTAGCTATTGACCGGGAGCCTCCTCTACTTGTAACAACCTGCTTTCCTCGGTTAATTTTCATTTGATTACTATATTTCTATAAAATAGAAAACAAAGATATATGTTAGAAGAACCCAAAATAGATACAAACAATGTGCTAATATTTCTATTATACAAAATATATGGTCTTTTAAGGGATAATACTAGTCTAAAAGTACCGGTATCGTACCTGTATCGAAAATGAACGAATTGAAATTAAAATAAAGATGATTACCCGAGTCGATTCCAACTCCCAATAGTCGCACATGTGGTTCGAATCTTCTTGGCTGCGACAATTGGATTTCATTTGTGATCTTGCGTATTGCGGATTGGTTAATCCTCCTTTCAACTTCCAATGTGCACTCAAATCACATCCGGTGCGTTTCCATTGATTACGTAGTCGTGTATCCAAGTATTCCATAAAAAGTTTATGTGTTCGCAATAAATTAAATCTCACCTGCATTGAATATACACATTAACAATATAAATGAAAATGTAAATATTAATAGCTACTTATGCTTAAAATACAAAATATATCTAACTTACTTGTAATCTTTCATATATTTGATCTTTTACATCCTTGGGTATAGATTCCCATTTATGAAAGTTTAGCGGACAAACATTATGGATTACAATCCCAAACTCAGTTACAAACTGTGTAGCTGAAGTTCCTACAAATGCTTTTGTATCTTTATCCATTGTTAATGAAATTTTTGTACCGTCAGGCAAATTCTCCAACACCTTCATAGCACTACTATTTCTTGATCAAACTATGTCCCAATAGCTAAAGCAACACTACATGTTGAATAGCTGCAATTGCTTCATGAAATCAGGAAGGAATTCTAAAGAGAACCTTTTATTATCTGGTTTCAATCTACTAGCAACAGGTATCTTGAAACTAGATATGTTATGGAATAATCAAAGCAAAAAAATGACTTAATGAGCTACGGAACTTTCAAATCATAACTTATATACAAGTATTTTTATCGCGTTAAAAGTGGACTAATGCTCATTAATTACAATGATGCTACCTGGAGAATTTGTGTAGTAAAGTGATAGAAATGGATTTTGGGTCTAAAAACACACTGGTGTCAAAATGCATCTCTGTTATTTCTTGAACAATGGTTATTTTGATTATTTCTAATTGATTGAGTTTCATTAATTAATATGATTAAAACTAATACTCGTCTCGGGTCATGAAGTTGGAGCTTCATGTTCAGGTCAAATGGGTCAAGTCAGGTTGACATTGGGTCACTACATTAAATCAAATAAATATGTGTTTCTTTTAAGTTTGTGGAGTCCAAGTTTTAGTAGTGGCATGTTTTTAGGTGTACTTGTTTACTTATCCTATTGTAATTCATGTGGAGTATTTGACTACTTAAACAACCAGTTTTTTTAATGAATTAAAAAGTGTGTTCCAAAAATGAAACTATGATTTTGTGTTTTTGGCGTGTGTTTGTTGGGGATTGAACCAGCAGACTAATTTCAATGATGCTAAAGGAGAATTTGTGGTATAAATACAGCCTAAAGTCTAGATAAATTGCTGACCAAACTAGCATATGTGCAGCCAAAAATATGAGAATAGGTGTCGAATAAAAGTGATTAATATGCAGCCCTAACTAGCACGAAATCAAACATGAACTGTGGGTTGAAAACTGAGAATTATACAGAATTCATGACCAACACCAGGTAACAGCTTTTTATACTATTCTTTTGCCACTAGGCAACAGCTTTTGAAACTCTAGTTTGGCTATCTAATACACCAAAATGGCCACTGCCACATGCTTGTTTACCCTCCCCCTATTCTAAACTGTATTTTTTTAGGTTTTAAGAGTAATTATGTAGTAAAGTGATAGACGTGGATTTTGGGTCTAAAAACACAGTGGTGTCAAAAATGCATCTATGTTTTTTTCTTGAACAATGGTTATTTGATTCTTTATAATTCATTGAGTTTCATTAAGTAAAATTCTTAAATTTAATACTCGTCTCGGGTCATGAAGTTTGAGCTTCGTGTTAAGAAAGTGGGTCAAGTCGGGGTCTGCATTGGGTCACTTGAACCCAAGAAAGGACATGCTTCTTAATCGAAAAACAACCTAATTTGAATAGAAAATAAAGAGAACATGAATTCATAAACTTGTAATTAAAAATCCTAATAATAAGTAAAACTAAGGCTATCAAGTCTTCATATATGTACTTATTCTTGTGCTGACTCATTTATAGTATACCCAGATGACCCATTAACAAACCCAATCAACCCAAAACATTTGAGATTCTAATTCAAGTATAATTTTTTTTGTTTTTGCTATATTTGACATTTTGAGCAGGTTCAAAGTGCAAAATGTTATACTAATCTAATGTAATTGACTGATCTAGTGCAATAGACTGGTACCACTATTGACATGTACTAAGGAGACTTAAAGCTTATCAAGAACAAATGTTTAGATCAAGTACTAGTGAAGGAGCATCTATACTTACATAATTTGAAGAAATCAACCATGGTTTTAAAAAGCGTTCGAGGCGTACGCCTCGAGGCGCGCCTCGACGCGAAGCGGGTTAAAACCGCATATGAGGCGGCGCCTCACATGTATAAGAGATACGTACGCCTCATGTGGCGAGGCGGAACACAAGGCGGCCGAGGCGGTTCGAGGTGCCGAGGCGTGCGTTTTGAGCGGGAACCCCAAAATTAGAAAAATACAATTATAAAAACTACCCCACCGTAAAATAAAATAAGCGTGTGAAGGGGAACCCTAATTAGAGCAGAGCAGCATCATCAATCGCGAACAGCAGCATCAATCACGAACAGCATCATCAATCGCGAACCCTAATTAGCAGTCGCGAGCAGCATCATCAATCGCGAACCGTAACAGCAGCATCAATCGCGAACCTTAATTAGCAGCATCAATCGCGAACAGCATCAATCGCCAGCAGCAGCATCAATCAATCGCGATCAGCAGTCGCGAGCAGCATCAGTCGCAATCAGCAGCCCCTCTTTTCAGAGGTTCTTTTTTATAATCTGAATTTCGATATTGTTGATGTTTGTATTCTATTTTAGTCTTAGAATTAGTCTGATTTTGTATGCTATATTCTGATATGATTGATATCTCAATCCATTAGTCTGATATTGATATTGTTGATGTTTGTATGCTAATTTAGTCTTAGCATCAGTCTTAGAATTAGTATGCTATATACTAGAATTAGTGTGTAGATTGTGTATATTGGTTTAAGTGTACTCATGTTGAACTTTTGTTTTTTTATGTACATAGTTTTGTTGAACTTTTATTTATTATTTCCGCCTCGGGTATACGCCTCGTTTCGCCTCGAGGCTTACGCCTCGTGAGGCGTAGACAAAACGCCTCGAGGCTCGTTTCCGTACTTTTAAACCTTGAAATCAACAAAATGTGCAGAAATATTGCCTGCATATGATTCAGAACATCATAACATCAGTTTGCCTAATTTTTTCAAATGAGTGTTTCATAAACAGATAAGCCAAACATAAATTTGCATCAAATATGTCAAATTAAAGGCAAAAAGCAAACTAGACTTTTAGAACACAACCTATTAACTCTGTCAAAGTTATGAATTTATCAAAAGAGTAAGGTAAAAATCAAACTAGGGTTTACAGAACCTCAAAATATGTATTTGTGAGCATACGATGCATGTATACTAGTCTAATTGTACCTTAATCGTCTTCAGTAACTTGCTCGAACACTTAATTTTGCCAAATCAACTTCGCACTTTTCAGGAAACTACATGAGAGTAGAGGGCTTTGTGAAGGAGTAACTGAAGGATGATGGGTGTGAATCATCGAACATGTATATAGAAAGGATTGGCATATTCCGATTTCCATGGATTCAGAGAGTGGGAGTTTGTTGAAGATTTGTGATATCTTCAAAAGAATTTAAACCCTTTTACAAATGGAAACCGTGTGATGAGTCTTATTTTATAATTCTTTGATTTGTACCTATTGTATTAATTACTAATTTCAGCAACTATACAAACTTGATGTGATGCTCTAATGGTTTGTAACACATATTCCACGGTTCAAGTCTCATTAATGCATTTTTTTTTAATTTTATCAACCTCCACTTCTTAAGATGATTATTGGTTCCAAATCACTTTAACTATTAAGTGATTTATTTAACGCTATTATAATTTTAAGCTAACAAAATACAATTTTTTAATCAAATACTCATGAAACGATATTTCTTTAATCCTTTTGAACATTTTTTCCATTTATATTTAATACATATGTTAGGTATATCTTTAAATCCGATAGATGAATGTACTTGGTATGATTATGGTTAAGATATATCCTTAACTCACTTTTCGTTTTCTTTGATGTTAATTTTCACTACAACGTAATAATTAGTGCTTAGTTTTATATTCATTATAGATCTTGATAATTTACTTTGAAACTAGTATTTGTGTTTGTTAATGTTTAATTTCATAATTAAATTTTTTCTTAAATTCCATATTTACCATTCAGACATAATTATATTTATCTACATTATTATTTTTTCTTAAATTCCATATTTACCATTCAGACATAATCATATAAAAGCACGCAACATAGCGTATAATGTGTAATCATATCATAATGTGTCTTTAACATGTTACATTTGAAGGCACTTTGATTGTTCAATTTCACATTGGTTTACCAAGATATATTATTATAACTTATAACAGGTCGTCATGCATATATTGATCAACCATAATGGGTATTAAGAATAACAATAGCTTTAAAGCCCTAACTGGTCGTTATTTAATCTAACCACTTATCAATGACTCTAATCGACCAACAATAACTTTACTTGACCATCAATATTCTAATTGACCATAATTTATCCTAATTAGCCAGCATTAGCTCTAAATGACAATCATTAATTAGCTCTAATTGATCATATTTCACCATAATTGGAACCACTTCATCACTGTTGACCTTTTTTAACATCAATTACTCTAATTTATTGACATTCCTCATAACTAACTCAATGATACGTATTTCATATACGAGTTAATTTAGAGATTGATTTTTAGTCGCTAAAATATTTCTTTGAATTAAACAGTAGAATATTTGTTGATTATTGTAGAACGAATGTCAGATTCGAGTAAGATCTACATAATTTTTAAGACTAATATTCAGTACTAGATAACTTTGTTAAAATGGTATAATCTATGCCAAATAAGTAGAGGTCAAGAATCAGTCATTAATCCTTTCTTATATATAATATATTCATGAACGAATATCAAACCCTAATTCAATGTGTTATGTATACAAAACTGAATGTTAGTCTTTAATCTGTTCACTCGAAAAGATACAATATGTGTTATTTATTGGAGACTAAATATCAGTCCCTACTTATCTAATATAAAAAATTATTAACGAAAAGACATTCGAGACTAAATATTAGTCCTTATTGCAGTGTGCTCTATGGCTATTAAGAATTAATTTTTAGTTGTGAATATGTTCCTTTGAAATTGTAGAATTTAGGTTGATTTTGGGAGACTGGATAATACTCCATACTTATTCATCCGTAAAACTCTATAGCGACTGAACATTAGTTTCGTATAAGGTTACTTACAAGAACTTTTAAAAACTTATTTAAAGTCTTTGATGGCTTTCTTAAAATGGTATAATTTGTGCCAAATAATAGAGACTAAAAATCAGTCATTGATCTTTTAACCACGAACAAATTATTATAGACTAATTATCAGTCCCTAGTTCAATCCAATATAAAAATATTAAAAACTAATTTTCAGTTTGTATTATTATCTCTCTTTATCAAAAATTGAATATCAGTTATTCTTACACCGACACTAAATTTCATTGCTAAGCACTTATATGGGACTGAAATTCAATAACAAAAAACTTTTCCTCCAAATCTCCTTACTATGGAAACGTATTTGTGACTGAAATTTAGTGCTAAATAAGCAGTCAAAGTATTAGGAACTAATTATTAGTCACTAATATGAGTCATAAAGATATCAGTTCCTAATATCAACAGTAACTAATATATTAGTCTTTGATACTATGTATCCGAGACTGATAAATCAGTCTCCTATAATTTAGTCCTTGATAACCCTTTTTCTTGTAGTGGCGGTAGAATAGATAAATAGGATGACTACCCAAAATACTCTTGTACACAGTCGCTGACCCCTTTCGTTTCTCTATCTCCTAGTTGTTGCCTGTCGGCGTCACAATCAATTACCACCAAACCACCCTTAAACCCTATTTTTCTTCCATCTACACTAACATCGCCTCCGCAACATTGTTTTTCGAGCGGCCACTCGGATCTAAGAACACAACACTGAGATCGACAAGGATGAAACGCCCAACAACGCGAGATGAAGTGCAGATCCATAGCCTGTTTATGTAAGAGCTGAAAGCCCAACACTAGGATCGACAAGGATTTGAGAGGTTGGTCAGCAAGCGTTGTTAACACACCATCGTTTCAGATGAGTGGGGTTGGGGTAACGATAGTGGTCGGTGGTGTAGTTGCCGGTTGGTGGAACTTGGAAGAAGACAAGAAGGGGGATGGCTTTGAATTTTTTATAATTTTAGTTTGAGTAATTTACGTGTATAGTCCCTAGGTATATGTAATTACATAATTAGTCCAAGTCCCTCTCAGGGGTATTTGAGTCATTTTATTTTAACTGAAAAACTAACGGACGTTAGCCTTAATACCTAATCTCGTTAAAAAATTAAAAGCATAAAACTCAAACTTGTTACTTGAAACCCTTATACCAACATGTTATTTTGTATAAACCACAAAGACTATCTATGTAATTAACTCTAATACTAATAAGTATATTTATTTATTAATTTATTAAAAATATTTTAAACTAAAAATAAATTAAATAATATTATTAGTAATTAATGTGATTATTTAATAAGAGAGAGAAACATGAAAAAATTGGTCTGAAGAAACGTAGTACCATGTATCCCCTCAAGTTAATCTTCAATTAGAGTGGAAAGATTATGACGCTATCTGGTTTTTAGATCGGTCCAACTGGTCAAAGCAGTTGACCAGTTTGATTACTGCTTCGTCGTCCGACCCGTTTCCGAAAACATTCCCTACAACTTTTCACATTTTTTATTTTCAAGTTTATAAATGGTAGGAAGTATGAACCTGAGTGGCTTGTGACTAAACCATTCCCACAAAATTTATTTAATCACTCCATAACCCAAGCCTACTCTTGCTTTGAATAACTTGAGGATATAAATGTCCGTACCCTTTCCACTCTTGCAATAGTTTTCCGTGACCCACAACCTTTTGTTTTAACCAAAAACATATGCCAATTCTTTTTGAGTAGCGGATAACTTTAAGTGTCTCGTTTCAATTTTGATTGATTTAAAATCTCAATCACCATTTCATAAGTAAAACCCATTTTACAGTCTTAAGCTACCTATCTCGAAGCCCCGTTGGTTTCTTGATGCCAAAATCCTTTCCCAAGCTACCAAATAGATCTTCCGGAGTTAGAATGAACTCTCTATATAAATCGTCTTTGTACTCCCTCAGCATCTTCAATTACCTGCTGTGGAGATTTGAAAACAAAAAGACAAGATAATGGAAGGTTGTCCATAACAGTCTTAATAAGAGTTAATTTAAGGTTGAATCAAAGTGTACAGCTTTCCACAAAGATAAATTTTTCTTACCCTTTTCAATAATTAGCATTTAACTTTTCGTAATGTTCATATTGATACCAACTATAAGTGCCAATACATGAAGGGAAATGAATCTGATTGGCTCCTGAGGACGTTCGTTATGTTACTAATTTGGTTGGACAACCCTCACCCCAGTGAATTTGCTTTTACAAAAACATGATTTAAGCTTGATGCAAGATTGAAACATCTAAGAAGATTTGTTTGGTATAAGTTACGTTATTAACTTATGAAGCTTACTAAACTCTTAATATTAGTGGTTAGGTTTATCCTTGTAATATATCTTATGGTGTGTTCTTCTTACGATTGTATACGTGAATACTTTCTCTATATAAATACTTATTTATGTGGTATAGTCGTCTTGTATTAGTTATATAGGGGAATGTTACTATACAAAGTGCAAAAAAGATGTGAAGTCTACGAAGTCATCATGACATGACACATGTCTTTTGGGGGAGTGGTAATTTCGTCCACGCTATAGTTTATAGTATCTAATAAAAGAATGATTTTTTTTATCACTTGTCATTTTTGTAGACATTCACATATTAATTTTTCCTCCAAAAGGATATTATAGTAATTTAAACACATATATAAATTTTCCCTCTCTTATTAAAAATAAATTGTATTAATTGTTACATTTCTCTCTTATCTAGATTTTTTTTAAAATCAAGCTATCTTTTTGAAAAATATATTTTATTAAGGAAATTAAAAATCACATCTTTTGATTAAAACCGAAATAGTAAAACAATAAAAGATTTATATAATCTGAAAATTTTTTAAAACACTAAACCTTTTTTTAGAAAAATATATTAAATCATTTTGTTTTAAAAAATTATAAAAAAGTAATTTAAAAAAAGTCTTATTAACACAAACAGAATAATTACAAACCAGAGTTTTTAAAAAATAAAATTTATATAAAAAAAATATTTTTTGTAAAAGATCTTAAAACGAATGTTTAAAAATAAATATTTAGATAAAAGGGTTAAAATATTATAATTGTTTTATCTTCAACATATATATAATTTTAATTATATTTTATCTTAAAATATTATACTGTAACTATACGTGTTTATTACTAACAATAATCCATTTAATGAATGAGTATTTAGCCTATCGATCGATCTATCTATCTAGAAAACCAAAATAAACGTGACACGATTGTAAGACTAATAAAACTAATTTTCTCATTTCTCTATATTAGTAATAATAATATTGAATACTAATAATATTACTCATACAATTTTCAAATTAAAAAAATATAACTTAATAAATTAAAAACCTATATTTTTATTAAAAACACACTTTTTAAAACAATAATTTCATAAAATACAAAATACAACAAACTTTTTTTTAAATTCATTTTTCTTAAAATAAAAATATTTATAAAGCGCAATTATTTTATAAAACAAAAGTTTAAGAAAAATACGTTATTGTTTGTTTACTTAAAGTAATTATTTATACGTAATTATAATCATATTTTATCTTCAAGCATGATTTTGTAGTGCATAAACTTTTAATACTAATTATTTAATATTTTATTTATTCAATCCGTGTAATACATGGGAATTAACCTAGTTATGCATATAAGATGGATAATTACGCAAGTTGTAGCTTTAATTACGCAAGTTAAAATTAATCAAGTTATAAATAACAATTACGCATGTTATAGTTATAATTAAGCAAGTTACATGATAATTACGTAACTTATTTTTATAACTACGCAATTATAATCACGTAAGTTATACGCACAACACATTCACGTTTTCTTTATAAAAATGTTGATTTCTTTTAAAAAAAGTATAGCAATACTATAATCAAATTAAAAAGAATAAAATTCTAGATTTTATGGTGTAATTTTTTTAAATAAATAATGTTATATAAAAAGTTATACGCGTTTAAAAAAATTAGGGAAATTTGAAAAAAATCAACAACTGTAGGCTATTTCCAAATCTTACCCTCTCAACTCTTTATAGCGTGATTACTCTTATCTCTAATCTGAACTGTTGATTTCCTAAATCAATGGTTGTTATCAATTCGTACACATTCTGTAACACCCGGATATTTTCCTTATAGCCGATGAAAGAAGAAAAAGAAATAAAGTCCGAAGTCGGGGGACCAAACTTACCAAAACGGGGGAAAAGTTGTAAACATGGGGGATTAAGAGGGGGAGGGCAGCCACTTCCTCCCCACTCTTAAGAAAAACACAGCCAAAAAGAGTGAAGAGAGAAAGAAGAGAGGAAGAAGAGAAAAAGAAGAAAAAAGTGGTGATTCGGGCTCGAAATTCGTCGTGTAGCTAGTCCAAACGAAGCTCTTCATCTTCTTCTTGTTTGTGTGAGTTCTAGGACCCCTCTTTTACACGTTTTGAATGATTTTGGGGCTGGAACACATAGAAACCCGTTTTTGAAATGTGTGTGTTTGACCCATTTGGGTGTGATTGTGTATAGTGCGTTTAGAGTGTGATTTTGGACTTGTGTATGCTTGAATAGTGTCATAGTATGATTCTCTAAGGTTTAGGAGGGTTGATTTGGGCTAAGAATGAGTTTGGAAGGGGTTTGGAGGTTGAAACCGCGATGAACTGCAGTCTGCGCCCAGTTAGGGCTAGGCGACTGAGGGACGACTAAGGGGCGACTGGAGTTCAATCGCAAGACTGAGGTTCAATCACATGACTGGGGTCCAGTCACATGACAGGTCATACGACTGAGAGCCCAGTCGCATAGTAGCTCAGTCGCATAGGTGTCCAATCGCACGACTGAGAGTCCAGTCGCATAGGTGCTCATTCGCATAAGGTCCATTCGTATTTCAGAACATTCACTCAAATCGCCCCCAAATCGTAAGGGTGTTGAACCGGATTTTTAGTTACAGCTATGGCAGCAGAGTTATCAACATAGATAGGGGTATTAGAGAATTGCAAACCGTAGTCCCGCATTTGCTGTTGGATCCAGATAATCTGAGAGCAGCAGCTTGCAGCAGCAACGTATTTAGCTTCACAGGTTGATAAGGCAACCGGGGTCTGCTTCTTGCATTGCCACGTGACTAAACGCCTTCTAAAAAACTGACACCCTGCTGATATAGACTTGAAATTCATCTTGTAGCCGCCATAATCTGAATCACTATACGCCGTTAGCTCGAAGTCATCGTCATGAGGATACCATAATCCCCATGTTGGAGTACCCTTCAGATAACGAAAGATTCTTTTCACCCCGATCAGATGATTTACTTTCGGTTTTGCTTGATATCTGGAGCACAGACATGTGGCATACATGATATCTGGACGAGAGGCAGTGAGATACATGAGAATCCTATCATCCCACGATACATAGTGGCATCCACCAAATCCCCATTCTCATCGGGAACCACATCATGATTTATGGCGAGTGGGGTACCGGCAACAGTGATTTTCCATATCAAAGCGACTAAGAATGTCTCCGACATACTTAGTCTGATGCAGAAATATACCTGTAGGTGTCTGGTCCACCTGTAATCCTAGGAAGAACATCATTTCTCCCATGGCGCTCATTTCAAATTTTGCCTTCATCACAGATTCAAATTCTTTACATAGATCTTCATTTCGCGAACCGAAGATTATGTCATCCACATAGATTTGTACCATCAGTAAATCTCCGTCCCTTTCTTTAATAAACAGAGTGCAGTCAATCACACCCCTACGAAACCCGTGTTTCAGCAGGTGGGTGGAGAGCTTTTCATACCAGGCTCGAGGAGCCTGATGTAGCCCGTACAGAGCCTTATCCAACTTGTAGACTCTGTCCCGATGATAAGGATCTTCGAATCCCTCGGGTCGACTGACGTAGACCTCTTCACGGAGTTCTCATGCAAGAATACACTCTTTACATCTAGTTGATAGACTTTGATCTTCATATAAGATGCGTAGGCTAGAAAGATGCGGATTGCTTCCATTCTAGCTACTGGTGTAAAGACTTCATTGTAGTTGACTCCTTCGACTTGTCTGAAGCCTTGAACGACCAACCGTGCCTTGTTTCTGATAACGACACCTTGATCATCCTTCTTGCAACGTAGCACCCATTTGGTGCCTATCACCTTAACTCCTTTGGGCCGGTCAACGAGTGTCCACACACCAAGCTTCTTGAACTATAACAGTTCCTCTTGCATAGCATTGACCCAGGCCTCATCCTTCAGGGCATCGCTTACGTGTTTGGGTTCGACTTGAGATACAAAGCATTTGAATGCTCCATCATTCACATAGCCCTTTTCCATAATTGCAGCATAATCAGTCGAGTACAACTAATTTCTCGTCTGCACGTTGTAGTGTAAGTCTCCAATGATAGCCTCCTGTGGATGATTCGTGCTGATCCTAGTCACAGGTGTCGTAGGGACGACAACTTTAGTATACAAATTTATGACTGGAAGTTCAGGATCCGTATTTCCTGATGCATGTTCAGCAGCCGGTGAACTTTCCTCTTGATCAACATTACACTCAATGTCTGTCTCAGCTGCTTCTTCATCATCTGATGAGTCATCACTTTCGTCCTGATCAGCTGGTGAAGATTCCGATGAACCACTCGCAGGTGTTGTATTACTAGTATTCAGATCTGGTGTGTTTAGAACATCGTGCATCATCTGAGTAGCAATTTCTTCGTCTGAATCTATTTGAGGAAGGTTGAATGATTTGAAAAAGCCATCATAGTCGAAGAACGACGATGGACCTTTTTCCAGCAAGGGGGATGGTGAATCGTTGAACGTCGACATTGCACCATACTTTGACCTGACCAGTTGAGTTGTTGTAAACTCGTTTATCTGGTATGCTGTATCCTAGAAAGATCCCCTGATCTGCCTTTTCACTAAACTTGCCTTCCGAAGTTTTCTTCAGTAACGTACAAGGAGCTCCGAATGGTTCCAGATACTCCAGGTTAGGTTTACGTTTCTGAAGCAACTCATAGAAAGTCTTCCCATGCCTCTTGACAACTGACACACGATTAAGTGTGTAGCATGCGTTGGCAACAGCTTCATTCCAGAACTGAACTGGCAGCTTTGAATCTGTAAACATAGTCCTGGCAGTCTCGATCAAGCTCCTGTTCTTTCGCTCAGCAACTCCATTCATCTGTGGTGTGTATGCAGAGGTGAACTGATGCACAATTCCCTTTTCTTTGCAGAAAGCATCCATCCACTGATTCTTGAACTCAGTTCTATTATCTGAACGAATCCTCCTTACCTTCGGCTTGTAGAGAGACTCCAGTGTAGTGACGAGCACCTTGAATGACTCAAAGTTTTCTGACTTTGCTTTCAGAAACATCACCCAGGAGAACCGTGAGTAGTCATCTGTGACTACAAAGCAGTACCAGTCTCCGGCGATACTCTTCGTGCTGACGGGACCGAATAGATCCGTATGCAATAGTTCCAGGGGCATCTCTATAGAATTGACGTGGTTGGTCTTGTGAGATTTCCTGGTCTGCTTTTCCTTCTTGCATGAGACACAAAAATCAGGAAGTTTGAAGTTTTTAACAGGAACTCCATCAACTAAGTTGTTATAAATAAGATGATTTATCTTCTTGTGATTTATGTGTCCCATTCTCATGTGCCATGAGATGGAATCCTTCTCTGTAGCTTTAGACAAAAAGCATTGAACAGTAGACACACTAGTAGAAGCATTAGACATATCTAGAACATACAGGTCATTATACCTAGATGCTGACATTAAAACCTGCTCCTCTGGAATCTCCATCTCTTTCTTCAGAATGTAACACTTCCTATTGTCAAACATAACTTTGAAGCCCTTGTCACAAATCTGAGACACTGAAAGCAGGTTGTTTTCTAATTGTTGAACAAAATTAACTTTATCGAACCTTACATTTTCATTACCTACTTCTCCTTGTGCGGTAATGTAACCTCCTTTGTTTCCAGCAAAAGAAACATGTCCGCCTTTAATTTGTTTGACATTGTAAAGGAGAGACTTATTTCCTGTCATGTGCCTGGATGCTCCGCTATCTACAATCCATGTGTTGGTAGAAGCACTATAGCGGACAACCTGCATATAATTGAAAATAATTAGTTAAGGAGGGGGACCCAAGCCTTGACTGGCTTGGGTTTCCCAGAGGCATCACACATCACGAACTCGACCCACTGTCCTTTATCAGTAGGTGGGACCTCAATCTTCAACTTATCCAAGCTTTCAGACACTTTAGGTGTTTTGGCTTTCCTCAAACCATCCTTGTGAAAGGATTGTTTATGGTAAACCGAGGACTGATTTACTGTTTGAACCTTTGATTTAGTTTCAAAGACAGGTTTCACCTCAGGCATCACAGACTTGCCAGTGGCTTGTCTGTGTTGTTTGTGGCATTGAGGTGAGGTAAAAGACCTAGAAGGTGTTTTAGACCTAACCGGAGTCTTAGGTCTCTGTTTTAAAACCGATTTAACTTCATTGTCTAGTTCAATTTTAAGTTTGGGTGTCTGATAGCGTGGACAGTTTGAGGAGATGTGACCGCGTTGTCAACAAGTATAGCATGATCTCCTTTCAACAGGACTAGGAGATCTCTTATGGGGCGGTGAGTAAACTTCAGGTACTGACTTTTTGGTCTCACTGCTTTGACTTTCACCTTCCTTGACAAATTTTACTTGTTTAACGTTATGGGTGTTTTGTCTTTGAAGATGATTGTTATCTTGCTTAACAGGTTTAGTTCGAGTGGTTTTGGAAATCTTAGGTTATGTGGTAGCAGATTTTGAACCCAACCCAAGAGATGCTTGAACATTCATTTCCACTCTGTTTTCAGTCATGTTTTTACCAGTTTGTTCCTGATGTTGAGTTTGTCTGATCAGCTGCCGGAAGAACAGGTTTAACTGCTGTGTCCGGATCGCTGACCAGAGGAGTAGTCACCACATGGTCCTTTATTGGATTATTATTAATAGGACGTTGTTTGGTTTTCAAAAGGATTTCATGTGGTGGAGGCACAACCTTATAACCCAAACCTTCCCCGTTGTTGCGTTCCTTAACCAAGTATTTCAAAATATGAGAAGAACTAGCTAGACTGTGGAGTTTTAGTTTTAAAGACTCATTTTCAACTTGTAAAACAGCTCTGTCCTTTTTAGTTTCCTCAATTGTCTTTAAATAAAATTTTATATTATTTTCTTGGTTAAACGTAACAACTTCAGTTTCTTTTAATTGTTTCTTTAACGCTTCAATTTTCTCCTTATAGCTGCTCTCGTTTTGTTTTAGCACTCTGTTTGCCTCAGTGCACAATTTTAAGTCATTTACTAAGTTATCATTATGATCTAATAACCTAGCAAATTTCAGATCAACGCTTTCCCTAAATTTATCACATTCAACACAAGCATGTTTAATAAACATATCCTCCTTTGATTCTACCTGTGCAGATGTAGACATTCCAGCCATGAAAGTATTTTGAGGTTCAGATTATGCTTCAGATTCCGCAATCAGTTCATTTTCAACAAGTTGCTTTACAGCAGCTAAGGTCTCATCTACATCAGCAGTGTCAAGCTCAACTGAGTTCTCCCCCTCACTCGCTGAGTCTTCATTTAGATCTTCAACAGATGCAATGTTGGTTTCACTATTAGTTAAAAATCGGAAGGACCAGTCCTGTCCTTCATCACCTTGAGCAACCATTGCCTTTGAATCACTGCTGGTTGAAGCTGTCTTTTTCTCTTTATCTTGTTTGTTGAAGGACGAGAACAGGTTCCCGTTGCCAGTCTTCTTCGGTTTGACACATTCTCGCTTGAAGTGGCCTTTTTCACCACAGTTGAAATAGGTGACTTTAGACTTGTCGAATCCAAACGTAGTATCTTTGGTAGCCACCAGATTCTGACTCGTCTTCTTCACAAACTTCTTTGCTCGTCGCACAGCATTTGCGAGAGCCCACGTTATGTCCATTCTTTCCAGTTCATTTTCATCCACCTGCTCGTAGTCTTCATCAGCCAGGTGGCAGTTTCCAATCTTCCTTGCGACCAAACCATCATAAGAATGAACCATAGCAGCAAGTAGTTCCATGTGCTCCTTAGCCACTTCCACAGTTACTTTGCCCAGATTTTCTGTCACGAACTTCGTCGATTGAGCAACTGTAGGACTTTGTTGAACTCCTGATGAAACATGTAACTCACCACCAGATGATGAGCTTAGACTAGTTGCAGATGGAGCATTTGATACAAATGCAGTCTGCAGAGGAGCACTAGTAGATTTTGCAGTTGGAGTAGGGGTAACATTGTAGAGAGATGGATCCTGAGTGTATGCTCCTTTCCTTGTCTTCTACTTGTGTGTCACCTCTTCTTCTCTTAGTTTCATGATGAAATCATTTATATCCAAGGTCTCAAGCATTGAGTTGTATCTTAAGGTGGAAATAAATGAATCCCACTTCTCTGGTAGCCCATCAGCCAAGCTTGTCACTTTTTCTTCCTTAGACGTTGTAATACCATGAGTGTGAAGTTCACTTATCAAATGGTAGAAGCGATCTATGATATCATCCAAGCTTTCATTCCCAATAGCAGAGAAATTATCAAACTCTTTCTTCAACGCTTTAGCCTTCAGTGACTTTAGTGTTGAATTTCCTTCATATCTCTTCTCAAGAGCCTCCCAGAACTCTTTGCTCTGCTTATGTTCTGAATATTGATGGAATATGTCTTTGGGAATTGACTGGGTCAACATGGCATAGGCTTTCTTTTCTGCATTATAAGCAATCTTTTATACATCAGTTAGTCCACTCAAAGTTAGGGGTATGCCATCAGCACCAACTGCATCGTATAGCCAGTTTCAATAGCATTCCAGAGATTGGTATCCACTCCATTAAGATGAATTTCAAACCTTTGTTTCCATTGAGGAAATTCATCAAGAGACAATAGCTTAGGTGGTTTATTATGGTTCCCGATCTCATTTTCCAATAGCAAGAGGTTCTGGATCCTAGAGTCCTTCCCTGCCGAGAATGCAAAGTTCTCTGAGTCCATAATGAAGTAGTCTTAAACTAGAAGAGCAAACTGTGTATCAACATAGATAGGCCCCGTTCCCGGAACGCTTACAGCTGGCCATTCATCGCTCTTAAAACATATAATTTCGTTAACTTTAATAAACATTGCAGGGGAATCAGTAAAATAACTTTTCATTTCAATATAAATGCTTTTGCAAGTTAATACAACATTCATTACAAAACATCGTTTGTCATATTACAGCGCAAAAACACTATACAAAAGAATTCCATCCAAAATGAGCCGAGTAGCCGCCCCATGCCATCCTCAGCAACACTACCTGCCAACTGGAAACACATAAAAAGTTGTTAGGACCATGTACGTACGGAGTACTAACTGATTCTACGTGAAACCGAATCAAATAGTGCGGAATCCTATTTGATTGGCTATCCAATCAGGGAGAACTATCACTTGATCAAAACTAACGATTAGAAAACGTTAGATGCAGATTAGAATCGATCAAGAAAGTTTTGTGAAGTTGGAAGGGTCGACTCAGACGATCTGGGATGACTAGGGTTGCAAAGATTTGAAGTGTTCTGTTTTTCCACGAATTAAGTGGTGTTTATAGGTTACAACTTTCATTCGTATGACTGAGCCAAGCGACTGGCTCAGTCGTGCGACTGAGTCATACGATTGATTCATTCGTACGACTGAGTCAGTCTTATGACCCAATCGTGCGATTGATTCAATCACCTGGTTCAGTCGTGCGATTGGCCCATTCGCATGGTCCAGTCGTGCGACTGAATCAGAATACTTAGTTAAACACATTCTTGAACCTTTAATGATTCAGAACTATGTCTAACAGCTGTAAACCTATATAACATGTTCATATATGCGTGTAACAATGAATATTAATAGATATGACATTAAACAACCAATAAACATTCATAGAAGAGTTTTTCATTTCATTGATAAAACCTTACATATGTGTTACAAGATGAAAGTCTATTACATTGAAGCTCACTAGACTAGACCTAGGGACATGTGTACCAACAAACTCCCCTTTGTACCTAGATCTATCTAAACTTTGGCTTCCTAAACCTCTTCACTTGTTCTTCTTTCGAAACCCCGGCATGGATATTCAGTGCGAAGCATAGACGTATGATATGTTGAAACTGTAGTGCTTGCACTATATCCTGCGTGTCAAAAAATAATGGCCACTTGTATAGCATATAAACATCTGACGCTGACAAGTTAATAAGCCACATGGGGTCGAACACCCTTATTGTTTCTACTGTGCCTTCCCTATCCAAAACGATGACGGCCTCTCCCGAGCGCCAGTCATAGTACCACCACTTAAAGTGTGGGGTAAAGTCCTGTGGCATCTCCCTCAGTGGAATTCGGGACATTGTGCGCGGAGGTCGCCACTTCAGGACTATCTTAGGTTGACCTGTGATGGGACTCACCTCAGACCTCCTGAGGTACCTAGTAGCCTGCTGAGGTTTGAAGTTCACCCATCTAGTCCTGTACTCCCTTTTCAGGGCAGCCTCAAACCAGCCGGGCATCTTCTTAGGGTTAGCATATAGAAGCTTTAGTCGTGCCAGCTGGTTGAGCTCAAACCCGGGGAGATTCTTCAGATCGTGAGGGAATCTGAAGTACTCTATTCCCCTCTCTCTCTCTTCACGGCATAAACTCCAAGATCCTCAAAGTGAGCCCATGCTATAATCTTCCCTGACACTTTCATGTTCTTCTTTACTTTGTAGAGCTTGGTGTAGGTACTGTGCTTAGCAGTTTAGCACTGGGCTCGGATCTCGGCGAAACAAGCTGCCCATTTAGCCTTTCTGATATCAACATCAGCGTCTGAGGCTTGTGCTTGGCTGGATGATGCTTCAGCTTCTTTCTCCTTCTTGCTGAGTTCCTCCAGAACATCACTGCCAAGAGTGTTAACCAGATCTGGAAACATATTTCCCTCTTGGTTAGTGTATTCTGAATAATGCTGATCCGTGATGTCTTCAATCTCTATTTCTTCAACATCATTGAGCTCGTCATCACTAGCATCATCAAAGGTTGGCGCATCCTTTATGATCTCATCTGGATTCAGCCTGAACATCTCAGCAATCTGCTCATCAGTTAGTTCATGAATTATTTCCCCTTCTTTAGGAGTATAACTCACAGACCTTCTGACGATCCCCTACAGATCAAGAATCATGGTGAGTTGAGACTTGATCTATTGGAGGGGTGCAACATCATACTCATCTTGCTGAAATGATGGATCTGTTTGATTTAGACATGAAGCATAACAATCATTAGTATATAGTCAAGATAATTAAACATTAAATACTCAATAATTACATTAATTACATAAATAGCATAAGATGATTCAAGTACAAAAGTTAAATAATAAAACATCTAATCTATACTTTTGCCTTGGATCTGCTCGGTAGCTTCAGTAGTAGGTGATGATGGAGGAGCTGCTGTAGATCCATGGTTTTGTCTTCTTTTTGTACGTTGTTCTAGACCAGGATCAGCAGCATTTGAAGCAGAATCATCATCATCATCTTGCCTCTCCTTGGCTTGATCATCACCACTATTGTCATCATCCTAATTACTCTCATCATCATCCTCTTCATCATCATCATCGTCATCATCATCTCCCTCCCTTATCTTCAGAGGATCAGCTTGTGACCCCTTCAGCTTCAGCAGAATCTTCTTGTTAGCAGACTCCAACTCCTCAATCTTCTGATTCGACAGGACATTTTGCTTCTGGAGTCGGGCAATCTGATGCGCTTGAGAGGCATTTTGCTCCTCAGCTGAAGAAGTCTGGCTGCCTTCTCCTCATCCGTAGCTAACAGCTTCAGCACCATTCTGTTGAGTGATGCAAGCTGTTCCTCCATTCCAATAGGAGGGAGGGATGATCCTATGGGAAAGAAGGATGGGCCGGCTCGTGGCTAGTGGTGGTAGCTGTGGCGGTGGTGAAGATCGGTGGTGGTATATGAGTGGGTGGTGAGGTAGAGTGTATGGTAGTGGTAGGTGGTATGGTGGTAATGGGAGGTGGAATGGCAGTGGTGGTGGTAGTGGTAGATGGTGTGGCTGAGGTAGTGGCTGTGCTGGTGGATGATGTCAGGGTGAATCTCAACCTCTTCCCCTTCTTGCCGTAAGAGTATGCCATAGTCTTCCTCCTTTTGAGTCTAGACACAGAGGCTCCCCCTTGGCTACTGAGCGGGTCCGGGGCATATGAGGAATCTGAATCAGCAGCAGCATCCCCGGACTCCACTGGGCGTCCACCAACTGCCCTCATGCCTCTCTCTGTGGCAATCACCTTGCTGCCTATAGTCCTCGTCAGAGGCTCCTCATCACTTACTTCCTCCTAATCGGAGGGACAAAAATCCTGGTGAAAACTGGCAGTGGTGGCATCTGGGTGTGTGGGTGGTGACTGAGTGAACTGTCTAGTGGGGCCCCTAGAAGTAGCAGGCCCTGAGTCTCCGCCCGTATCACCATCATCATTGGAGTCGTCAGATGGAAGAGCAATTTGCTCAACATTTGAGTCACTCTCCTCGTGGCGCCACTTCCTCTTCGACGGTGCCACATAGTCTTCATGGGACAGATGCCCAAATAGTCTCCTTACCGGGGGCTTCACTTGCTTCCCTCGGTACACCCTCATCCTCCCGAGGGTGGTGCCATCCATCACCTCAAGGACAACAACATCCTCCTTCTCCTTGGGTAGCGAGGGGAGCTTCTGATCTATAATCATCTGCAGAAAGTGTGAATACATGCAGAAGCTTTCTTTCCCCTTCGCCTCTATGTTCTCCACCATGTAGGTGAAGATCATCCTAGAAAAGTTGAATGGATGATTCAGCACCAACGCCACATAGGCGTTCTGCATCTGGTCGGAGAGCTCGTCGAAGCCACCCTTCCTGGATGCGATGCATCTCAGCATTACATGGGCCAAATATTTAAACTGGGGGCACAAGTTTCTCTTGTTGAGCATACTTGCGGTGATATCCCCAGAATACTTGGCCCTCAGAAAGCAACCACGAAAAGTGAGGGGATGTAATCGGGTCGGGCAGTCAGAATCGTCCCCGAACTCCAGTACTATCTTGATATCCTCCTTTGATATCTCTATGGCGTCCCCAAATATAGAACTCCTGATACGATGGGGCTTAGTAGACCTGTCTACAGCAGCGTTCTCCCAGAACGCCTGCTGTATCGGTCGGTAAGGAGTGCACGGTGTAGATATTGCTCGAAATATCCTCGAGCGACGTAGAAAGGTAATGATACCGGCAAACTCCGCAGAGTTGCGGGAAGTCAGAACGAGATAAGTACAAATGTTGTGCTTAGAGCTCATCGTCCACCTGCTCGCCATCTGTGACACAGAGTAAATAAATGTTAGTACGTGTCAAAGTATGTCAGACTTGTTTCATGTAATCGAACATTTTGTTCAGTCGTGCGACTGAACTGAGCGATTGAAGTTAGTCGTGCGACTGAGCTGGACGACTGTGCTCTAGTTATGTGATTGAGCTCATACGTGCGACTGAGTCTAGCGATTGGACTTAGTCGTGCGATTTCTCATGCATTTGCCTCAGTCATGCGATTGAGTTTAGACGCATGGTTCAGTCGTGCGATTGAACCATTCTTCTTTCTCAGTCGTGCGAATGAGTCTTGTCGTCCTGCTCAGTCATGCGATTGGAGTTCATCAGAGTGTCCAGTCGCATGACTGACGGATTGTCCATTCAAATTTAATTTTTGAGCTATTCTTGTGGTTAAACGTTGAGGGATGGCTCATTAGGTCGCACATGACCGATTAAGCTTCTAACTTTTAAATGTTCAGAACTCTTAGTTTTATTAGTTTATTTGTCCAGCTTTGTTCAGTTTTAACTTAGGTCACTGTCGATCCATTTTGATGTTGTAGTAACCTATTTAACAGCCAACCAGAGTCGCGTAGTACCTATGGAGCAAATACAGATGGTTAGAACGTGTCAAAACAGGTGTAAGGAGATCAAACGAGATTTTGGCAGAGTATGGGTGTATCGTACGATTTGGGGGCAATTTGAGTGAATGGAGCGACTGAGTCCGATTCACCCTCTATTTATACTAGGGCACTCTCCAGTCGTGCGACTGAACCTAGTCACACAATTTAGTTGTGCGACTGAGCCTAGTCGCACGATTGAGTCGTGCGACTGAGATTCAGTCGTACGATTTACCCAATCGCTTACCTCCAATCGTACGATTGAGGTTCATTCAGACGTCTGACACAGTCGGTCACCTCCAATCGTGCGATTGGGCTCATTCGCATGGTCCAATCGTACGATTTGAATCATTCGTATGCTCCAATCGTACGACTGGTCCATATTTATGGTTCAGTCGTGCGATTGAGTTATACTTGTGACTTTTTGACCATTTTACCATACGACCCTTAGTACGATTTAACAATAGATAGACATTATGAGCAGTTGATCATCTTAGATATGATCACTTTTAGATTGAAACATGTTGATCAACTCAGACGTGATCCATTTATCCACCTGATCACCTCAGACATGACCCTTTTAACCACCCGATCATCTCAGACATGATCCATTTATCCACATGTTAATCTCAGACATGATCCATTTATCCACCTGATCATCTCAGACATGATCCATTTATCCACCTGATCATCTCAGACATGATCCTTTTATCTTTTCAGAAACAATTTGCTTTAGATTAAACTTTAAGCTCATTTTGTGACATTAATTGCAATAAGTAACATAGCACAGTCCGACACTGACACACTTTATAAATAAGTTAAAGACTAAACTAAGTAACAAATAAAACATGTTTTTGTGATTTTCATAGGGTTGGGTAGAACAGCCTATTTACATTAACATCATTTCCAAGACAGATTCTTATGGAATCAGACAGGCATAAACTCAATTACTCGGAACTTTGTATACATTTATTGAAATGGAAACTAGCATATTTACATATCACGGTATCTTATTCATCTGAGTCTTCTAAATTCTAACTGGGAATCATGCTTGATCTGATACGTAACACCCGTTGATTATCAATTTCAGGCGGTACATCCACGACGATTGTCAGTATGCTTGTCCACTTAAATCCATACACAGACTTTTGACACGTATTGGTGATGCAATAGGTTACCTTATTTCAACCAACATTTGTGGATCCCATGCTTATATGGTAATCAACATTCCTTAGAGGACTTTCGAGCGGTCTACGGGTATATTGACAAGAAGAGACTATTCTTAGAACTTTCAAAGAGAAGCCAAGCCTCAGGTCAGTGCCATCGCACAGCAGAGAGGCGGCAAACAACAATGATTTTTAGAATATCTAGGTCATGCTTATCCTCAGGTCAGTGCCATCGCATAGCAGAGAGGCACACAACCTATCTCCTTGTTTGAGCATTTCTTATTTTCTTTTGCACATAACGCACCAACAACATATGTTATCAGCTTGATTGCGTTTATTTTCATTTTTTTTTCGTGCTTTGCTCTTTTTGTGGTCATCCGCACACATATAGTGGCGTTTATTTGCTCGTCATTCCTTATTGGAAATAATTGATTGTGTTAACCAGTGATAAGATGGGAACCCACAGTCAGCTGAACCATTTAGTTTAAATTAAGTTCACCAATGATGTCTACTAGTCTATTGTGTTGAATCTACCGACACATCGTATAGTGAACTAGCACCTCCCTAGATCAACTTTCTCCGTGTAATTACGGTAACACCCAAGCGTACTATCATTTTCCCAATTTGTAGACTTAGAGTTCTCTGACTAACAATTTTCTGTGATCTAAGTTAAACTAAACTTGAAAAAATTTAAAATCTTTTTGGTGTTTCAAGTAACTAGACGCCTGTGTACTATCACTTTCCATAGTGTTGAATCACAGTCTTATCTTTGTTGTTTTTGCCTTTTAGCTTATCTGCCCTTCCCCCCCTTTTTTAAGTAAATAAATACTGAAAGTAAACTAATCTCCCTCTAAAATTCTAAAACAGAAAATCTTTTTGTGTTTTTGGATTTTTCTTAGACAAGGAAATTTAAATAAATAAAATAAAATAAATGACTTAACTAGTGTCGGACTATGAATCTGTTTCTTCCGAGATAATGTCACTTTTCTTTTTCACGCCATTTACCTCTAAAAGATAAAAAATCTGGGTTTATCAAACAGTTTAGTATAGAGGTCAGCGCGTTGAAAATCCATGTTTATCTTTACCACATCGATTAATTGTTTTTCATAGCAGTCGCGTATGAAGTGATACTTTATGCCGATGTGTTTAGTTTTAGGGTGTTGATACACCCTAAAACTACTTGATTAGAAAACTTTAGGTTCAACCTTTGTTTCCATTGATGACCTTAGGTGGTTTCGACTTGGTTCTTGGGATGGATTGGTTGGCGGACTTCGAGGCGAATATAGTGTGTCGAAAGAAGATGATTCGGTTGATAGCGCCTGACGGGAGTTCGGTAAATATGTACGGGGATCGGGTCACGACGATCCCGAAAGTGATCTCAATGGCGGTGGCGGGAAAGTGCATGAGGCGTGGATGTAGTGCCTACCTGGCATATGTAAAGGATGTGGATACGCCCACACCACAACTGACTAATGTACCGGTTGTGTGTGACTTTCCAGATGTGTTTCCCGAAGACTTGTCAGAAGTGCCAACTGACTGAGAGATTGAGTTTCAGATTGATCTGATACCAGGTGCCCAACTCGTTGCCAAAGCACCATATCGATTGGCTCTGACAGAAATGAAGGAGTTGATGGAGCAGTTGCAAGAGCTGCTTGACAAGGGGTTCATTAGACCGAGTATCTCACCTTGGGGTGTGCCGGTCTTATTTGTGAAGAAGAAAGATGGTAGTATGAGGATGTGTATAGACTACTGTGAGATGAACAAGCTGACAGTGAAGAATCGGTATCCGTTACCGAGGATTGATGATTTATTCGATCAGCTCCAAGGTGCCAGTTGGTTTTCAAGGATAGATCTTCGATTGGGCTACCATCAGCTGAAGGTGAAGGAGCAGGATATTCCTAAAACAGCTTTTCACACGCGCTACGGTCACTACGAGTTTCTCGTTATGTCTTTCGGTTTGACCAATGCGCCAACTGCTTTTATGGATCTGATGAACCGAGTGTGTCGGCCGATGTTGGATAAATCAGTGATTGTGTTTATTGATGATATCCTGATTTATTCAAGGAGCGAGATAGAGCATGCCGGTCACATTCGAGAGGTGTTTGAGACGTTGAGAAGGGAGAAACTGTATGCCAAGTTCTCCAAATGCGTGTTCTGGTTGCGCGAAGTCCAATTCTTGGGTCATGTGGTGAATCCAGAGGGGATTATGGTGGATCCGGCAAAGGTGGAAGCGGTGATGCAATGGAAGTCTCTAAATAAGCCATCCGAGATCCGTAGTTTCTTGGGTTTGGCGGGCTACTACAGAAGATTCATCCAAGACTTTTCCAAGATCGCTTCTCCACTAACCAAGTTGACCCGTAAGGATGTAAAGTTTGTATGGAGTCAAGCTCAAGAGAAGGCGTTCGAATAATAAAAGACAAGATTGACCCAAGCTCCTGTTCTGTCATTACCCGATGGAAGTGAAGATCTTGTGGTTTATTCTGATGCTTCTTACTCGGGATTGGGGTGCGTATTAATGCAGAGAGGAAAGGTCATAGCCTATGCATCCCGGCAGTTAAAGGTTCATGAGGTTAATTATCCTACTCATGACTTGGAGCTAGCAGCAGTGGTCTTTGCATTAAAGATTTGGAGGCACTATCTTTACAGGACGAAGTGCACCATTTTCACTGACCACACGAGCTTGAAGTATTTCTTCGAGCAAAAGGATTTGAATATGAGGCATAGGAGATGGTTGGAGCTCATAAAGGATTATGATTGTGAGATCCATTACCATCCGGGCAAAGCCAACGTGGTTGCGGATGCCCTTAGCCGAAAGGAAAGACCCGGGCCGATTTGGGTGAAAGCGTACCAGTTGATTATGACCTACGATGTGATGAAGCAAGTCAAAGAGTTTCAAGATGTGGCATTGAAAGAAGATCATCTTAACTCCGAGAGAATGAGAGGTCTGGTTGCGAAATTGGGTGAAAACACACTCGGTGTTAAAACCCGATTTGGGCGAATGTGGATTCCTCGTTTTGGGGATCTACAAGTGAAGATCATGGATGAAGCTCACAAGACTCGATTCTCTATTCATCCCGGTGCTACAAAGATGTATCAAGACATGAAGAAGGACTATTGGTGGCCGGGTATGAAGCGTGACGTGGTAGAGTATGTGAGTAAATGCCTTACTTGCTTGCAAGTGAAGGCCGAGCATCAAAAGCCGTATGGGAAGATCCAACCTTTGGATATACCGGAATGGAAGTGGGAGCACATCACCATGGATTTCATTACGAAGCTGCCGCGCACTTCAAAAGGGTACGATGCTATATGGGTGATTGTTGACCGCTTGACGAAGAGTGCTCACTTCCTACCGATGCGCGAGACATATTCATCCGAGAGGTTGGCGGATCTATTTATCAAAGAGATTGTAGCTCGTCATGGTGTGCCGGTGTCTATTGTTTCTGATCGTGACACCCGGTTTACATCCAAATTCTGGAAGAAATTCCATGATGCCATGGGGACGAGGCTACATATTAGCACAGCTTATCATCCCCAGACTGATGGTCAGTCAGAAAGGACCATTCAGACATTGGAGGACATGCTTCGGGCATGTGTGATTGATTTTGGGGGAAGTTGGGATGACCATTTACCGTTAGCTGAATTCTCATACAACAACAGCTATCATGCCAGCATTGGTATGCCACCTTATGAGATGCTATACGATAGGAGATGCAGAACACCCGTTTGTTGGGGTGATATTGGTCATAAAGAGTTAGGGAGCATCGAGGTGATCGAGGCTACGATTGAAAAGCTTGAAAAGATCAAGGCCTACATGAAGGTAGCCAAGGATAGACAGAAGTCGTATGCTGATAAACGACGCAGACCGATTGAGTTCCAGGTGGGTGACCGGGTCATGTTGAAGGTCTCACCTTGAAAGGGTATCATTCGGTTCCGAAGGCGGGCAAGTTGAGCCCAAGGTATATAGACCCTTTTCGAATCGTTGCTCGAGTAAGAGAGGTGGCCTATAGATTAGAGTTACCAGATGAGTTGAGTGGAATTCACCCGACATTCCACGTATCTCATCTAAGGAAGTGTTTGGCAGATGAGGATATGATTGTTCCACTGGAGGATATCGAGGTAGACGAACGGCTCAATTATGCGGAGCAACCAGTGGCGATCATTGATCGAAAGGAGAAGAGGCTGAGAAATAAAGTGGTTCCTCTTGTGCGTGTACAGTGGCAGCACAGGAAGGGATCCGAGTCAGCGTGGGAAACCGAAGAAGAAATGAGACAACATTACCCACGTTTGTTTGAGGAATAACAGGTTTCGGGGACGAAACCTATATAAGGGGGGTGGACTTGTAACACCCGGATATTTTCCTTATAGCCGACGAAAGAAGAAAAAGAAATAAAGTCCGAAGTCGGGGGACCAAACTTGCCAAAACGGGGGAAAAGTTGTAAACATGGGGGATTAAGAGGGGGAGGGCAGCCTTCCTCCCCACTCTTAAGAAAAACACAGCCAAAAAGAGAGAAGAGAGAAAGAAGAGAGGAAGAAGAGAAAAAGAAGAGAAAAGTGGTGATTCGGGCTCGAAATTTGTCGTGTAGATAGTCCAAACGAAGTTCTTCATCTTCTTCTTGTTTGTGTGAGTTCTAGGACCCCTCTTTTACACGTTTTGAATGATTTTAGGGCTGGAACACATAGAAACCCGTTTTTGAAATGTGTGTGTTTGACCCATTTGGGTGTGATTGTGTATAGTGCGTTTCGAGTGTGATTTTGGACTTGTGTATGCTAGAATGGTGTCATAGTATGATTCCCTAAGGTTTAGGAGGGTTGATTTGGGCTATGAATGAGTTTCGAAGGGGTTTGGAGGTTGAAACCGTGACTGTAGTTCGGGATGAACTGCAGTCTGCGCCCAGTTAGGGCTAGGCGACTGAGGGACGACTGAGGGGCGACGGAGTTCAATCGCACGACTGAGGTTCAATCGTACGACTGGGGGTCCAGTCGCATGACAGGTCATACGACTGAGAGCCCAGTCGCATAGTAGCTCAGTCGCATAGGTATCCAATCGCACGACTGAGAGTCCAGTCGCATAGGTGCTCATTCGCATAAGGTCCATTCGCATGAGACCCATTCGCCTAGTATTAAATCGCACGATTAAGAGTCCATTCGCACGATTGGGTGTTCATTCGCATAGGTGTTCATCCGCATAGGTCCAATCGCATGGTGTTCAGTCGCATGGAGGCCATGCGACTGAAGGGTGCCCATTCGCCCAAACAGGGCTGTTGTACCCGGGGACGAACATAGTTAGAGTACTGACTTTCGAGGGAAGTGCAGAGGTGAGCTTCGGACGTAGAAGTTTCCGTAAGTGCATGTAAGATGGTCGGTGAGGTCTTAGGAGAAATGTTGGGCATGATGGTGATAGTGTTGCATGATTATGCGTGATGTATGTATGTTAAGTACGTTGTTGCCATGATAGATGGTGATGACTGATGACTGGTAAATGTCGATGTTTCTTGTTTCGATATGTGTTTATCTTTCCGTGGCTTTACGTGTTGCATTAATGAAATGAATCGAAAGTATTATGTAATGTAAAGTGAAAGATAAAGAAAAGAGGAACATGATGAATGCATGCATTAATGAATGATGAACGAACAAAGGAAAGGCTTGCAAGCAGATATTGAGGTGAGCGACTTTGTGTTGCAACAAACTCGGTTAGCAGGCAATCATGAGATTGCCACTTAGGTGAGCAACCATGTTGTTGCAACAGACTCGGCTAGCATACGATCATGAGAGATCGATATTGAGGTGAGCGGCCCTGTGTCGCAACAGACTCGTAAGAACGAATGTAAAGATGAACGAATGATGAAGATAATAATAATATTATCTATGTGTACGTATGATGTATGATGAAGATGAACGAATGATGAAGATAATAATAATATTATCTATGTGTACGTATGATGTATGATCGCATGAAAGTAATGAACGGTTTTACAAAAGAAAAGTATGTTTTATTATAAACCTAGAACTCACTCAGCAACACTGACTTTTTATGTGTTTCCAAGAGGATGGCACGAGGCGGCTACTCAGCTCTTTTGGGATGGCATCCATTTATAGAATGCTTTTGTGATGTAATACAACAATGTATTTTGTAAACTAACTGACGGTGTATTATTTGGCTAAAGTATTTACAATGAAATGAGATGTATTTTGAATGTTTCCGCTGCAAGATTTTTGTAATGATTATAAAATGATGTGTTTTAAGTGCGATGATGACCAGCTGTGAGGTGCCCGGGAACAGGGCCTTACACATTCGCACAAATTCATCACTTTGTACCATAAATTTTCCATAGTCATATATTTCCTCTCAATATTTCAAAATTTATTTGAACTGGTTTGTAATTTCTTTGGCCCATAAGTATACAGATATATTACATGTAGTTAATTATATTATGTAGGTTTAAACTATCTTGCAGTTCATATGATCGTATGATTATTAAAGTTTGAGTATCATGGTATTTCAAGTCTGATTCAGATTGAAAAAATCTATTAGGGCATCTGGCAAACTTGGAATGCTTTTAGTCCATATGTCCAATGTTTATGGTTTAAGAGTTTTAAAGGCTTATCATGGATAAACAATGGTTATTGGGTAGAACTTAGCCCAATGAGTCCATATTCACTGGAAATGGCTTTTAATCACTTCGATACTTGAACATTATCTATTTTTTAAAGATCTGTGGACTCGCGGCCCAGATTAATACTTGAGAGTTAAGAGAGTCCAATAGGCCGGAAAGGCCCATTAGGTTATATTTTAAAAGTTTTAAACAAATTTTTTGCCCAATCTTTTTTAGAAATCATTATATATGTATTACCAATCATATTTAAAAAATATTTGGGGCAAAATAATTTGCCAACTTTCAAATTCGGTTCATGGGCTTACTGGGCTGGTTAAGCCCAATTGGGCAGCTGCGGCGGCAATCCCATTCCCAACGGTAGCATAACAAGAACAAAAAAAAATGAATGAGCAAATGCAAAAAATGTAGAAAGACTTCAAAGACAACTCGAACAAATGTGGCGAGAGTTTCAACGACATGATGAAAGTGAGTATTTGCTTTAGTTTAACGTGTGTGTGATGATACTTTGAACAATTTTACAAAGATTTCAAATACTTTGATAGATATGATATTATTAACATTTTATTTGATTCTATGTGATGGTTATGGTTTGATTTGTGTTTGATGGTTACGCTTTGAAGTTTTTTTTAAATATTTTTGATATTTATATAATAAAACTTAAAAACTATTTAAAATATAAGTACCAAGAGTGTTATGAAACTCCTAAGAAGCAACATATAATCTAATTTTCTAGTCTTTTCATTTAAAAAGAGACTTATTTATAATCTATTGATTTAATTTTATAGGTGTTCAAAATATAGATCTGAATATGTTTTGCTTATGCAGCAAGCCTAATTAAATTTTAGATTGTCATCTTTATATATATAGTTATTTACTCTTATAGAGTTTTACGCATGTAATCTTATTGATCAATTACATTTCTTACTAAACATAAGTAAATATTTTATTAACAAGTGCTTTATTTATCTTTGGTTCCATATTGTATAGTTTGGTACATAGCTTATTTGAAATTATCACATATTTCTTTGGTATCAAAGTTTCTTTAGAGCTTCACTATCCTTTTTCTTGTGTTTTGTGCTAATTTCTATTGAGATCGTATTAGTTTCTTCTAGAATATCTCTCTCTTTTTGAGCATTAGTGCTTTCTTTTAGAAGTATGTTAATCTCTTCTAAAACATCAACTCTTTTGAGATTTTGTATATAAGCTCATATGGAATTACACTAACTGCATCATTCTATTCAATATGATTTCATAGATTTTTATCTTTGGAATCAGTTTATTTTTCACGTGTTATGTACATCGTAATAAGTTTATTATTTTTCACGTGTTATGTACATCGTAATAAGTTTATTATTTTTCACGTGTTATGTACATCGTAATAAGTTTATGATTACTTAAATTCTACCAGGTAAAGAATTTTTATTTTATTTTATTTATTTTTTTATTATAGCAGTGGTACATAGTAGTTTTAGAATTGAACTGGACTTGCCAGCCCAACTGGTTCACCGGACGCGGTAGTAGGACCAAATTTTAATTTTTTTATTATTTTTCCTTTTCAAATTTTTATTTTTTTATTAATTTACCATTCTTGAATCCAAATTTTATATATTTAAGTACTTATATATAACTGGAAACACCACTTCCCGTCCGACTTGCATGTGTTGCAAATACATATCTTCATTTAACATATATTATTTTTTTAAAATTTTACAATTTTACATAAAACTAGTAACGACTCCCGCGCGTTGCCGCGAGGTTTTCTCGTCACACAATGAAAATAATATTACTTTTTGTAAAAAAGCAAAAGAATCATAAGAATTAATAAAATAACAAATGAGTATATATATAAGTTGTATTTGTTTTGGCTTGATAAGTTAAATATTTTAATTGTCTGTTAAACATTATAACAATACTAATATAGAGTCTCTATTTAATATATAAACACTTAAACTAAAAATTGAAAATTCTTTAAATAAATTCTAGACATTTAGTTTACAAAAAAATGGTTTAGAAATATATATTAGTTTACCTAAAAAAAAGTTCAATTCATCACTTTTGTATTTGACTTTATACTATATTAGAAAAGATAAAATTAGAATAGCTTTGTAGGTTTGAAAAAAAAATAGATGAGAGAATATTTTGGGACTCTTCATCTAACACCTAACACATCTTGAGACTCTTTATCTAACATCTACTTTAATTTTCACTTTTAATTATCTTTATTCTTTATATTTCTCAAAACACTATTAACCCATCTTAAAAACTCTTACCTATCTTTCTCTTCCACTTTCAGCTCACACCGAGCACCACAATCACCATAGCATTACCTACAACACAATCACCATTCCTCTCGCCATTCAAACACACAAACCCACCGTCGCCGCCCCTTACATCAATGTTGTCCTTTAGATCGGGCTTTCGACCGGCGAAAGAAAAGAGACGTTTCCTAAGGTCCGACGACGAATTGTGTTATTAGAAGGCCATCACGACAAGCTCCGTCTCTTGTGGTGGTGATTACTGACCACAATGGCTACTGATGGTGTGAGGGAGTTTAAGGGTCAGATTGAAAACTACTGGTGCACGATCTGACTGATTAAGGGTTCTTAAACGGAGAAGGCGATGGGAGGGTGAGGGCGGCCACTGCCATAGCTCCGCCAGCGGGGCCTTTAGCGACCCCCTAACTCAGCTTCATTACTTGTACCTTTGTGAAGATCAAGACATATGCTTGTGCTTTTGGAAGTTGTATATTATGCATTGCCCTGGTACGGTGACACTGTAGCCACCGACCAAAGGTAATAATACTATTATATTATAATAGTTTTAATTTTTCTATCTATTAATAACTTCATCCGATTCATAAATTTCGATTGACCCGTAACACCGCTCGGATCAGTGGACCGCTAAGGCCATTGCCTCGCTGTCTGGTCCAAACATTGGTGGTTTTTAAAATATTAGGACTCATATAGATTATAATTCACACCTTATCACGAGTAGTATAACCATAGTGATGCTAAACTATATTTTCTTTTTGGGAACATAAACAACACAGTGTTCAACATTTATCCTGATAAACATATAATATTAACGAAGAGAGATGAGATGCGAATTATTCGAGATTATCCATTCTCCTGAACTCTCAATTATGATTTGGGCTATAGCTACGGACACACAACATTTCAGTTAAGTAAAAACCTTACATGTGTTCATGTAGTCGGGGGTCTCTTTGGAAGCGGTCTTTCTACCTAACAAGATAGAGGAAAGACTCGCCTACACCTACCCTCCCCAGACCCTGCTCTTGAGTGGGATATATTGGGTTTGTTTGTTTGTTTATGTGTTCATGTAGAGACTCATCCTTTAAAGATCTAAATATATTGAAACGGGACACATGAAGATTAAAATTTTCACATAATACCCTTGGATTCTTTCTTAAAACAGAAAAGGATTCTTTTTATTTCTTAAGATAGAAAATGATTCCTTGTACAAGTTTGTTTATAGAGGGTGATTAGCTTATTTTCACGGACAATACGTTGTACGAGATAAGTCTTTTTGGTAGCAAAGTTTTTGAATTAATAAAGGGCGTTTGTTTTCACTTTCTATACACAGCGCACGCTTTCATGAGACTTCAATAAGGTTATGAACACCTAATATAGTACCAATAAGCATATACCTCTACTAAAGATATGTTTTATTATTTTGTTGTAGTTGTATTATTGCTATCATATATGTGATAGCTCTGCTAGAGCTTTTAGGTATGTTTTGATCATTCCGTCTTTGTAGCATATGTTCTCTTGCACCTTGAAAAACTCTACGTACCTCTTGATGGTCGCCACTTAAAAGCTATCCATTTACATCGCATATCGCCAACTCACACCATTTTGCGATGACTTGGTGCTTGACTATATGCATTTACGACTTGGTAAGACATAAAAGATTTAAAGGTTGGCATGAAGGTGTTCTCGATGGTTACCGTCTATGCAATACAATCCCAAGATTGAGCACCAACTTTGCGATTTTGTTACTTAGAAAACTAGTTGTAATACAACATTCTAGTCGGAAATTACATGTCTATATTTTCGATTATCAAAGTTCTAGTTTCCAGGATCTAGTTCGAACTAATAGTTATTCCAACTAAGATTAATCTTTTCAATCATCTATAATTCATATATATATATATATATATATATATATATATATATATATATATATATATATATATAAGAATTCAGATTTTTGAATAGTTGCCTGGTTGCGAACTAAAAACAAATTTGAGATTCCTTATGATGTTAGGAGAGTGTCATATAAACAAGAGATTCCTTATACCACCAAGGCCTGGACATAGTTCACGAGATAGGTTCTGAGTATCAAATTTCTTAAACAAGATCATACGATGATGGACAATATAACATCCGACCCATCATACCATCAATCTCGCCTGCTTTGCCTACAAGAATCTTATGGATTTGCTTTTAGTTGCATCATACCACCAATATCGCCTGTTTTGCCCACAAGGAGATTACGGATTTGCTTTTAGTTACCCGGGTAAAAACATCCAAATGAGGTCACTATCCCCAAATTGTTGTTACCTAAGCTCGCTTAAATATGGAGTTGTCCTCTCATCCAGACCAATACACCCAAAATGCATTGATGATGTTAGAAGCATGACATTCCTTATGAACTAGAATTTTCTACAGTCCTCGCCGATGTGAGATTTGCCTAAGGTATCACAATCACCCCATTTGGACTCATCGTCCTCGATAAGTTTTGCCCCACCATCCCATCCATGGATGTAGGATTTGCCTAAGGTGTCCATCTAAATACCCCAGGGACTCACCATCCTCGATGAGGTTGGCCCCATCATCCCAAACGACACAGTAGTTGTTCTAATACCATTGTAACATCCGGGCCATCATCCCACCAATATTTTCCGCTTTATCCATGAGAAACTCACGAATTTGATTTTGATTGCTTGGGTGAAAACTTTAGAGGGAGGTCACCCATCTCTAGATTGCTACCACCTGAACACGATCAACGATGGAGTTCTTTATTTATCCACAACCAATACGCTAAAAATACGTTGGTGATGTTAGGGGATGGACATTTCTAATGAGTAATAAATCTCTACTATCCACAGCCGATATAGGATTTTCTTAAGATGTTACAGTAAAATTTTCATTTGGAGTGCTATGGTGCTAAAACTAATGTTAGTGTCGGTGCAACCGATGGATCTAATTTTAGTGTTTTGTAATACGATGTAATGTCGAGGGATTAAGAAAAGCACAACATAGAAAAAAGAGGAGAAAGTTTTTTTATTAATATCTTTCCATTTCTTATCAACATACACATTATTATATATATTAAAATTTTATGTCGGTTTCTACAGTTATATATATATTTTTAATTTTTTAATCTTTTAAGTTATGTTAAATACATTTCAGGCACAAAGCAAGCAATAGTTTCGTAACACCCGAAATTTCTGATTAGACGAAGAAAAATAATAATAATAAAAAAAAAAAAGTATCTTGGAAGGAAATGAGAAGGAACAAAAGTGGAAGGGGCTTTGTGTAAAAGTATAAAGAAAAGATAAATATCTGATACTATGGGGATGACTGCCCACTCTTCACTTACAACACCCAAATCGTCGAACGCTCTAGAGAGAGAAAGAGCAGAATACGAAATTTTGAAGGAAGAACAAGAAGAAAAGTCTGATTCGAGGTACAAGATCTCACGGCAACCGGTTTTGAAGAAGCCATACTCGTAGCAATACAAGGTGAGTTCTAAGACCCCTATTTTACGCGTTTTGAACGATTTTGGGGCTGGAACACATCGTGAAACTGTTTTTGAGCTGTGGGTGCTTAATCCGTGTATGTACGTACGAGTATGTGTGTGTGTATGGTCCGCTCAGGCTGCTATGCCTACTGTATATAAGATTTCTAGGACAGTTATGTGAATTACAACATGTTGTTCGAATGCGTACTTTTGATGTATGTTTTAGAAGTCTTTTCTATGGTGTGCATGATGTTTAGCCTGTTCTAAGAGTGTATTATGATAGATCTGTGCTAATGTATGTTGAGATGACGATTAAGACCTGAAAAACAGCATAGGTCGAGGTGCAGGGTAAACTGCTCATCCGCATGGACTAATGCGGATGACCAAGGGTAATGCGGCCAAGGCATTGGGCAACCGCATTAACTAATGCGGGCATTCAACGAAATGCGGATAAGGCATTTGCCTACCCGCATCAACTAATGCGGACGGCTGAAAGAAATGCGGCTAAGGCATTTCACAGCCGCATTGACTAATGCGGACAAGTCAGGAAATGCGGCTAAGGCAAACAGTCATCCGCAATAATTAATGCGGATGACTAATGAATTGTGGCCAAGGGTTTTACCCATCCGCATTGACTAATGCGGGTAGTCACGAAATGCGGATGTACAGAGAGGGAAATGCGGGTACACCCTTAGGGAAGTTCTGACTTTTGAGAAGATGAGTAATGTAGGCTTTGACCTAAGGGATTCCCAAGGATTATGTAAGTTGACTTTTGAGATCATGGATGGTATGATGATGTGTGCTTTATGGTCATGCATGGTGTATGTTATGTATGTATGATGCCTTGTATGACGATGCATGAATGATATGTGTATGTTCCTTATGACATTGTATGTTTATCTTTCCAAAACTTTACATATTATGATAATGAATGAACAAAGTATTATGTAATGTAAAGTGAAAGATAACGAAAGAGGAACATGATGACGAATGCATGTATTAATGAATGAATGAAAAAGAAATATGATGACGAATACATGCATTAATGAACGAACGAAAGAAGCTTGCAAGCATTAGATAAGGAAAACGGGTCCTTCTTTGTGATTGACCATATGTATGGTGCCTCTACCGCTTACCTCTAGTATTGTGGCATACGCTTGCTGTTCATTTAATGACTTCGGCCCAGTAGCTAAGACTGATTGAGGTATAGCATACGGTATTGGTACAAAAGATATCCAATGTGCAAGTTAAGATGTAAAGAATGAATGAATGAACGAACGAAAGAGATAATAAAGATATTATCTATGTGTACGTATAATGTATGATCACGTGAAAGAAAAGAATGGTTTTTAATGATAATAAAGTATGTTTATTATAAAACTAGAACTCACTCAGCAACGCTGACTTTTATGTTTTTCCAGTTGGCAGGTAGTATTGTTGGGGATGGCACGAGGCGACTACTCAGTTCTTTTAGGATGGCATTCTTTTGCTCATAATGCATGCAACACATTATGTTGCATGCAAGTGCAAATGTTCCTTGAGGATCCCGATAAACGAGATTACTTAAGGAATCTTCTTTAAATTTAGTTTTAATGTTTTTGTACTAGAGGTCACTGTATATGACCACTTTGTTTGTTGAGGATTCAAATAAACGGGATTACTTAAGGAATCCTCTTAGTTTAATTGTTTCCGCAACAATCATTGTAAAGCTATGAAATGTAAAAATATGTATTTTGTATTCAATCAACGATGTAATGCATTGTAAAAGCTTTTATGATGAAATGAGAACGTACTTTTTATCGATTCCGCTGCATTATTCTACTTAGTATATGTAAACTATATGTTTGAAGTGCAATGAATGACCAACTGTAAGCGTCCCGGGGACGGGGCCTTACAAGTTGGTATCAGAGCCAAAGTTTAAGTGAAACGGGTAAATTTTCAAAATAAACCTTAACTTAAACTGAGAATGAGACGGAAAGGGAAAGAATGCCAATCTGAGTAGCTGCGTGCCATCAGGTATTTTCTTAAAGTTAACCGGTATTACGTGCGCATGTTATGTGATGTATGTGTTACTGTTAGAATTAGATACTAACGTAGTCAGGACAGATAATGCTCGGGGCACGAAGAGTAAAGTAAGTGGCTAATCACAACTGGCCACCATAATTAGGGACTTACTGTACTTGACATAAACTGAGCTATTCCCTTGAATGATCAT
The DNA here is from genome assembly GCA_024085815.1 of Flaveria linearis. Lineage (NCBI taxonomy): Eukaryota > Viridiplantae > Streptophyta > Magnoliopsida > Asterales > Asteraceae > Flaveria > Flaveria linearis. The sequence goes on from CM044010.1 coordinate 32,577,838, forward strand.
GTTAGTGTTTGAATCTTTTAGTGAGTATTAGAGGATGGCCGGGGTTGATCATCCAAAGCTTCACATGGTGGAGGTGGTGGCGGATGTGGTGCTGAACCACGAGCCACAAGAGGAAGACCTAGGGTGGAGAAAGTGGTTCATGAAGAACCCGATACTCCTCATCAGGAGGGTGCTGACGAAAGCGCCAATTTGAGAGCCTCGGTAAAAGAGGCAGTGGTTGAAGAGGTACACCAGGTCATGCAGATGATCCTACCGTCTGTGGTGACCGAGGTGATAAAGGCGGTCCGGGAAGGAGAAAGAAAAGAGAGGAATAGGTCCTCGGGAAGACAGGAACAATCAGGGCCGGGAACGGTTATTTCTGATGATGAAGAAGAAGAGGAAGAGGAGCCTGTGCAGGAGCAAGCACGAGGCTGTAATTACGGGGCGTTTATGAGGTGCAAGCCCCTACCTTCGACGGTAATGGCACTGCTGCTGCTGCTCACCAATGGGTGAGGGAAATGGAGGCTGTCCTCAATATCAGTGAGTGCCGTGAGGACCAAAAGGTGAAGTTCGCTACCCACTCTTTCACGGGTTCGGCTCGATGCTGGTGGGACAACGTAGTCCAAGCCGAGGGTAGTAGGGCTATTGGAAGACTGAAGTGGTCCGAGTTGAAAAGATTGGTGATCGAGGAGTTCAGTTCTCGTCGGGAAATGAATAAAGTTGAGAAAGAGTTCCTGCAGTTGGAAGCGGGGATGATGACCCGCCAACAGTACACCACCAAATTTAACGAGATGGCGAGACTGGTGCCGGATCAGGTACGCCGGTGTCTCGGAAGATTAACCGGTACGTTCAGGGGCTGCCAGCTGAAATCCGTTGGCACCTAATTTCTGCTCGACCGAGCACCTTTAGGTCGGCAGTGGATTTGGCGGGAAGGCTGTATGATGAACGGGCTGTGGCGGTAAAGGCTGAGGGTAGTAGGAAGGACGGTGGTGAGAAAAAGAGGTTTTGTCGAGGTGATACTTCGACGAATAACAAGAAGGCGCGGGTGGGTGACCGCCGGGTGGTCACGTCAGGTACGGGACTGAGGAAGTGTGACAAATGTGGTAGAGAGCACTCGGGGGAGTGCAAATGGGTATCGAACATCTGCTTTAAGTGTGGGAAGACAGGCATATGGCCAAAGATTGCCGGACGGGCAAATGTTTTAACTGTGGGGAAGGTGGTCATATGAGCAGAGACTGCAAGAAGCCGAGGGCTGAGGGTTCCGGCGTGAAGAAGACGGGGAATGAAGGGCAGAGGGCAAGTGCCAGGGCATTCACGATGACGCAGGAGGAGGCTAGGACGGACCCTGATGTTGTGTCCGGTACGTTTCTGGTGAACCAAACTTTAGCCTCTGTATTATTTGATTCTGGTGCCAGTAGGAGTTTTTTTTCTGCTGCTTTCTGTGCCAAACTGCCTGTTAGTAGCAGGCGCGTTGACGTACCGTTTGAGGTAGAGACTGCGATAGGTAAGTCGACCAGGATCTCCAAAGTAATGAGGTTGTGATACGGAATTAGAGGGCCACAAATTTCCGGTTAGACCATTCACGATGACATTGGGTGGCTTTGATTTGGTGCTTGGGATGGATTGGTTGGCGGACTTTGAGGAGAACATAGTGTGTCGAAAGAAGATGATTCGTCTGATAGCGCCTGACGGGAGTCCGGTAACTGTTCATGGGGATCGAAAGAAGATGATTCGTCTGATAGCGCCTGACGGGAGTCCGGTAACTGTTCATGGGGATCAGGTCACAACGATTCCGAAGGTGATCTCAATGGCGGTGGCGGGAAAATGTATGAGGCGTGGATGTAGCGCCTATTTATGTTATGTGAAGGATGTAGAAGCGCCAACACCACAACTGTCCGATGTTCCAGTTGTGCGTGACTTTCCAGATGTGTTTCCCGAAGACTTATCGGGAGTGCCGCCTGACCGAGAGATCGAGTTCCAGATTGACCTGATACCGGGTGCTTAACCTGTCGCCAAAGCACCGTATCGATTGGCCCCGACGGAAATGAAAGAGTTGATGGAGCAGTTGCAAGAGCTGCTAGATAAGGGGTTCATTAGACCGAGTATCTCACCTTAGGGTGCTCTGGTCCTATTTGTGAAGAAGAGAGATGGTAGTATGAGGATGTGCATCGACTACCATGACCTGAACAAGTTGACAGTGAAGAACCGATACCCCTTGCCGAGAATCGATTATTTGTTTGATCAACTTCAGGGTGCCAGTTTGTTTTCAAGGATAGATCTTCGATCGGGCTACCATCAACTAAAGGTGAGAGAGCAGGATATCCCTAAAACAGCTTTTCGCACGCGCTACGGTCACTACGAGTTTCTTGTCATGTCTTTTGGTTTGACCAATGCGCCAGCTGCTTTTATGGATCTGATGAACCAGGTGTGTCGACCGATGCTGGATAAATCAGTGATTGTGTTCATTGATGATATCTTGATTTATTCTAAGAGCGAGACTGAGCATGCCGATCACATTCGAGAGGTTCTGGAGACGTTGAGAAGGGAGAAGTTGTATGCTAAATTCTCCAAATGCGCATTCTGGTTGCGTGAAGTTCAGTTTTTGGGTCACGTGGTGAATCCGGAGGGAATTATGGTTGATCTGGCAAAGGTGGAAGCGATGATGCAATGGAAGTATCCAAAGACGCCATCCGAAATCCGAAGTTTCTTGGGTTTGGCGGGCTACTACCAAGGTTTATCCAAGACTTTTCCAAAATCGCTTCTCCACTAACCAAGTTGACCCGGAAGGATGTGAAGTTTGTATGGGGTCAAGCTCAGGAAAAGGCGTTCGAAGAATTGAAGGCGAGGTTGACCCAAGCTCCTGTTCTGTCGTTACCCGAGGGAAGTGAAGATCTGGTGGTTTATTCTGATGCTTCCTATTCGGGGTTGGGGTGCGTGTTAATACAGAAGGTTAAGGTTATAGCCTATGCATCCCGACAGTTGAAAGTTCATGAGGTTAATTATCCTACTCATGACTTGGAGCTAGCAGCCGTGGTCTTTGCATTGAAGATTTGGAGGCACTATCTCTACGGGACGAAGTGCACTATCTTTACTGACCACAAGAGCTTGAAGTACTTCTTCGAGCAAAAAGATTTGAATATGAGGCAAAGGCATTGGTTGGAGCTTATAAAGGATTATGATTGTGAGATCCATTACCATCCGGGCAAAGCCAACGTGGTGGCAGATGCCCTTAGCCGAAATGAGGGGCCCGAGCCGATTCGAGTGAAGGCGTACCAGCTGATTATGACCTCGGATGTGATGAAGCAAGTCAAAGAGTTTCATGATGAGGCACTGAAAGAAGATCATCTTAACTCCGAAAGAATGAGAGGTCTGGTCATGGAATTAGGGGAAAACACATTTGGTGTTAGAACCCGGTTTGGGCGGATGTGGATTCCTCGCCTTGGGGATCTACGGATAAAGATCATGGATGAAGCCCACAAGACTCGATACTCCATTCATCCAGGTGCCATGAAGATGTACCAAGACATGAAGAAAGACTATTGGTGGCCGGTTATGAAGCGTGACGTGGTGGAGTATATGAGTAAGTGCCTTACTTGCTTACAGGTGAAGGCCGAGCACCAGAAGCCGTATGGGAAGATTCAACCCTTGGATATACCGAAATGGAAGTGGGAGCACATCACCATGGATTTCATTACGAAGTTGCCGCGTACTCCGAAAGGGTACGATGCTATATGAGTGATCGTTGAACCGCTTGACGAAGAGTGCTCACTTTCTACCGATGCGCGAGACATATTCATCCGAGAGGTTGGCCGATCTTTTCATCAAAGAGATTGTGACTCGTCTGGAAGAAATTCCACGACGCGATGGGGACGAGACTACATATCAGCATGGCTTATCATCCCCAAACTGATGGTCAGTCCGAAAGGACCATTCAGACATTGGAAGACATGCTTCAGGCATGTGTGATTGACTTCGGGGGAAGTTGGGATGACCATTTACCGCTAGCTGAATTCTCATACAATAACAGCTATCATGCCAGCATCGGCATGCCACCTTATGAGATGCTATACGGTAGGAGGTGCAGGACACCCGCTTGTTGGGGTGATATTGGTCAGAAGGAATTGGGGAGCGTCGAAGTGATCGAGGCTACGACTGAAAAGCTCGAAAGGATCAAGGCCTACATGAAGGCAGCCAAAGACAGACAGAAGTCCTATGCTGATAAACGACGCAGACCGATTGAATTCCAGGTGGGTGACCGGGTTATGTTGAAGGTCTCACCCTGGAAGGGTATAATCCAGTTTAGGAAGCGGGGCAAGTTGAGTCCGTGATATATAGGCCCTTTCCGAATCATTGCTCGAGTAGGAGAGGTGGCATATAGGTTGGAGTTGCCAGATGAGCTAAGTGGAATTCATCCGACATTCCATGTATCTCATCTAAGGAAATGTTTGGCAGACGAAGACATGATTGTTCCACTGAGGGATATCGAAGTGGATGAATGACTCAATTATGTGGAGCAACCGGTGGCAATCATTGATCGAAAAGAGAAAAAGTTGAGAAATAAAATGGTACCACTTATGCGTGTACAGTGGAAGCACAGAATGGGATCCGAGTCTACGTAGGAGACTGAAGAGGAGATGAGACAGCATTACCCACATCTGTTCGAGGAATAACAGGTTTCGGGGACGAAACCTATATAAGGAGGGTGGACTTGTAACACTCGAAATTTCTGATTAGACGAAGAAAAATAATAATAATAAAAAAAGAAAGTATCTTGGAAGGAAATGAGAAGGAACAAAAGTGGAAGGGGCTTTCTGATTAGACGAAGAAAAATAATAATAATAAAAAAAGAAAGTATCTTGGAAGGAAATGAGAAGGAACAAAAGTGGAAGGGGCTTTATGTAAAAGTACAAAGAAAAGATAAATATCTGATGTCACACCCCAACCTTGACGGCGGAATCGGCGAGGTGTGAGGGATAAGATTGTTCACAGCCACATAACGCTATGTTTAAATGTATATATTCAAATTAATAGTTTCAAAAGTGATTACAAACATAAGCCTCAAATACGCAATAAGTTCAAACATAAATCAAACATAACATAGCATTTTATTTATTTAACTAGGTCCACGTCCTAGTTTTATTGCAAGCTTTAAAAGATCACTCTAAACTCAGGGGTTACCTGAAACATGATAAAAATAAAAGGTCAACTAAAAATAGTTGGTGAGTTTCCCAAGTTTTCATACATAATATGAAAAGATTATAAGTAGCAATTCATGTCATAGGTTATAAGCTAGTAAGGTTATAGAACACATATCTTTACAATCAAACCTCGACTTGATTACAAGTATATAAGATTGGCTAAGTGTATTTGGTTCCCTAGTGCACAAGCATACGACTCCTAGGAGTCGTCAGTTCATCGACTTTAGCACCAAATAGGCTTGTCAGGCCCAAAGATCTAAGACGTCGCCAGGCTAGCAATAGTTAATGATTGTAACAAATTATGTATCTCATATAATCACTTACAACACACAAATAACCATGACAAAAATATAAAGATAAATTACAAGTGCTTTACAAGTCTCACACGTTTATAAGTGTATGATGTATAAGTTAACATGTTTCACCCTAAAGTGTGAAAATAGAAAAAGGGCAAGGAAAAACTCACTTGGCAAATAAGTATAGAAATGATGATTATTAAGAAATATTGTTAAACGTTCCAAGGTATTCCTTCACGAGGTACCTAAATATATATAGGTTTACAACATTTAAGTTTAATTAATAATAAGCTTATCGTTTTAAAGAGAATTAAGGTTTTATATTTAAATTGTAACAAACACACAAGTTTTAGAAAAAAAATATATGTATTACTTAAATATTAAATTTTAAAAAAACAACAAGAAGAAAATTTATTTGTAATAATTGATAACGTCTAAATAAACTTTTGTAATTATTTGAAATACTCATGATTAATAAATTAAATGATGATTTTTGCTATAATAATAGTTTAGTAGTTTAAACAATTATTTAAGGTTTATTTTTACAAATTAATCTAATTATAATTTTTGAAAAATAATTAATTTATCAAAATATTTTAAGAATAAATTTATAATAAATAATTTGGTAGCTTTAAAAATATACTAAGTTTATAAAACATTTTTTTATAATTTTTAGAATTTTTCTTATATTTTTTTAAGGCTGAAAAAGCTATTTAAAAAAAATAGTGGGGTGGCCGGGTTTCGAACCCGGGACCTCTGAGTTTGAAGGTGAAGCGTGAACCAGTAAACTAAATATGGGGTGTGACAGAATGGTATCAGAGCCACTCCTATGCCGTTCGGGGTGTGGGACAAACCTCACCAAGGATGGTGACTTCTCGGGCTCATCGAGGACGATGAGTCCAAACAGGGGTGCTTGTGACACCCTACACATATCCCACATCGGTCGTGGACATGAGAGATTACTGGTTCATAAGGAATGTCTGGCCTCTAATATAAACAACGTGTTTTGGGCGTATTGGCTGTGGATGAGAGGAGAACTCCACAGTTAAGCATGCTCAGGTGGGAGCAATCCAGGGATGGGTGACCTCCCTGGGAAGTTTTCACCCGGGCAACCAAAAGCAAATCCGTGAGCTACTCATGGGCGAAGCGGACAATATTGTTGGTGTGAGAGGCCGGGTGTGACATCTGATACTATGGGATGGCTGCCCACTCTTCACTTACAACACCCAAATCGTCGAACGCTCTAGAGAGAGAAAGAGCAGAATACGAAATTTTGAAGTAAGAACAAGAAGAAGAAGTCTGATTCGAGGTATAAGATCTCATGGCAACCGGTTTTGAAGAAGCCATACTCGCAGCAATACAATGTGAGTTCTAAGACCCCTATTTTACACGTTTTTAAACGATTTTGGGGTTGGAACACATCGTGAAACTGTTTTCGAGCTGTGGGTGCTTAATCCGTGTATGTATGTACGAGTATGTGTGTGTGTATGGTCCGCTCAGGCTGTTATGCCTACTGTATATAAGATTCTAGGACAGTTATGTGAATTACAGCATGTTGTTCGAATGCGTACTGTTGATGTATGTTTTAGAAGTCTTTTCAATGATGTGTATGATGTTTAGCCTGTTCTAAGCGTGTATTATGATAGATCTGTGCTAATGTATGTTGAGATGACGATTAAGACCGGAAAAACAGCATAGGTCGAGGTGCAGGGTAAACTGCTCATCCGCATGGACTAATGCGGATGACCAAGGGAAATGCGGCCAAGGCATTGGGCAACCGCATTAACTAATGCGGGCATTCAATGAAATGCGGATAAGGCATTTGCCTACCCACGTCAACTAATGCTGACGGATGAAAGAAATGCGGCTAAGGCATTTCACAGCCGCATTGACTAATGCGGACAAGTCAGGAAATGCGGCTAAGGCAAACAGTCATCCGCAATAACTAATGCGGATGACTAATGAATTGTGGCCAAGGGTTTTACCCATCCGCATTGACTAATGCGGGTAGTCATGAAATGCGGATGTACAGAGAGGGAAATACGGGTACACCCTTAGGGAAGTTCTGACTTTTGAGAAGATGAGTAATGTAGGCTTTGACCTAAGGGATTCCCGAGGATTATGTAAGTTGACTTTTGAGATCATGGATGGTATGATGATGTGTGCTTGAATGTCATGCATGGTGTATGTTATGTATGTATGATGCCTTGTATGACGATGCATGAATGATATGTGTATGTTCCTTATGACATTGTATGTTTATCTTTCCAAAACTTTACGTATTATGATAATGAATGAACAAAGTATTATGTAACGTAAAGTGAAAGATAACGAAAGAGGAACATGATGACGAATGCATGTATTAATGAATGAATGAAAAAGAAATATGATGATGAATACATGCATTAATGAACGAACAAAAGAAGCTTGCAAGCATTGGATAAGGAAAACGGGTCCTTCTTTGTGATTTACCATATGTATGGTGCCTCTACCGCTTACCTCTAGTACTGTGGCATACGCTTGCTGTTCATTTAATGACTTCGGCCTAGTAGCTAAGACTGATTGAGGTATAGCATACGGTATTGGTACAAAAGATATCCAATGTGCAAGTTAAGATGTAAAGAACGAATGAATGAACGAACGAAAGAGATAATAAAGATATTATCTATGTGTACGTATGATGTATGATCACGTGAAAGAAAAAAATGGTTTTTAAAGATAATAAAGTATGTTTATTATAAAACTAGAACTCACTCAGCAACGCTGACTTTTATGTGTTTCCAGTTGGCAGGTAGTATTGCTGGGGATGGCACGAGGCGACTACTCAGTTTTTTGGGATGGCATTCTTTTGCTCATAATGCATGCAACACATTATGTTGCATGCAAGTGCAAGTGTTACTTGAGGATCCCGATAAACGGGATTACTTAAGGAATCTTTTTTAAATTTAGTTTTAATATTTTTGTACTAGAGGTCACTGTATATGACAACTTTGTTTGTTGAGGATTCAAATAAACAGAATTACTTATGGAATCCTCTTAGTTTAATTGTTTCCGCAACAATCATTGTAAAGCTATGAAATGTAAAAATATGTATTTTGTATTCGATCAACGATGTAATGCATTGTAAAAGCTTTTATGATGAAATGAGAACGTACTTTTTATCGATTCCGCTGTACTATTCTACTTAGTATATGTAAATTATATGTTTGAAGTGTAATGAATGACCAACTGTAAGTGTCTCGGGGACGGGGCTTACAAGTTTTTTCTTGGCTTGATGGTTTTGGGCATTCCAATTCTACACGCACAGATATGCAACTTTTTTATTTTATTTAAGATCGCCTATAATAAAATGTATTTTAATTGTTTCGAGCTCATCTTATACTCTTTGTCCATGTGTCTTTCAATCGAGATAACTTGTATTATTAAAATTATCTAATGATTTACAATGCTACCGACTAAGTTTTTTATTTCTTTCTTAAAGCACTATAATGTTATATATTATATATTGTTATTCAACAAAAAACAAAGCTAGAATAGTTGGTTTGCACAAGATAGGTCAGTGGTTTGAGTTTGTTAACTGTCTTTTTTATAGAGTAAATTATATTTTTCGTCCTTTAGCTTTATTTTCAGGTTTCGTCCTTAAACTAAGAAAATTACAGTAAACATCCTTTACGTTAAAAAAGTTTGCACGTTTCATCATTTCCTCTAACGGACGTTAATTTTTGACGTTAAATGGGTGCATGTGCTTATCATGTGAGGGCAAAATCGACATTCTATATTTAAAAATTAAATTTAAACAAATTTTAAACCATCATCTTCATCACCCCCATCTTAATCACCAAAAACCACCTCATCACCCCCATCTTCATCACCGTAAACCACCTTCATCACCCAATAAACATCACTAATACCGTAAAATTAAATTTTAAACCATCATTTTTAAACCATCGCCATAAACCACCTTCATCACCTAATAAACCACCTTCATCACCCAATAAACATCACTAATACCATAAAATTATATTTAAAAATTAAATTTAAACAAATTTTAAACAAATTTTAAACCATCATCTTCATCACCCAAATTTTAAACCATCATCTTCATCACCCCATCTTCAACACCATAAACCACCCCCATCACCTCATCTACATCACCAACACCACAAAAACTATCTTCATCACCATAACCCACCTCTATCATCCCCATCTTCATCACCATTAACCACCTTCATCACCCATCTACATCACCAACACCACCAGACACCATCTTCATCACCATAAACCACCACTATTACCGGCCGACAACTACCATCGTCACCTCCATCACCATAACCCATCATCCCCTTTATCAGATCTAAGGTTTATGAAATCAGAGACGTTATTCAGCCTTAGTTTTTTTAGTGGCGACGAGAAAGGTGAGCTTGCCGAAGGGGATGGATGGTGATGGATGGTGGTGAGCGGTGGTCAACGGTATCAAAGAGGGTTGGTGGATCTTAGTTAGGGTTTGGGGGAGGAAGGGAGGGAGAAGATGAGAATAAGAGAAAAAAAGAAGAGGTGATGCTCACTACAAGAAAAAGACTTTTTTGCGGCGATAAATATCGTCACAAAAAACTGTAATTTCGTCGCAAAATATTATTTGCGACGAAAATGTCGTCGCAAATCAGTCGCCGTAAAAAAGTGGTCGCAAAATGTTATTTGCGACGAAATTTGCGACGAAACCTTTGTGGGCTCCACTTATTTTAAAAAAAATAAAATTCTGAGATAAATCTTTTGCGACGATATGTTTTGCGACGAAAACCTATTTTTTGCGGCGACCCGGACCCGGGCGACGAAATTTGCGACGAAAACCGATGCCACGTTCCCACCCGGGCCGCTCCCCCAACACCTGTACACAAATACGCATGTACATCAATTTTACATCCATACATCCATACACAAATACACATATACATCCATACACAAATACACATATACATCCATACACAAATACACATATACATCCATACACAAATACGCATATACATCTATTTTAATCACAATTCAACATACATATACACATACACATATACATCCATACATAAATACACATATACATCCATGCACATATACATATACATCCATACATAAATACATATATACATCCATACACATGCACATATATATCCATACATAAATACATATATACATCCATACACACATATACATACATTCTAATATATACACATACACATTCATACACAAATACCCATATACATTCATACACAAATATACATATAAATCTATTTTAATCTCAATACCCATATACATTCATACACAATATATATTCATTTTAATCTCAATACCCATATACATTCATACACACATATACATACATTCTAATATATACACATACATATTCATACACAAATACCCATATACATATGCACAAATATACATATTAATCCATTTTATATATCCAGAAATATATTTGTATAACAAATAAGAATTGGGAACAGATACATCCATACACAAATATACATACATTCTAATATACATACACAAATCCATACACACCTGGCGCATGATCTGTTTCTCTGATATTTCTGGATGTTGTTGTTGAAGCGCGACCATTTGCTCCTTTATAGTTTACAAAAAAAATAAACAATGTTATATATATGGTGATTTTATATATACTTTATTTTTAAAAATTGTAAGACGTGTACATTACTTACATAGTATGCAGCGGGTTCAGGTTGATAGAAATTACCACTTGAATCGGTATAGAAGCGACGATATGCTAATATGGCACTCCCAGATTCATCAGAACCATCTTCCCACTGTAAAACATTTTATAGTTATATAATAATATAAAAGTAATTACAAAACACATAAAACAAGTTATAAACACATTAGATTAAAATAACTTACAAACATATAACGACATTGGGCTAAAGATGTCCGGCCGCCATGTCCCTTGATCGTCTGCTTCCCTTTGTTGGACTTGTTGGTTGCAGACCGAGCCTTGACTTCAGGAGAAGTGTAGTAATCCACATAGCCTTTCCATTCAGATTCTTGCATATCAGGTGGCACAACATCAGAAATATCAACCCTGTCCTCCCTGCCTATTTTGCTAAAATGCTTTTGCTTGAACCGGTATTTGTGATCTTTATACCGGTTTGCAGCATATTTCTCAATGCCTGCCCTCAGGCCTTCGTGGGGAGTCATATCAAAATACATCTGCAAATTATGAAAACAAATAGCTTAGTGTATATATATTTAAATCACTGAATTTAATTATCAAAAACTAACCTGTAAGTCAGCCCAGATAGTCGCCTTCAAATCCGCAGGTATCTTTCTCCAGCTCTTGTAGTTTTGAGGAAATCTGTCAACGATTGTGCCAACCAGTGAAGCAAAGGTCGCCTGATTGACACCCACAAGTTTGTAGGTGTCATGCGTACCTTGCTCAAATTCAATTGTGAGCAAATTTCCTTGTGGATTCTTTTTCGTATACCTTGAAGTGTGGTCTTTCCACGCTTGCCTTGTCCTGCAATTGATAATAGTATAAAAATTCTATGTAAATTATATATTTCATTTTAAAAGATAATAGTATAAAAAATTGGTCATACCTCGTCCGCTGCCGCTGCCGGAGTCATCACTGACCTCGCACTGTCATGGCGGCTGCCACGATCGATCATCATCGGGAGGACCACCACCAGGTGGACCACGACCATAGGTATCCCCACCGTGACCTCGGGCCACGTCTGCCATTTGTAAAAAAAGATTATATAAGTATACAAATATACCGTAATTGAATCATTAGCTAAACACATAATTGAAAAAAACAATTCAATAAACATAATAGATCAAACATAATAAATGATTTGGTTAAAATTAAAAATTACAATCAATCGGATTCATCGTGTGATAAGAATCTTCTCCACAATCATTATTAAATTCGTCTGATTCATCATCTGAATTATCAGAAACGTCAACAACTTGGTCTGCATCGTCGTCTTCACCTCATCCGTATCTTCATATGTCTCGTCCTCTACATTGACATGCTCAAGGGAAACATCGACTTCTGTAGCTTCATCTCTACTCATACCATCATAAGTTAAATTATCTAAGTCAGCAGACAACAAAAGCTCAGATGAATCTCGTCGGTACACCGTCAAGATACCTTGAACAGAAAGTTAAGGCTTCATCTGCGACATACCCCTCCGCAATGGAACCTTCGGGCCTAGCCTTATTTCTAACATAATTTTTCAGCTTTTTCATGTATCTTTCAAATGGATACATCCACCTCATATAAACTGGCCCACCTTGAATGGCCTCCTCAGGTAAATGCATAACCAAATGAATCATTATGTCAAAAAATGACGGAGGAAATATTTGCTCGAAAGAACACAAAATTTAATCAACTTCTCCTCAGCATCTTGCATGTCAGATGACATCAAGTTCCGAGCACAAAGTTGCTTAAAGAATAAGCACATCTCATTATTGGTGTTGAAAGTTTTTATCCAAGTACGCTTGAGCACCAATCGGAAGCAACCGTTGCATCATTATATGATGATCATGTGATTTCATCCCCGTTATTTGGGTATCATTATCGGTTACCTTATGTTTAAAGTTAGAGCCAAACCATCAGGTAGTTTACTTCCTTAATGAATTGACAAAAAGACTCCTTTCGGCGTTTGAGAAAGAGAACTTGGGATGAGGCTTTGAGAGCTTACCGCGACCGTTATCTACAAGCCACAAGTCACGTCGAATGTTCCATTGTTCTAACACCATTCTTGCCTTATTAGTGTTTTTGGATTTTTCTTGTTCATCATCAACGTATTCAACAAACTCTCGCACACATTCTTTTCGATATGCATGACATCCAAATTATGTTTTAGTTGAATTGAAGACCAATATTCAAGCTCGAAGAAAAATAGAACGCTTGATCCAATTCAATTCAACATCGGAATCACGTTTTCTTTCTTACCACCAAACTGAACATGTTTCCCAGAAATACGGGGCGGCAATTTATTAAGTTGTTCCAAAATCTGATCATTAGTTTTCCTGTTAGGAGGACGTCTAGTCTCGTTCTGACCATTGAATGACTTGTCCTTCCTCCATTTATGATTTGTTGGTAACCATCTTCTAGTCCAACATAAGCAGTTTTTCCCAATACATGAACAGATGGAGTGTCTTCCTTACATATTGGGCATGCAAAGTAACCTTGCCCACTCCAACCAGACAAGCTACTACGAGCAGGGAAATCATGATAGTCCATAAAAGCATTGCACGTAATGTGAAGAAAGTGTTTGTAACTGCATCTTTTGTCACGACTCCGTCCGACCAAAGACTTTTCAATTCATCAACCAATGGTCTTAAAAAACATCATGTCCTTCCCAGGTGATTTAGGGCCAGGGATTAATAACGTCAGCATGAATGAAGACTCTTTCATACATAACCATGGTGGCGTATTGTATGTTGTCAGTATTACCGGCCACATGCTATACGACATACTCATGTTCCCAAATGGATTGAAGCCATCAGCAGCCAACCTAATCTAACATTTCTAGGTTCTTTGGCAAAATCAGGATACATTGAATCGAATTCTTTCCATGATGTACCATCCACCGGGTGACGTAACTTACCATCTTCCGTGCAACGTCCAGAAGCATGCCATGTCATATGCTTTGCAGTGTGTCTTGAGCTATAAATACGCTTTAATCTAGGAATTAATGGAAAGTAACGCATAACCTTGTTGGCAACTTTCTTCCCCTTAGTGTTTGCGTCCTTCCATCTACTTTCATCACATATTGGACATTTTTGCAAATCTTGGTTATCCTTCCCCCAAAATAAACAACAGTCGTTCTTACAAACATGGATCGATTCATATCCTAACCCAAACTTCTTCATTATCTTCTTGGCTTCATAGTTTGACGGTGGGATTTTAGCAAGCGGAAATGCAGTTTTCAGAAATTCTAACAAATGGTCAAACGATGTATCTGTCCATTTATTGATGGCCTTCATGTGACTCAGTTTGCCAAGAAATCCAATGAAGACATCCCGTCAAACCAGGGTATAGTTCGGTGTCGGCAAGTTTCAGTAATTCAGCAAGTTCATCATTTGTATCAATCGGTGTATCTGTTGGTTCATTGGTTCGCCGTCGTCGTATGTGTTGTCCTCTTGTGGGACATTCTCCTGACGAACATCGTTAATAAAATCATGTATTGGGTCTGTCGTTTGAGGTATGACTGAAACTACCGGTGACGGAACATATGATTCACCATGATACGTCCACGTTTTGTAAATCGACAAAAACATTATTATGTATATGGCGCTCTATTGTTGGAAGAGGAAACCAATAACTGTTATTGCAATTATTACACGGACACCGAGCTTTATTTTGGCCATCATATAATTCTTACACCTTTCCATGAATGCTTTAAGACCAATCAGATATTCTTTAGAAAATTTATTTTCTAAAGTAGTCCAAGTCTTATCAATCGTCATAATTGCGTCTACAAACAAATATTAATTATCTTAACACATTTAAAACTAGAGAAATACAAACACAAATACACATATACATCCATACACAAATACCATATACATCCATTTTAATCACAATTTAACATTCATTTTAATCTCAATTTAACATACATACACACATACACATATATGGATATCCATACACAAATACACATATACAAACACAAATACCCACATATACGCATACACATATACATCCATACACAAATACAAAAAACAAAAGGTTATTTTAGAGCAAGTAAATAGATGTGCCATGTGTCACATCGTCACACAATCCAAAAAATGGTGGCACATCACCATGTTTATATCCTATAGAAGGGTATTTGCATAGATGAATACACTAGTAAAAACTGAAGTATATACAATGAGAAAAAAACATTTTTTTTCTTACATACAATGGCAAAAAGGCGGGAGGAAGCTACATTTTAGAGCAAGTAACCCTAAAATATTGATTAAAGATACAAATTATATTTGAAAAAATAAGCAACTTCTTAGATAATATTATACTTTAAAGCTGTAAGTAAACCAACCCTCCTATTGAACACTCTTGAAAATACCAAATCCATTGTTCAAATCAAGCCTGCTAATACATTTATCCGAATCCCTGGTTTCTGTAAGCCCCCAACTAAAGATCATTAACTAAATGATAAACACCAATACCAATCCTAATCTAGTAAAGTAGTACCACTGCTCATCTTTAATATGATAATCTCACGCGGGTCAAGAACCTCATATGGCTTCAATAAACCAATCTAAGCTTTTACAATTTTCTTGCGTATTCAAGGTTCAACATTAATATACTTCTTTTGTTTCAAGTCACAGGCTTCGCAAGCATTTGCTAGGGTTTAAAAGTTCTAATTTAAGTTATCATATTCAGACAACGAACAAACTAGCATTGACCCCTACAGAGTTTAAAATTTTAGAAGAGGATATACAGAGTTTGATATGAACTCTTCTTACAACTTTGGGTATGCTAGATGAAAACTTCACTATAGCCTCGTCAATCTCGAGCAGTAGGATCTATACCTGAACAATGTTCCGATTGTATGCTAATTCCATAATAATCCCATTGTGATGTTCCAATACTACTTAGTTTCGTTTATATGGCTAATATATTTACTTATTTTTCATGTTTTGATTAGTAGATTGTTATGTTCCAGACTTCCAGTTCTATTAGTTTAGCAACCCTATGCTATAACCAAAAACTTGAGTATGAACAAAGGAATCAAGTCAGCTGCACACTTATATCATATAAAAATGAATCTCTAAGACAATTAACAAAACATATCAAAAGCAATCACCAAGAATCAAGTACTGTAAAACTAAAAATAAGAACACAAACTGAATTGATACGATCCAAAAAGCTATCAACTTAAGAACCGTCTTTAGAACTACAACATCAATCATCAACAATCATCAACAATCATCAACAATCGTAACAACGAACTTTTATTTCAACTTGCTAAACCTAATATCCATTTTTTCATAACCATAAAACTTGCTAAACCTAATTCAAACAAATACATACATAATAACACATAATTAACATTCCAAATACATACATTCTTATATTCATACATACACACATGTTATTTCAACTTGCTAAACCTAATTCAAACCATAAAACTTCATCTCAACTAACTTAAACACCCATGGACACAAATCCCTAATTTTAAAATATTTTCTACAAATTAACACAAAATTAGGCAAATTGAGGTTATTTACTTGAAATCAGAAGGGGTGGTGGTGGCTATGGTGCGAAGGAGCCGGCGAAGGAGGTGGAGCAGCGGCGGTCGTACGTGGAGCAGTGAGGTGGTACTTGGGGCCGGATATGGTGGTGGAGCCTTGCGACGGTGGAGGGGGCGTGCGTGGGGCCGACCGACGGTGGAGCCGGCGGTTATGGTAGTGCGAAGGTGGAGGGGGCGGTCTTGCAGGGGTGTGGGTTGGGTGCGCAGTGGGGGTGTGTGGTGTGGTGTAAATGTGCGACACTGATTCTGTTTCCCGACTTTAAATTTGGCTCGATTTTTGCGGCGACATATCGCCGCAATAAAGCAATTGCGACGACATATTTAATTATTTAAATATTAAACGATTTAATATTTAATTAATATATATTGCGACGAAAAGTCGCCGCAAATGAATAAGCGGGATTTTTCCCGCCCTTAAAAAAGGTTTCATGATATTAAAAAAAAGAAAAATATTAATATTTATTTTATTGCGACGACAAATCGCCGCAAAAAAAGTCCTTGACTTTAAAAGTCAAAAAAGTTAATTTTTTTTGTCGTTTGTGACTCTTTTGCGACGAAACTCTTGTCGCCGCAAAAAACATGGTCGCAAAAAACCTTTTTCTTGTAATGGCTGCTAGAACTCTCGTCATCGCCTTCGGTGAGCGGGTGGGGGGCGGTGGGCGGTGGCGGTAGGCAGATGGTGGTGGTTTCTTGTGTGAAGATAGAGAGAGGGAGAGAGAGAAAGAAAGACGTGGAGTGGGGTGGGGTGGGTTAGGATGGTTTTAATAAGAAGGGTAAAAAGACCAAATTACCCTCATGTGTCAGGCACGTGACCTGACTTAACGATCAAATTTAACGCCCGTTAGAGGATAGGACGAAACGTGTAAGCTTTTTTTAAACATAAAGGATGTTTACTGTAATTCCTTAGTTTAAGGACGAAACCTGAAATTTGCTACAAAACTAAAGGACGAAAAGTATAATTTACTTTTTTTATATCTATTCTCATCAATTACATACTAATTTAAAAAACCTAGAACAATATCACGTGCATTAGCATCCTGTGATGACTTGAAGTCAATAACAATAATCTATTGTCTAATAATAGGGTACTCAAGAAAATATTTTGGAAATCTTTTTTGAAGTCAAATTACAAAGTTATAAACTACTATTTACTTTATGAAAATTAGTAGATGTCTTTTTGTTGCAACTATTAGTCGGTATATCACGTAGTTATGTATATATCTAAACCAAATATCTTTTTGTATAATCGTTGGTCGTATATGACGTCGATATACTCTTATGTATAAAAATGTTATGACATTTCGATACTTAAAACATTTTGATAATTTCTTACTCTTTTGTGGTAATATGGTTTCTATGACGTTGAAAAAAACCCCATTGACAACGCACGCGGAGTTAATCCTATTTGTACATAATACAATGATCTAAACCATCCTTATATAAGGAATCAATAGGTTATTTAATTCTACTGGCAGGAATGTAAAGTAGTATTAATTATAACTTTATAACAACTTAATTATATTTTAGTGTAATTTCTTTTGTCTTATCACTAGTAATTAAACCCAAGTGATGGGACACGTTTGCGGATTCATTACTCATATATATCATATGTGTTGGCGTTCGTGCTTTGCAACGATGGCATGAACCTGTTTAATTAGTACGTAAAAGAAACACTTGAAGTTGTAATGGCTCGATTTAGGAGATCTATTCTTTTCCACTCTACACTATATCACTCAATCATAGAAAGAGATTAAAATCGTGTTAAAACACTAAAAAGAGTGGAATTAAAAAAAAAAGTGGCGTATGAAAACAATTAGACCCATTTTGAACAAAATATGTATGATTACCTAATCATAATTTGTAACATTTAAAAAACAACAACGAAGGAAGGAATTAACCAGCAAAAGAGAGCAAACTAGGATTTGAACTTGGGTGCATTGATTGGAAAGAGACACAACTACCGCTGACTAGGGTTGGAATCATGACACTATAAGACACAATACGATAAGTGTTAACATGAATAATCATGAATACGATAAGAAAAACTAATCATGTCATTTCTGCCAAACAAAATACAAACACATCAATTAGAAGATGACTTGCTAATGTTTAACTCAAGGATAACATGTAGTTTTGATATCTTCAAGTGTGTTTTGGATTGACGATTGTATGTTCTAAAAACGTTGTTTCTTGATCTCCACAGATGCCATAATGTTGTTAAATTAACCATATGGATTGTATTCGTTTATTTTGATGGTAGTTGTAGGATGAACTCGTTTTAAGTAAGCCTTCATTATTTCTTGGTAACGTAGCAGGAAGCTTAAACCATTGAATAATATTTTCACATACGTTGAGGCAAAAGTACAGCGCAATATATATATGATGGTCTACACTTCTATATGTTCATCACTAATTCTAGATGAATCTAATTGTATAGGAATACCTCTTAATAAGCTCTGAGTTAATAGGCCGCCTATCAAGATATAACCTCCAGCCCATAAAAGTGACTTTAATCGGAACCATTTGTTCAAAAGTATGACGTGCCAAATGTTTTTCTAATAGATTTTTTAATGAGAACTCTACCGAAATAGTGGAGAACTCCATGATTTGGATTCCACCAGCGCCACTCATCTTTGGAATTAGAGACGGTGAAATTACTAATAAGATCAATACACTGCACCATATGTGTGATTCCCCTCGTGAAGTGGAGAACGGGACCAACTATATGGAAGTAGATATATCGTTTCCTTGAGTTAATCAATCACTAACTTTACAAGTTTTTTTATTTCTCCAGTTTAAAAAGGTCGGGAGAGAGGATGTTTAATTGACAATCAACTACCATGTATCCAACCAGAAAGCGATACAATAAAGGTTGCCGTCATAACTTTTATTGCACTTCTTAGGCATACTACTAATTTTGGTAATCTCAGTGCATATTTTGCATGTATTTTTCCATGAGCCTGAGATGGTAGGTTTTAGGGGAAGTATGTTCCATTGCCTCCTTTTGACATGTATTGCTCTAATCACTCTAATACATAGACTACATTCATTTGTTAGAAACCTTAATTCCATTTGGATAGTAGAGAGAGTTTTAATGCCCATAAGCTCCCTATCCCAAGGACCCTAAAATCTTGCATTGCTTGTAATCTTTCCATGTAATTCTACCCAAATTTGTTGTTTGAGCTATTCCCTCCTTACATGAATCTTCTTCTTACTTTTCCAAGTCTTCTAGAATGTGGTTGGAGCTAGGAATATGGGAGAAGTAGTATAGGGGAGGCTTAATTTCCAAGACCGATGGAATAACGTGTATACTACCACCGAATGACCGGAAAGTTACTTTCCATGAGCATAATTTGGATTTAAAGTTTTCAAGGACGGGTTTCCATGAGTACCTTGTTCATGTTAGCTCCACAGGTTAAAGCAAGGGTAAGGAAATTGACCCAATTATAAGACAAAAGATTTGTTCCTAACATAGTTGATTGTCCAAATTTACACTCATACCAAATGCATTGTTGTAACCTTAATATTATCGACAAGTTTTATAGTTAGAAATAGACCAATCTTCGGTGAACATTACATCTTTAGCGTAAAAAGGTAGATATTGTGGTTAGTAATTTAAAATTTAACACCTTGATAGATCCCCATATTTATTGTTTGTTCATCGCCAAGTGTAGAGGTCTAATGCAATGATGAATAAATTTGACGTTATCAAGTTGTCTTAACACAGTCCCTTTGACGAGGAATATATTGGTTGTGGTTTAGCGAGGAATAATGAGCGAGATGATGCTAAATATGCTAGGATCCATGTCCTTTAGATGCATTGGAAATCATTTGTTGGAAGATCAAATCAAGAAAATTCCAATTGTATCAATCTTTCTTGAAGTTGACATTGAAGAATATACTATGATTTCAAATTGTTAAGCTAAGTTATAAATTCATTTAAGATTATCAAGCCATCAAGGATAAAACAATTCAAGATAAAAGCTTATTGGGACTCACTCATTCCTGATCTAACCGATAATTTTAGCAATTAGCTAGTACTTTGGCAATCACTTTATATATTGAACCAATTAGACTATAGGTATGTATCTACTAGGATCCGGGTTATTGGATTTGAAAAATGGTAAAGAAACGAGTGAATTGCATCGCCTACTAATCTTGGAACCATATAGAAAGGAAAAAATATGTTAAGAGAAATTACTTTTAAAGATGGCACCAAAAGATTTTGAAAATTTTAGATGTGAAACCCATCAGGCCAAGATCCCTTCTTATCCACATTCCCATAACGCTTTCTTGATTTTGGATTAGAGAAATGAGTTGATAACATATTATATTTGATGTTAGTGAGTTTATTAGGCCTAAGTTGATAAATATCAACCTCTACTAAAATGCTACCTTATGAGTGATATAGATTTAGTTATTAGATCTGCAAGCATATCTTCTGATCTGCTTACTCAATTTGATGTTATCTTTCTACTTGT
>CM044010.1:32599164-32776664 GCA_024085815.1 Flaveria linearis
TTGTATTTAATTTTGGAAGATTACTTTAATCATGTGACAGTATTTTGAGTCCTTAATAGATCAATTAATTCAAAGCCAAAAAGCAAGATTCTCATGGTGTGTCACAAATAAAGGAGATATCATGATTTCCAAAGAAGCATGTATGAAAAGAGGAGATTCAATTACTACTCGTGGTTAAAAATCAAAAGTAAAATCGTCCTTTTACAGTGAAATAATTACAAATCACGTGTAATGATATTATAATCACAAGCATATGATGAATGTTTTGTATATCAGATCTTATTTTGTTCAACATTTTGAAATTATTAATCAAACATGCAAACATTTGTTCTTCAAATTTTCAATTCAAAATCATCTATCACGTACCAACACCAAGATTATCTCTCCTGAGAGAGAAGCACGCAGTTGTTTCGCAGCTTTTTTCACACTATCTCCTTTGGCTTTCAGAAATCTCGCAACGCAAGCTTCATTGCAAAATTTCTCCTGCAAAGTATATGAATTAACACTTATCATCTACAGATGCAGAAATCAAACACATATACACGCTGTATTGAGCAAGCAGATGAAGATGAACAAAAACACCGAAAAGAATGACTAATTCAAACCTCAAACCTTAAAATGTATACAAAATGTATACGAATTACTCAATTAACTACTTATATCGAGTTGCAGATGCAGAAATCTACACACACAGACAGACGGATAGATCTATTGATTGATTATATGATTGATGATAGAAACCTGTTTGAGAGTGAGAGGAGAAGGTTTTCTGAGGAGGTGAAGAACAGCTTCAACTCTGTTCTTATCGATCTGCGATTGCGATTGCGATTGCGATTGCGATTGCGATTGCGATTGCGATTGCGATTGCGATTGCGATTGCGATTGGGATTGAGCTGAAGTAGAAGAAATGTGATCTTTGTTTCCCATTGTTGAAGTTGAGAGCAACTAAAGTGCAATTAATCTCTGAAGAAAAACAAGGAGTAACAGAGATTCTGTATGGTGACTTCTCTTTCACGCATTCATTTTAATCTCTACTTCACTTGATATATATATATATTATAGAGTCTATGTCTATGTATGTATGTGTGTGTATGTGAGAGAGGGTATGAGTGTTGGGGGTATGAATTTATAGGCGTAACGGAATCCGTTATTTGAAATGTAACACGTCAATAGCGTGAGGGGGAGTCAAAATCATGACGGCAGGAAGCCGATTCCTAACGGAAACTGTTGGGGCCCATTGTTTACTTTCACTTTTGCCTCTTTCTCCTTTGCTTCAAACTTCAAATGTCAAGATAAGTGAGGTTAGAGCTTCATATTTTATTGTGTAATAACAAGAATACTTATAGTACAAGAATTTGTTTAGAGTTTTGAGATTTTAGTATTTTAATTTAATTGTACTAACGAGTTAAAGTTGTGATCATTTGTTTAACTTGATGAGAAATATTAGAGTTAATTACACAAATAGTCCCTGTCGTTTAACGTAATTCACAGGTTTGGGTATTAACTTTTTTAGTAACAAGATGAGTTATTGTGCTTTCAATATTGTAACGACATTAGGTATTAAGGCTAACTTCGTTAATTTTCGTTAAATTAAGGGTATTTAGTCTTTAACATCAAATGGTACAAATTTACTATTTAAAAAATTAAAAGGACCATTGTGTAAATTACTTTAAAACAAAATATTTAAACCCAACCCACCCATCTCTTCCAAAGTGAAGACCACCGTTGGCCTCCCCGTCGGCCTCCACCGCTGGCCTCCACCGCCGGCCACCAACGCCGGCCACCACCGCCTGCCACTGCCGGCCACCCCCCTCCATCACCGCATCATCAACATCATCGCAGCATCACCATCATCGCACCTTCACCATCACCGCATCATCACCACATCCTCATCTCCACCTCCACCTTCGCACCATCATCAGCATCTCACTAAATCCCCATTCTCTTTCCCTGTTAATTGATGTGTTGATTTGATGTGACTTGCAGGATATCGTTGTGGTGAATACGGCTTCGAAAGATAAAACGCAGATGCGTTTCTAAATGCATAAGATCGGATATTCAATGTTGCGATGGTAGTATAATATATTACTTGTTTGCTGAACAATTTGATCTGATTTGATTATCCAACTAAGTGGGTCAATATATGATCTGTTAGCTGATGAACAGTTTAAAAACCCCAAATTGGGGGATGGTGGTTCAGATTCAATGAGGGGATGTGGCGGAGAGGGTTTAGGGTGGATTCAGGTGGTGATTCAGATCTGGCAAGGGTGACAACCGCCTTGTAGTTTGGTTTAGGTTAGGATTCAGATATGATTACGGTGGTCGGTGGGCAACTGTTGACGGAAGGTGGGTTGAGAAAGAGGGAGATGGAGACAGCGGGTTGCACAAGGGTGGGATGGGTGGGTTGGGTGGTTGATTTCTGAAGGTGAAGGGAAAAAGGGGTTTGATGGCAGCAGCGGCGGTGGTAGATGGGTGTTCAGGCGATGATGGTGGTCGAGATTGTGGTGTGGTGGCAGTTGCAGATGAGGAAGATGGGTGGGTGGGTTTTAATTTTTTTGTTTTTGAGTTAATTACATAAATGGTCCCTTGATATTAGTAATTACATAAATGACCCTAAAAGGGTAGTTTGGTCATTTTACATTAATTAACGAAAAAAATTAACGGAAGTTAGCCTTAATACCTAATTCGTTACAAAATTGAAAGCACAATACATCAACTTGTTACTAAAAAAAGTTAATACACAAACCTGGGAATTGCGCTAAACCACATGAACTTGTGTAATTAACTCGAAATATTATAAGTAGTTTCTTTGATGTATATATAAATACATAAAATAAAAACACTACGTGTCAATCCTATTGCCTAAAATTTGTCAAATATAAAGTTATTATAATTTTTTATGTATGTATTGGTTAACTATAAGGGATTCTTGATTGCATTACGTTGCAAAATGGACGATGGATTTAGGCTTACTCGATGGGAAGTAGGGTGTTCATTTTCGGATATCCGAAATTCGGATATCCGAATTTCGGATATCCGAAAATTTTGGATAGTGAATTTCACTATCCGAATCCGTATCCGAAATTTCGGATATCCGAATTTCGGATATCCGAAATTTCGGATTCGGATTCGGATATCCGTTCGGATATCCGAATTCAAAGAAATTTTGTATTTTAATAAATTTTATAAAAATGTAATAATTTTATTAAAGTTTTTATCGGATATTCGAAGTTTTTTATTAAAATGTCCTAAATATCTAAAAATATCCGAAATATATAATTAATATTTAATATATTAATTTTTTATAAAATATTTGGATATTTCGGATATTTCGGATATCCGAAATATCCGAAAATTCTGAAAATCACTATCCGAATCCGAATCCGAAATTCGGATATCCGAAGTTCGGATATCCGAATTTTGAATTTCGGATATCCGAAATTCGGATATCCGAATTTCGGATTTTCGGATATTTCGGATTCGGTTTCGGATTCGGATATTTTTGAACACGGGCAGGGTCGTGGGCTTGATTCAGTTTGGGTGAAGATTTATGGATATCCCGGTGACCCAGTGTTAACCCGTTTTATCTTTATTCTACACGCGTATGCTTGGTTATTAATGGATTATTGTTTTTATCTTCGAGTCCGTATATTATGTTTGGGGATGCGGGAATCAGCAATTTCATAGTTTTTGTCATGGTAAATACTTATTTGCTTTCTCTATCGACTCTTAGTATTCTTTGTTTATAGTGAATTCTATATAAACAATGAATTCTATTATCATAACAATAAATCTATATCATAACAATGAATTCTATATCATAACAATGACTTAAGTTTCAGTTTATAGTGAATTCTATTATTGATATATTGGTTAGTATTCTATTCATTCAAATTTTATTATCTAATTTGGAGTTTATCAATAAAAGAAATGTTTAAATAAAAAGTTTTTTAAAACTAAAATGTGTAATAAGTAATCTCAACCATAAATTTTTTAGTAATGCTTGACATCAAATTATAGGAAAAATTTGTTATAAGGTTATTTCAGGAATATACACTTTCATTAACTTTTTACAAGTTTCCCCTACTTTTTTAAAACGTTCATATTTTTATGTACGATATTGTTTTTTATAAAAATTACACCATAAAAACGAGTATTCTTTTCTCTTTAACACGAGTATAATATTGTTATATAAAAAGATAATAGTTTTTTTATATTTTTAAGCTCATGTCTCATTGTTGTGTCTTTACTCTTTAGTGCAGTTGATTGTATATTTTGTTAGTAATTTTACTTTCTTGAATATTATCGTGTTTTTAAAATGGTAAACTTAAAAAAATATAATGATGGAATAACATTATTATGTATCTTTAATATGTATAACACAATAATAAATTATCAATTAATTAATCTAATGTATTAAAAAACAATGACAAAATAATACAATATTTCATTATGTATTTGATCGTCATTGTGTTATTTAAATATTATGTGTTTTAAAAAAATACATTAGTGAAATAGTATCATTGTGTACTTTTAATTGTAAAACACAATAATAGACAACAACAAGATTATATACAATATAAAAAACAATAACAAAAATAACACATTACGTTTATTTAAATACTATAAGTTTTGAAAAATACATTGGTGAAAGTATATCATTGTGTATTTTAATTATAAACACAATGATCGATAATAAATCTATATAATTAATGATAAGAATAACACAAAATGATCTAAAACGTAAAACAAAACGATTAATATATATAACAAATGATGTAGAATATATGACAATAAACCAATGTTTAACATTATGAACGTATAAGACACAATAAGCTGATGCATTTGACATAGTGAATAAAATGTCCTCTTTTTTAAAATAATAAAATGACACGTGTCAAGCACACAATCATTTTTAGACTTTTTAGATTAATTCCTCTTTTTAGTATAACCCTACCCTTATCATATACTAGTCATATTTGTGGCATGGAATCAAAGCTACCAAGCTTTCCTAAAGCGTGCTTTGATTCTAGGTTGTTCTTCTGCTTATATTAAACCTACTGATTTAAGTTACGGTTTCAAGAACAAACCCAAAATCTAGTTCTTGTTGCTTTGGAAGATTGTGGTTGTCATTGTTAAAGTTCTTCTATTAAAATCGCTCTTTCCTTCATAATGGAATTAGGGTTTCATGGTATACAAAGCCCTAAGGTTTGAATCTGGTTTGAAGCTATTAAGGATCTTGGTTAGGTTCTAGTGTTAAAACCTAGATTGGTCTTCATTTGATCCGGTCCTAAATGTACCTATGTAACTTAGAATATGGCGTCACTCTATAAGAACTATCTCTCCATCTACTTACTTTTTATGTTCTCGAGATAACTCTTGTTTAGGCATTTTTGTAATGGCTAGTAAGAGCATTCACAACCCATGCCTTATATTTATGTGAGTGTGTTTGGTATATTATATGGAATGATTTGAGTGGTTGTGAGTGAAGGAGAGAGAAATGTTATTGTGGATTGGTATTTGAAGAATCACTGTACAATCCTTAAATTTTTTAATATTTTTAAAGTGGTTGTGAGTGAATGAGAGAGAAAGAAGTAATGATAAGGGTATAAAAAGTATTATTTAATTGAAAGGAGAGAGAAGAAGTAGTGATTTTTAGTGTATTATATAGATAAAGATAAGGAAGGGATGTGAATGCTCTAAGACTAGCATTGTGATTGGTATACAGGAAGAGTCATATTTTGTTCTTCTTTGTTACATTGTGATTATATATGCTACATAGTAGTTATAATGCTAATCTATATTTAGTATAATTTATATGCATCACTCGTGTGAAGTTTATTCTTTTGTGCTGCATCAACAACCTGACTAATACTTGATCTTTCACTCGAATTATATGAATCCTGGCTCTGGTGAGACTAACAATCTTTGAATATTAAAGCTCAAGGTATAATTAATGGAGAATCAATAAAACTTACTCTACCTATTTTCTTTAAAGCATGATATACTTATGTATTATGGATACTTGTTTTGATGATTTATATGTATGTTAACAATGCCTGCATATTGATGATTGATCTGTCCTAAGCTTGTATTGTTGTGAGACTAAATATTCTAATGTTAACAACTCAAGGTCTAAGCAATAGAGAATTATTAAAATCTACTCTACCCATTTTCATTAAAGCATCATATACTTATCTATTATGCATACTTAGTTTTGATGAGTTACACAATGCTAATGGTGCTTGGATTTTGATGGTTTCTTGTCTAAGGCTATCTATACTGGGTGTAAGTTAGTTTATAGTTTTAAGAAAGAACTTGACAGTTCCATTAGTCGATATAAACTCGATTCATTTTAAAGATTGGTATCAAAAGTTTAGCCCAGTTGTAAAAACCCACCGCTTTTAGGTTGGCTTTATCCATTGCTTTCTCTCATTGTTAGGATATTCAGCAAGTGCATATTGATAATGCTGTCTTCAAGATGATTTTAAGATTTTGTATATAGACTAACCCTTAACTTGGTCAACTCTAATAGCCCACATCATGTTTTCTTTGCTTCGACAAACATTTACAACCTTAAGCAAGAATTGAATGCATGGTTTTGCAATCCATCTTTTTCTTTACGGAGATTTGGTTTCTTATGGCACATATCTTATATTTCTTTATTGTTTTTATTAAGGCATTATGATATCAATATCACCAAGTGTTCCCTATATTTGTGACTAATCTCATCAGCCACTTATCACTTTGATTTCATGCACACACATAATATTAACGCTAGGGATTCATTGATGAGTCGGATATCCCAGTCTAAAGGTAGGAAAAAGGGAATATATGCACACAAGATAAGGGGAGGGTTTCTAAGAAAACTATGATTTTCTAAAAAACTAAGAAAACCAAATCTAAACCATTAACCTATTTGATCAATGGTTGATATAGACAATGACATTAAAGTAATTAATCCAAAATTAAAGGAGATTATACTAATGATATAAGGGTAAATTGGAACAAAAAAGTTTTGGAAACCTTCACCAAAATTCCTACATTCACTCTTATCTCTTCTCTCATAAAATACATTTTGAATAATCTAACAACTGAATCACCTTCATATCATTCATCTTCATTAGTAATTCACTTCATCTTCATCATTTTTAGAAAAACTCTATCAGTTGTGAGTAAGTGCAAGCATATGTAAACCTGCTTACGTATACGTAAATACATAACCAACTTAAATATGTATGTTGCAGCCATATGTAAACTGCTTACGTATATATAAACACATAACCAACCAAAATATGTATATGTCAGCAGTATTTAACCTGCTTACGTATATGTAACCACATATTAGGTATATGTAACTCGACGAAGATGAAGTGAAACACGTCATGGTTGCCCTACCCGCAACCTTACGTATATGTAACACTTAAGCAACTTGAATATGTATATGTAAGAACACCTGTTAACATGTTTACGTATATGTAAGCATGTATGCTTTTTTGCTTATTATATGTCACTTGAAGAAGATGAAGTCGAACCAAGTAGTGTTGCCCTAGCCGCCACCTTCAATCTGAAAAGTCAATCAGTGAGTTTGAATCAATTGGTTGCTTCACTAGAGTTTGTAAGATATTCAAGTAAATAATCCTCATATTAAACAAAATATATAGAATCCACCAGATTTTCACATGATAGTAGTTATCAACAAAAAATCCAAGAAATTCTTCACCTAAAAAGGTTGGTCATTCCTATCGATGTAAGCTGCCACTATGATGTTTTAATTAACAAATAAAATAAAGAATGCTATAAACAATCCATGAATATACTTGTGATGTTATGAAAGGTTGTACCTTTTGCTTCGATGGATTACGTGAAGTTTAGTTTTGGTTCTTTGACAAAATATTTCAAGTTGTTTTATATAAAATTGAAGTCTCTTTTTTTGGATCAATAGAATAGCGATGATGATAAAAGGAGATAATGGAATCAATTAGTCAAACACATATGACCCAATATATTTGACAAGTCGCACTATATGTCAACCCAAAAGCATCTTCATCTATAGGACTTCGAAAAGATACTTTTGGAACACCAATAGGCATTAAATGAAATAAAAAAAACTAAGAAATTAGGATAACTATCAAATTTAAAGGTGCTAAATTACATTACTAACCTTCTAAATTATAAAAGTAATAATTAAAAAGAAAAAACTTTGATTGGTTAAAATTAATTTTCTTAGTTTTCTCAAAACTACTTGATTTTCTTAGGATCCTTCCCCACAAGATAATTACCCCATTTATCAATTTAACACCCTCCCATTTAATCCTCATTATTCGCTACAATTACCATTTTACAAAACTCGTCCTTATTCTTTTGTCGAAGTTTGATCGCTAGTGTCGTTCTTGTGTAACGAGACTAACGACGTTGTTATGCTAACAGCTTCAGGTCCTAACAATGTAGAATTAGCAAACCTACCCTACCAATGCTAGTTAAAGCATCAGATACTTGTATATACATATATACAAGTATACATACATACATGCCTATATGCATGCATACATACATACCTACATCCGTATGTGTACCTACGCACACCATATGTACCTACATCATGCATCTATACCATACACACATACATACATACATACATCCATACATACACACACACACATACACATACACACATACATACACACATACACACATACATACATATGGTTGTGAGCTTATATCTACGGACTGCAAGTGTATTGATTTTAAAGAAAGTAGGTATGGTTTAAAGAGTGTGTACGTAGGCCAAATGCATATAATATAAACAGTGTAATATAAAGATTTACGTCATTCTCGTGTATGTATCCTAATTCATATCTTTATCCATCAAATATTATGCATATTCGTTGAATCCCTCTTCAAATTTTGTCCTGCCCCCTCTTAATCCTACGTTTCAGCCAAAATAGAAGGATGTGTTCACTTTGGAAATTGGGGAACGAGAACTACAATTGCCACTTTGGCCAAAATGTTACGGTTCATGTTCATCACCACATAGTACTTTGTTCTATCTTATCTAGGAGCATGCTTTAATTTTAATATTGCTAGGTTGTAGTCGAGTGATGGGTACGAACTAGCGATTTAATCGGGAATAATGGATTAATTGGATTGAAACTTTTACACAAATTTATAGTTTTTACTATAAATACACACATTTTAGTTGTAATTTTTATGAAAATACACCATATTTGTTCATAAATTCCCAAGATTGGTCGGAATTGTTAAAGTTCATGGGAATTTGCCGGAAACTTACTAGAATTTCATTGCAATCATCGAATTTTGGCCGACTAATATCGCCCAGGTTTGATTTTAACCCATCGTTGACGCATGGCGATTCATTGATCGATTAGCTCAAAATTGCTAGGTGAATGGCTGACTAGAGATTATTGGCATTTAATCGGCATCTAGGGCCAAGTTTTACACAATGTCTAGGAGATGTCACCAGTAAATAGGATGTGTACATCAATGAAAATGTGAGTGTGATTGGCTCTGCAAAACGAATGATTATCACCAATAGAGTATTCCATTGGTAATTTGTCCGTGAAACCCATTAGCGATGAGAATATGTGGATGATACTCCATCAAAAATATGAACATGGGTAATAAACTTGCCAAGCCATTTTACTCGCTTCCTTATGATAACAAGGTACACACTAAATCTAAATCATTGATTGTCTTGATCAATGATAACTACCAAGTAAATAACATGTTAAGCATAGGAAGCCACCAAATTACGACACGTAGCTTAGGGTGAGAGGCATACGCGTATTCTCCAAAGTTGCACACAAACTTAAAGAATTACACATACTTTACACAACCATATGTAATTATTTAGACAACAAATTTTGCAACCTATGTTGTAATAATGCAACCATATATAAATAGGTATACTTTATACACACGTACATAAGTACGCAATGTTATATAAACCGTGCAAAGACTTTTTAAAAAAATCATATTTAAAAGAAAAATATAACAATACTATAATAAAATTAAAGAGAAAAAAATGTTCGGTTGTATAATATAATTTTTTCAAAAGAAATAATAATACAAAAGTTATTTGAGTTTAAAAAGAATGAGAAACTAATTAAAAATACAATTTTGTATGCTATTTTTTTCTGCTACTCCTAACAATTTAATATTCACTAGTGATTATTTAAACGAAGGGCACATGCCACTTCGTATGGGTTAATTTACTTGTATTGGGTTATTTCTATATATTATATATACTACCTTAACAAGATTACTTGTTTTAAAAAGGTTTACAAATCGGGGAACACAAATGAGTGAAAATCATATAAAGTAAAACAATTCATACACAAAGGTAATAAGTACGTGGGGAAGGATGGTAGATGCCTTGTGGAATTTGAGCTGTAAGTAAAGAAGCATGAAAGAGTGTTATTTCGATCATGATAGATGATGATGATAGCTTTTGTTGACCAATGAAGGAAGTCAACACAACTGAAACTCCATAAAGGTAATGATGAATCGCCTTCCCATACCATTCATGGTAAATTCAAATTAAAATAAAAAAGGTATTCGAATATTATTACACTCTAAATCATAATTTGTTTTTTTCATTCAAACTAGTTGGAAATCCAACACGCGCGTTGCGCGTGTGATAAACCTTGTTGAGCAGTTAACGCGTTACGCGAATTTACTTTCCTCCTTTTCGCAGATCCGCTAGCCCAAACAAAACAAAACCATAACCAGAAAATATGTCCCTCACCCCCAAATCCATTAAAAACCAAAATCAAAGTAACCTAAAGAACAACCCTAAAGTATAAATCAACACACCAATTTATATGAATTTTCACAAACAAAGACGAAACACAAACAAAACCAACAATACAAAGACTTGAATAAATGATTTTTTCATTCTAATGTCGGGCTCAGAGTGTCTACAGAGATAATTACAACACGACTGAAAGGCG
Source organism: Flaveria linearis (assembly GCA_024085815.1). Lineage (NCBI taxonomy): Eukaryota > Viridiplantae > Streptophyta > Magnoliopsida > Asterales > Asteraceae > Flaveria > Flaveria linearis. The sequence goes on from CM044010.1 coordinate 32,610,138, forward strand.
GGTTGCAGGTAATAACTTGCCATCCTTCAACCCTTCGATAACTAACAAATGTCGTCAAAGAATCTTTATTCAGACTCATAAACTCATCACAACCCATTAGAAATACGCATTGGAGGCAATATTGAACCAAGGGTAAATCGCATCAAACAAAGAACCAAAACAAATCCTGATAATCGCTGTTTTTTTTAAACATCAGGAGCAAAAGAGTGTTGCATGTTGTGTATCAGGAAGAAAACACATTACCGGAGTGGAAAACCACTGCTGCCATGGCTAAGCTTTTAGGGCCTCACCGGAGCAACATCGGGCACAACCGGAAACCCATTGGCCACTGGACGGTTCTAGCAACCCCATGACTACCACGACAAGCGCAAACATCAACGGTAACAATGAAAACAACCAAAGATTCGCCAACAGCCGCCACTATAGGCAAAAGCCCCAAATCAAAACCCGAAACAATCGCCACACGCAACCATCGCCACCTGCAGGGCGACAGAGAGACAGAGAGGCTGATGCGATCTCGCATAGCCAACGGCGACCGCCCCACCTCAACCCAAGGCGGAGAAGCAACAGAGCCGTCGTTACCGTCACCACCACATTCACAATCGAAAACCCTAAAAGAGCATCGGAAAAGACATAAAGAGATGGGAGCAACAAAGGTGCTCGCACGACCACCATAAACACTGTCAATGGGCAGAAGACCGCTACCTGCCCCATCTCAACCATAAAGGGGAGACAGAGTGGCAACAGCCTTCACAACCGCCGCCATCACGACAGTCAAAACCGGCGAAACAAACATGCAAGTCACCCAGGCATCAACACCAGCATAAAACTTACCTGAGACAAACAGCAACAATTGTTGGTGTGATCCGCCGCCGTGGATCGGCGGGTAACCGAAGACAGCGATGGGCGGGGGGGGGATGATGACGGCAGTAAGCATCGATATATACAGAAGGGTGCCTGAGGAACAAAACCAACGGCTAAGATCGGGGAAGGGAAAAAGGAACGGCTGAGATGCCTTTGGTTACTATTCATCAATTGTAAATTTCATAGTATGTAATTATAGGATGGAGGTAGCACTCATGTCACATAATGCCACACTACACACCACACATCCACACACTCCAATTCATGTTGAATTCACACAGTAAGTGGGCATCGGGATTTAACGCCACGCGACGTAAAGGGGACCTGCAACGGTGTTGAGGGACCATGCCGTGACTCGAGGCGTGGGCGGCCCCACCCCCTTAAATAGTAAATAAATAACATTTTCATATATCCCTTTAACTATTTAAGGAACATATTTTACTTCTAATTATCATTCAATCCTTGATCTGTACAGATTTAAACACACCGCATATGTGGAGGGTGATCACTTATGTAATATGCACAAGACAATGAGCTACATCTTCTTAAATTTGTTCTTTTCTTCTCTTCTTTGATTTGAACAACATACCTTATTTAAGACAACCTAAATAGCTATATATGAATTGGGTATCTAAAAGTCTTTTAAGTACCAACTAGTGTACCAAAACAAATGAAAAAACTTATGAAAAAGGTTCAAATACAAAGTGTATTTTTGCTACAAAGTGTGATAAGACACAATGAGTAAAAAAAAGCCATAAAAAATTATATCTCACAATCTAAATTGAATTTCAAAAAAGTAATTCGGAGCTTTTGTTCCCATAGTCGTCCTCACTAAGAAAAAATAAACGAAAAATAAAAAAATTAACGTTTTTTATTATATCATTATAAAAGACACATGACTTCATTGTGTCATTATGAAAGACACAATGACGTCATTGTGTCAATATAAAAGACACAATGATGTCATTGTGTCATATAAGGACACAATAAAAAAATATATTTTTTATTTTTTTTTCTGAAAGAGGCAACGAGAATAACAGAGGCTCCGAAGTACTTTTTTAAATTTGATTTAGATTGTGAGATATTAATTTTTTGTGATTTTTTTAGCCTCATTTTGTCTTCTCACACTTTGTAGCAAAATACACTTTGTAGATAACCTCACCCAAAACTTATTACAATTACCCTAGAACGAATCAGTGGCAAGGGTGTTCCATGAGCTTCAACACGCATGTAATGGGTATAAGTATCTCCGTGTAACTTGTTTGATAAAAGTTGATGTCTTACCAAATAAGTTCAAAAAATCATCATCTGATGCATTTAAGCATTAAGCTCATAAGATGCATAGATATATACTAGAAGGATGTCCGCGCAATGCGGCGAGACGACAATTACATCTGGTACGTGTTTCTAATATTTTGTTATTCTTGTAATATTTTTACAAAAGTCTATTATGTTTTTCTAAGTTAATATTGAAAACACCAACTAAATGAGTTTTAAATGAATACTTGTACATTTGCGTATTAACTTATTGTACCTCATAAAATATAGATCGGTCAGCAGAAAGTTTACACCAAAACGTTTAAAAAAAATACACATTACAGTTGTATTCTTAAAAGTTTTAAACGGATAAATTAAAAGATTATAGCTGAAATCTTAACAAAATAAGTTTTTTTATGAATAGATAATGTAAAATTTTATGTAAGTGTAAGGTTATTATATAACTAATTGTAAGGGGTAATATATAAATAGGTTATAAATACTATTTACCTTAAAAAAATGATTGTCTTATGTATTCAATAAAGTAATTGCTCTTAATTTTTAGTATCTTAAAATATCACTCTCATATACTTTATATGTAGTACAGATAGATTGTTTTAGAAAACTTATGAATATTTTTTTTAAAATTTAAAAAATCAATATTTACATAAATTACTCAATAGTAGTACATTTCACTATTAAAGTTAGCATATTGTACAGGTAGTATAATATAGTATAAATATTTAAAGTTGTTTATAGTGGTTATTCTAATTGTTACATATGTCACACCCCGACGACGGCGGAATCATCGGAGCGGACGGGGAATGATGATTGTTCATAACACGTGGTTGTCTATAGTGGAAATAATATTAAAATCAGATTACATGATAATATAAGTTCAACATACACAAATACATCAATTGAAACCACAAATAGTAATTGTCTTTTATTTTACTAAATCCGGTCTTAAAGAGCAGGTAGATGTCCACTATCTGCTTAACCTGAAATCATGTGAGAAAATAAAGTCAGCTAACGAATTAGCTGGTGAGTAGTCATAGTTTTGAATATACATATAGATTGATTGATTGATTGAGATAATCCAATTCACAGGTAACATTAAGACTTATGTTGCAATAGTAAAACATATAGATAAACTGACACAATAACAACCCCTTGACTTGACACTTGCAAATAATAGACTCCACACATACACCATAGTTAACTCCTGCCTCTGGCACAATCACCACTCGACTATTCATATGGGGTGGGTTATCCAAACCAGTAGATCTACATGTTGCCAGGATTGATTGATTGATTGAATTAGGGTTTATTGTCGTCCAGTCTAGCATAGTAGTTCACGTAATTGCAAGTAATAACATAACTGTCTTGAATTGAATTTAGAATGAAACAACAATAGAATATCATGATTGAATATATTGTATCACATGATTTCCCCAAATAGGAAATGATATAAAAAGGGGATATGAATACTCACTTGTTGATGAGATTTGACTTTGGACGTGATAGGTTAGACCAATGATTTTCTTATGATAAACCTAAGGAACGTGTGTCTCGAATTAGAATATAATGATTTGGGAATTTGGGAAATATTAGGATTCCATTTGGTTTTGAATGGTAGTTTAATAAACTATTGTATTTAGTTTGAATGTCCATAATAAATAAAATAAATTTATTGGATGTGATTACGTTTAGAATTTAATAATGTATTTGTATCAATACTCGTAATTGTTTGGTTATAGTTAAAGTGTGGAAAAACAAATAATTAATTTATATCAATATATGATAATTAATTAAAACATTAATTATTTAAATGACTAAAAGGAACGAAAATGAATTTAGAAAGGTTTAAAATAAACTTTTATATTTAATCATAGATATTATTGGACCCATAGTAATTCAGTGATTTTAACCATTATTTATAGTCTAATTTCATAAAAAAGAATTTAACTAGATTTGTTATTTATTTAAAACAATTTATAAAATAATAAATAAAATGTCAAAATAAATTTCAGAAGATAATTAATCTGAAAAAATAAACTTGTTAGTTTTGAATCATTAAAACGCTTTAGTTTGATGAAAGAAATAATAGTATAAATATTAAAATAGGTTATATTGTTTATATGGTTTTATGTTTTATTGTTTATACAATCTAAAGAAAAATTGCAGAAAATGATTTGATGTTTAAAAATAATACATAGTTATAAAACATTTTTTTATAATTTTTAGAATTTTCTTATTTTAAGGCTGAAAAAGGTATTAAAAAAAGTAGTGGGGTGCCGGGTTTCGAACCCGGGACCTCTAGTGTATATTGCGAGCAAGAAACCATCAAACCAAGGCCGTGGCCGCGATAGGAAATGGTTTTCAATGTTTTAAACATAAACTCGATCAATCCCAATTTCAGATTCGAGCCCTAGTTCGAATCCTCCCAAATTGAACCCCAAACGATTCAGTTAACGATTACAAACATGGGGCTTTTGTTCCCCATGTGAACCGAGTGTGGGTGTGTGTTGAATTACCCGTATGATGACGAACTGGAGATGAACCCGATGAAGAACAGTTCGCGGCTGTGGGGTTAATCGATGGGTGAGCAAACCTCGATGGAAATCAAATTAATTTCGTAAAAAGCTTCGTATGATGATCGTGATTAAAAGCCTGTTGTCATTTTGTCTAAAATCGATCGAGAGGTTGGGTTTTAAGGAGTTGCAGGTCGACGGTTTTTGCGAGGTGTTCGAAGGTGTTTGAATTCGTTTCAAGTGAAATGGAGAATGGGGATTGATTAGAAACTGACTTATGGTAGTCCTCGTTCGTTTAATTTGATTAAAACAAGGTGTTAGTGCGATCTGTGGGCTGACAAAAGTCCGACAACGCGTGGCTCGGGTTCTACACGCATGCGTTCGAATTTTGGAATTGTTTAGTTGCACGAGTTCGAATCTCCATGTGAAGGTGTCAGGAGTGTCGGTTTTGGTCAAAACCGCGTGATCTTGGCGTTTGAAGCTCGCCGGAGGGTCGCCGGAGGGATTGCCGGCGGTGAGGGTGTTCGACGGGGGAGGGATGGGTTTTAAATAAATTTACAATTTTGGTCCCTGTGGTTTTGAGTTTTATTACTTATGCTAGAAACTTTAAAATTAAGTTTCATAATTTACAAAACACCCCCTGCACTTATTATATAATAATTATTTTTATATATATATATTGTATATATACATATATATAATTTATAACCCATTGTTATATTATTATATTTATAATTATTATTACCATTAACATTATATTATTATTATTATTATTATTATTATTATATTATTATTATTATTATTGTATTCATTCGAATCAACATCGAGCAAATCAGCTTTATTATTAAAAAAAAAAATACGAAATGTTACAGTCTCCCTGCTTTAGGAAATTTCGTCCCGAAATTTTAAATCACTAGGAGGCTGAATCGAAAAGTTGGAGGGTACTTGAACTTATTGGGTCCTCACGTTCCCAGGTGAACTCTGGTCCACGTTTAGACTCCCAACGAACTTTGACAATTGGTATTCGGCTACGTTTGAGTTGTTTGACTTCCCGATCCATAATTTCCACAGGTTTCTCAAAAGTGCATAGATTCATCAATCTGGACTTCGTCGAGTGGAATGTGAGATTTTCATCGGCAAAGACATTCTTGAGATTTGAACATGAAACGTTGGATGTATGTTGCTGAGTTCTTGGGGTAGTGCAAGCTTGTAGGCTACTTCCCCAATTCGCTCGAGCACTTTGAATGGACCCCACGTAACGAGTGCTAGTTTCCTTTTCTTTCCAAAGCGAATCACTCTCTTCCAAGTGATACCTTAAGAAGTACGAGATCACCAACTTTGTATCCATGGGTTTACGTCTTTTGTCAGCATAATGCTTTTGACGATTTCTAGCAACGACCAAGTTATCACGGATCTTATGAATTTTGTCGGTTGTTTCTTGTATCAATTCCAGACCAGTAATTTATGATTCACCAGCTTCAGACCATACAATGCCTCAAATGGCGCCATCTGTGGTTGGTAACTGTTATTGTAAGAGTATTCGATCAACGGAAGATGAGAATCCACGATCCACTGAAATCAAGACACAAGCCCGGAGCATATTCTCGAGGGTTTGTATCGTTCTTTCAGTCTGACCGTCGGTTTGCGGGTGATAGGCTGTGCTAAGATTCAGTGAGTTTCGAGAGCTGATTGAAGACTTTTCCAGAAACGAGAGATGAAGCGACCATCACGATCAGAGATAATATCTTTACTTGACAATAGATGTTTAGGAAGACTACCATCACGTAATCAGGTGTTGATGATATCTCAAAATGAAAGTTGATAAATAATGAATAAATGGTTTTGATGATCAAACATGAGAATAAAAGAAATCGATTTAAGAATTTAAATGTTTCAAGTTGGAATCAAAATACAACCTAAAATATCAGGTCTCTGTTTAAGTTCAGAGATCATGCTTTGGCTTGATAGGTTGAACACTAACATTATTTCACCCTTCAAGTTACTACATTGTCTCGTTACTTGATTACAACCATGTAAGTTGGAAATCAAGAAATGAGGATAGTCATCAAGGTATGGTTTTCACCCCTAACTTGATGGTGTACTCTCAAAGTATGACCACTAGCTTACCAATCCCAAAGTTCGATCTCAACTCATTGTTGAGGACCTACAGAAAATAAGACGAGATAACTCACCATTAAGGTAAGGGAAATCACTCCTATCTTAACGATGAATTTTACAAAACAAAATAATAATAAGAAGACTTCCTCGTCAAATCCAGAATTCACTCCTACTTTGACGAGGTCTTTCATTTGAGAAAATACAATCCATAAAAAATGAAATTATCATCAAGGTATGAATTTCAACGCGTATCTTGAGTGATTGAGCTTGATGTTAACAAGAAAACAAAATCGAAGATTGACATTTGTCACCAAAGTACGGGTTTCAATCCTATTTTGGTGAGATTATGTCATTTGTGAAATGCAAGTTCCAAAGGAATAATTGAAGTCAGTCCTCGAATAAGAAAATCACCCCCATCCAGAGGATGAAATTTCATAAAACACATCATTAGAAACCATTTATTGAAATAATAAAGAGTCATCACCAAATTAAGGGAATCACCCCTGTTTTGATGAGTTTAGAATCATTTAGGAGATTCGAGTGTCCTTAGTCATAGGTTGACTTACAACTCTTTCATCTCCCACGGTGCAAACGGTTCAAAGTTAGACTTAACAACGAAAGGAAAATATCTCCTCATAGATAAATAGAAAATTTACGAAGTTCACATACACATCAATGTAACACAAAAGGAAAATCACGATTACAAATCTTGAATTACATCATGAAGACGAAATCAGGACAAGAATTATTCAACACCACATCATTGGTGCTTGAGCTGTTGAGTATTGATGTTGAAAGCACGTCCTTGAGCCGTAGGAACTGGGATGACAAGTTGAGGGCATCGATTGCGAAAATGGTTCGGATCACCACATGATAGCATGCACGACCCTGGGTAACTGCAGGAAGATGTTGGTGAACTGGTGCATTGGTCGGAGCTTTAGCAGCACTCCTGCACACGTTGAAGTATGACCCAAACGACCACAGTTTGTGCATTGACGACACTGAGTGTTAGCGGGATGATGGTAAGTGCAGATGTTACACTGCGGATAGGGTCAGCGTATGACTTTTTCATTAGCGGTTGGTTGTTTACTGGGTTGACGAGTTGGAGAGACTTGATAATTGGCACAGCAGGGGGTAATTACAGCAAAGTTTTGAGATGAGCTTCCTCTTCTTGTTCTTGGAAAGTTCGGGTTGATCGGTTTTGACGGTTTCGTTATGAAGTTTATCGGTATTCTTCTTCGATCCTGTCCTGGTTAAGGAACCAGCTTTCACATGATTATCGGTTAACTGTGCAGCCAGCCTGATAGCATCTTCTAGTGTGAAGGATTCCTTCCTAGACCGTATCCTGAATCTGCATGGGTAGACACCAATGTATTTCTCGATGGCTCGGGAGGTAGGGTAGCAAGATGCGTACCAAAAGACTCAGTCGTGGAATCGGTTAGTGTATGCGAGGTTCTCGCCACTGTCTTGGGGTTACTCCCCGAATCAGCTTCAGTTTTCGGACTTCGTTTCTTGGGCAGAATCTTTAGTCATAAGCTCCTTAACTTCAGCCCATGTTAATGCTAGAGCAGCATCAGTTCCCGGGTTCGTTTCTCTCCGTTTCCACCAAGTGAGTGCGCGTTTCTGGAGAACACTTGTGGCATACCGGACTTTTAGATTTTCAGGCATTCGCTGTTTAGGAAGGTGTTCCGATGTTTCGAACCACTGTAGTAATCCAGTAGCTCCTTCAGTTCCACTGAACTTAGTGGGTTGCAGGAACGGAAAGTTTGTAGGTAAAGTTTGGGAGGGTTTGGTGCAATTGGGTTTGGAGGGTGTTTTGTAAATTATGAAACTTAATTTTAAAGTTTCTAGCATAAGGTAATAAAACTCAAAACCACAGGGACCAAAATTGTAAATTTATTTAAAACCCATCCCTCCCCCGTCGAACACCCTCACCGCCGGCAATCCCTCCGGCGACCCTCCGCGAGCTTCAAACGCCAAGATCACGCGGTTTTGACCAAAACCGCACTCCTACACCTTCACATGGAGATTCGAACTCGTGCCACTAAACAATTCCAAAATTCGAACGCATGCGGTGTAGAACCCGAGCCACGCGTTGTCGGACTTTTGTCAGCCCACAGATCGCACTAACACCTTGTTTTAATCAAATTAAACGAACGAGGACTACCATAAGTCAGTTTCTAATCATCCCCATTCTCCATTTCACTTGAACGAATTCAAACACCTTCGAACACCTCGCAAAAACCGTCGACCTGCAACTCCTTAAAAACCCAACCTTCGATCGATTTTAGACAAATTGACAACAGGCTTTTAATCACGATCATCATACGAAGCTTTTTACGAAATTAATTTGATTCCATCGAGGTTTGCTCACCCATCGATTACACCACAGCCGCGAACTGTTCTTCATCGGGTTCATCTCCAGTTCGTCATCATACGGGTAATTCAACACACACCCACACTCGGTCTCACATGGGGAACAAAAGCCCCATGTTTGTAATCGTTAACTGAATCGTTTGGGGTTCATTTGGGAGGATTCGAACTAGGGCTCGAATCTGAAATTGGGATTGATCGAGTTTATGTTTAAAACATTGAAAACCATTTCCTATCGCGGCCACGGCCTTGTTTGATGGTTCTGTGCTCGCAATATACACTAGAGGTCCCCGGTTCGAACCCGGCAACCTCAAACGTTTTTTTAACCTTGTTTCAGCCTTTTAAAAGTAACAAAAATTCTTAAAAATTATAAAAAATCATTTTTATACATGTTTATTTTAAAACATCAAAATCATTTTCTGCAATTTTTCTTTAGATTGTATAAACAATAAAACATAAAACCATATAAACAATATAACCTATTTTAATATTTTAGACTATTATTCTTTTCATCAAACATAAAGCGTTTTAATGATTCAAAAACTAACAAGTTTTTTTTTCAGATTAATTATCTTCTGAAATTATTTTGACATTTTATTTATTTATTTTATAAATTGTTTTAAATAAATAACAAATCTAGTTAAATTCTTTTTATGAAATAGACTATAAATAATGGTTAAAATCACTGAATTACTATGGGTCCAAATAATATCTATGATTAAATATAAAAGTTTATATTTAAACCTTTCTAAATTCATTTTCGTTCCTTTTAGTCATTTAAATAATTAAATGTTTAATTAATTATCATATATTGATAATAAAATTAATTATTTGTTTTCCACACTTTAACTATAACCAAACAATTACGAGTATTGATACAAATACATTATTAAATTCTAAACGTAATCACATCCAATAATTTATTTTATTTAGTTATGGACATTCAAACTAATAAAATTAGTTTATTTAAACTACCATTCAAAACCCAAATGGAAATCCTAATATTTCCCAAATCCCAAATCATTATTATTCTAATTCGAGACACCGTTCCTTAGTTTTATCATAGGAAATCATTGGTGTCTAACCTATCACGTCCAAAGTCAAATCTCATCAACACAGTGAGTATTCATATCCCCTTTTATATCATTTCCTATTTGGGGAAATCATGTGATACAATATATTCAATCATGATATTCTATTGTTGTTTCATTCTAATTCAATCAAGACAGGTTATGTTATTACTTGCATTACGTGAACATACTATGCTAGACTGGACGACAATAAACCCTAATTCAATCAATCAATCAATCCTGGCAACAATGTAGATCTACTGTTTGGATAACCCACCCCATATGAATAGTCGAGTGTGATTGTGCCAGAGGCAGGAGTTAAACTATGGTGTATGTGTGGAGTCTATTATTGCAAGTGTCAAGTCAAGGGGTTGTTATTTGTCAGTTTATCTATATGTTTTACTATTGCAACATAAGTCTTAATGTTACCTTGTGAATTGGATTATTCTCAATCATCAATCAATCTATATGTATATTCAAAACTATGACTACTCACCAGCTAATTCGTTAGCTGACTTTATTTTCTCACATGATTCGGTTAAGCAAGATAGTGGACATCTACCTGCTCATATAAGACCCGGATTTAGTAAAATAAAAGACAATTACTATTTGTGTTTCAATTGATGTATTTGTGTATGTTGAACTTATATTATCATGTAATCTGATTTAATATTATTTCACTATTAGACACCACGTGTTATGAACAATCAATCATTCCCTCGTCCGCTCCGATGATTCCGCCGTCGGTCGGGGTGTGACATATGTAACAATAAGTATAACCACTATAAAACTTTAATATTTATACTATATTTACTACCTGTACAATATGCGAACTTTAATAGTGAAATGTACTACTATTGAGTAATTTATGTAAATATTTTTTAAATTTTAAAAAATATTCATAAGTTTTCTAAAACAATCTATCTGTACTACATATAAAGTATATGAGAGTGATATTTTAAGATACTATAAAATTAAGAGCAATACTTTATTGAATACATAATACATCATTTTTTAAGGTAATAGTATTATAACACTATTTATATATTACCCCTTACAATTAGTTATATAATAACCTACACTTACATAAATTTTACATTATCTATTCATCAAAAAACTTATTTTGTTTAAGATTTCAGCTATATCTTTTAATTTATCCGTTTAAAAACTTTTAAGAATACAACTGTAATGTGTATTTTTTTTAAACGTTTTGGTGTAAACTTTCTGCTGAACCGATCTATATTTTATGAGGTACAATAAGTTAATACGCAAATGTCAAGTTCATTTAAAACTCATTTATTGTGTTTTCAATATTAACTTAAAAAAACATAATAGACTTTTGTAAAATATTACAAGAATAACAAATATTAGAAACACGTACCAGATGTAATTGTCGTCTCGCCGCATTGCGCGGACATCCTTCTAGTATATATCTATGCATCTTATGAGCTTAATGCTTAAATGCATCAGATGATGATTTTTTGAACTTATTTGGTAAGACATCAACTTTTATCAAACAAGTTACACGGAGATACTTATACCCATTACATGCGTGTTGAAGCTCATGGAACACCCTTGCCAGCTGATTCGTTCTAGGGTATTGTAATAAGTTTTGGGTGAGGTTATCTACAAAGTGTATTTTGCTACAAAGTGTGAGAAGACAAAATGAGGCTAAAAAAATCACAAAAAATTAATATCTCACAATCTAAATCAATTTTAAAAAAGTACTTCGGAGCCTCTGTTATTCTCGTTGCCTCTTTCAGAAAAAAAAAATAAAATATATTTTTTTTTATTGTGTCCTTATATGACACAATGACATCATTGTGTCTTTTATATTGACACAATGACGTCATTGTGTCTTTCATAATGACACAATGAAGTCATTGTGTCTTTATAAATGATATAATAAAAAACGTTAATTTTTTTTATTTTTCGTTTATTTTTTCTTAGTGAGGACGACTATGGGAACAAAAGCTCCGAATTACTTTTTTGAAATTCAATTTAGATTGTGAGATATAATTTTTTATGGCTTTTTTTGACTCATTGTGTCTTATCACACTTTGTAGCAAAAATACACTTTGTATTTGAACCTTTTTCATAAGTTTTTCATTTGTTTTGGTACACTAGTTGGTAACTTAAAAGACTTTTAGATACCCAATTCATATATAGCTATTTAGGTTGTCTTAAATAAGTATTGTTGTTCAAATCAAAGAAGAGAAGAAAAGAACAAATTTAAGAAGATGTAGCTCATTGTCTTGTGCATATTACATAAGTGATCACCCTCCACATATGCGGTGTTTTAAATCTGTACAGATCAAGGATTGAATGATAATTAGAAGTAAAATTATGTTCCTTAAAGTTAAAGGGATATATGAAAATGTTAATTTATTTACTATTTAAGGGGGTGGGGCGCCCACGCCTCGAGTCACGGCATGGTCCTCAACACCGTTGCAGGTCATCCCTTTACGTCGCGTGGCGTTAAATCCCGATGCCCACTTACTGTGTGAATTCAACATGAATTGGAGTGTGTGGATGTGTGGGTGTAGTGTGGCATTATGTGACATGAGTGCTACCTCCATCCTAATAATACATACTATGAAATTTACAATTGATGAATAGTAACCAAAGGCATCTCAGCCGTTCCTTTTTCCCTCCCCGATCTTAGCCGTTGGTTTTGTTCCTCAGGCCACCCTTCTGTATATATCGATGCTTACTGCCGTCATCATCCCCCCCGCACCATCGCTGTCTTCGGTTACACGCCGATCCACCGGCGGATCACACCAACAATTGTTGCTGTTTGTCTCAGGTAAGTTTTATGCTGGTGTTGATGCCTGGGTGACTTGCATGTTTGTTTCGCCGGTTTTGACTGTCGTGATGGCGGCGGTTGTGAAGGCTGTTGCCACTCTGTCTCCCCTTTATGGTTGAGATGGGGCAGGTAGCGGTCTTCTGCCCATTGACAGTGTTTATGGTGGTCGTGCGAGCACCTTTGTTGCTCCCATCTCTTTATGTCTTTCCGATGCTCTTTTAGGGTTTTCGGATTGTGAATGTGGTGGTGACGGTAACGACGGCTCTGTTGCTTCTCCGCCTTGGGTTGAGGTGGGGCGGTCGCCGTTGGCTATGCCGAGATCGCATCAGCCTCTCTGTCTCTCTGTCGCCCTGCAGGTGGCGATGGTTGCGTGTGGCGATTGTTTCGGGTTTTGATTTGGGGCTTTTGCCTATAGTGGCGGCTGTTGGCGAATCTTTGGTTGGTTTCATTGTTACCGTTGATGTTTGCGCTTGTCGTGGTAGTCATGGGGTTGCTAAACCGTCCAGTGGCCAATGGGTTTCCGGTTGTGCCCGATGTTTGCTCCGGTGAGGCCCTAAAAGCTTAGCCATGGCAGCAGTGGTTTTCCACTCCGGTAATGTGTTTTCTTCCTGATACACAACATGCAACAACTCTTTTGCTCCTGATGTTTAAAAAAACAGCGATTATCAGGATTTGTTTGGTTCTTTGTTTGATGCGATTTACCCTTGGTTCAATATTGCCTCCAATGCGTATTTCTAATGGGTTGTGATGAGTTTATGAGTCTGAATAAAGATTCTTTGACGACATTTGTTAGTTATCGAAGGGTTGAAGGATGGCAAGTTATTACCTGCAACCCGCCTTTCAGTCGTGTTGTAATTATCTCTGTAGACACTCTGAGCCCGACATTAGAATGAAAAAATCATTTATTCAGTCTTTGTATTGTTGGTTTTGTTTGTGTTTCGTCTTTGTTTGTGAAAATTCATATAAATTGGTGTGTTGATTTATACTTTAGGGTTGTTCTTTAGGTTTACTTTGATTTTGGTTTTTAATGGATTGGGGGTGGGGACATATTTTCTGGTTATGGTTTTGTTTTGTTTGGGCTAGCGGATCTGCGAAAAGGAGGAAAGTAAATTCGCGTAACGCGTTAACTGCTCAAACAAGGTTTATCACACGCGCAACGCGCGTGTTGGATTTCCAACTAGTTTGAATGAAAAAAACAAATTATGATTTAGAGTGTAATAATATTCGAATACCTTTTTTATTTTAATTTGAATTTACCATGAATGGTATGGGAAGGCGATTCATCATTACCTTTAGGAGTTTCAGTTGTGTTGACTTCCTTCATTGGTCAACAAAAGCTATCATCATCATCTATCATGATCGAAATAACACTCTTTCATGCTTATCTTTACTTACAGCTCAAATTCCACAAGGCATCTACCATCCTTCCCCACGTACTTATTACCTTTGTGTATGTATTGTTTTACTTTATATGATTTTCACTCATTTGTGTTCCCCGATTGTAAACCTTTTTAAAACAAGTAATCTTGTTAAGGTAGTATATATAATATATAGAAATAACCCAATACAAAGTAAAATTAACCCATACGAAGTGGCATGTGCCCTTCGTTTAAATAATCACTAGTGAATATTAAATTGTTAGGAGTAGCAGAAAAAAATAGCATACAAAATTGTATTTTTAATTAGTTTCTCATTCTTTTTAAACTCAAATAACTTTTGTATTATTATTTCTTTTGAAAAAAATATATTATACAACCGAACATTTATTCTCTTTAATTTTATTATAGTATTGTTATATTTTTCTTTTAAAATATGATTTTTTTAAAAAGTCTTTGCACGGTTTATATAACATTGCGTACTTATGTACGTGTGTATAAAGTATACCTATTTATATATGGTTGCATTATTACAACATAGGTTGCAAAATTTGTTGTCTAAATAATTACATATGGTTGTGTAAAGTATGTGTAATTCTTTAAGTTTGTGTGCAACTTTGGAGAATACGCGTATGCCTCTCACCCTAAGCTACGTGTCGTAATTTGGTGGCTTCCTATGCTTAACATGTTATTTTACTTGGTAGTTATCATTGATCAAGACAATCAATGATTTAGATTTAGTGTGTACCTTGTTATCATAAGGAAGCGAGTAAAATGGCTTGGCAAGTTTATTACCCATGTTCATATTTTTGATGGAGTATCATCCACATATTCTCATCGCTAATGGGTTTCACGGACAAATTACCAATGGAATACTCTATTGGTGATAATCATTCGTTTTGCAGAGCCAATCACACTCTTTTCATTGATGTACACATCCTATTTACTGGTGACATCTCCTAGACATTGTTGTAAAACTTGGCCCTAGATGCCGATTAAATGCCAATAATCTCTAGTCAGCCATTCACCTAGCAATTTTGAGCTAATCGATCAATGAATCGCCATGCGTCAACGATGGTTAAAATCAAACCTGGGCGATATTAGTCGGCCAAAATTCGATGATTGCAATGAAATTCTAGTAAGTTTCCGGCAAATTCCCATGAACTTTAACAATTCCGACCAATCTTGGGAATTTATGAACAAATATGTGTTTTTCATAAAAATTACAACTAAAATGTGTGTATTTATAGTAAAAACTATAAATTATGTGTAAAAGTTTCAATCCAATTAATCCAATTATTCCCGATTAAATCGCTAGTTCGTACCCATCACTCGACTACAACCTAGCAATATTAAAATTAAAGCATGCTCCTAGATAAGATAGAACAAAGTACTATGTGGTGATGAACATGAACCGTAACATTTTGGCCAAAGTGGCAATTGTAGTTCTCGTTCCCCAATTTCCAAAGTGAACACATCCTTCTATTTTGGCTGAAACGTAGGATTAAGAGGGGGCAGGACAAAATTTGAAGAGGGATTCAACGAATATGCATAATATTTGATGGATAAAGATATGAATTAGGATACATACACGAGAATGACGTAAATCTTTATATTACCTGTTTATATTATATGCATTTGGCCTACGTACACACTCTTTAAACCATACCTACTTTTCTTTAAAATCAATACACTTGCAGTCCGTAGATATAAGCTCACAACCATATGTATGTATGTGTGTATGTGTGTATGTATGTGTGTATGTGTATGTGTGTGTGTGTATGTATGGATGTATGTATGTATGTATGTGTGTATGGTATAGATGCATGAATGTAGGTACATATGTGTGTGCGTAGGTACACATACGGATGTAGGTATGTATGTATGCATGCATATAGGCATGTATGTATGTATACTTGTATATATGTATATACAAGTATCTGATGCTTTAACTAGCATTGGTAGGGTAGGGTTTGCTAATTCTACATTGTTAGGACCTGAAGCTGTTAGCATAACAACGTCGTTAGTCTCGTTACACAAGAACGACACTAGCGATCAAACTTCGACAAAAGAATAAGGACGAGTTTTGTAAAATGGTAATTGTAGCGAATAATGAGGATTAAATGGGAGGGTGTTAAATTGATAAATGGGGTAATTATCTTGTGGGGGAAGGATCCTAAGAAAATCAAGTAGTTTTGAGAAAACTAAGAAAATTAATTTTAACCAATCAAAGTTTTTTCTTTTTAATTATTACTTTTATAATTTAGAAGGTTAGTAATGTAATTTAGCACCTTTTAAATTTGATAGTTATCCTAATTTCTTAGTTTTTTTTATTTCATTTAATGCCTATTGGTGTTCCAAAAGTATCTTTTCGAAGTCCTATAGATGAAGATGCATTTGGGTTGACATATAGTGCGACTTGTCAAATATATTGGGTCATATGTGTTTGACTAATTGATTCCATTATCTCCTTTTATCATCATCGCTATTCTATTGATCCAAAAAAAGAGACTTCAATTTTATATAAAACAACTTGAAATATTTTTGTCAAAGAACCAAAACTAAACTTCACGTAATCCATCGAAGCAAAGGTACAACCTTTCATAACATCACAAGTATATTCATGGATTGTTTATAGCATTCTTTATTTTATTTGTTAATTAAAACATCATAGTGGCAGCTTACATCGATAGGAATGGACCAACCTTTTTTAGGTGAAGAATTTCTTGGATTTTTTGTTGATAACTACTATCATGTGAAAATCTTGGTGGATTCTATATATTTTGTTTAATATGAGGATTATTTACTTGAATATCTTACAAACTCTAGTGAAGCAACCAATTGATTCAAACTCACTGGATTGACTTTTCAGATTGAAGGTGGCGGCTAGGGCAACACTACTTGGTTCGACTTCATCTTCTTCAAGTGACATATAAATAAGCAAAAAAGCATACATGCTTACATATACGTAAACATGTTAACAGGTGTTCTTACATATACATATTCAAGTTGCTTAAGTGTTAACATATACGTAAGGTTGCGGGTAGGGCAACCATGACGTGTTTCACTTCATCTTCGTCGAGTTACATATACCTAATATGTGGTTACATATACGTAAGCAGGTTAAAATACGTGCTGACATATACATATTTTGGTTGGTTATGTGTTTATATATACGTAAGCAGGTTTACATATGGCTGCAACATACATATTTAAGTTGGTTATGTATTACGTATACGTAAGCAGGTTTACATATGCTTGCACTTACTCACAACTGATAGAGTTTTTCTAAAAATGATGAAGATGAAGTGAATTACTAATGAAGATGAATGATATGAAGGTGATTCAGTTGTTAGATTATTCAAAATGTATTTTATGAGAGAAGAGATAAGAGTGAATGTAGGAATTTTGGTGAAGGTTTCCAAAACTTTTTTGTTCCAAATTTACCCTTATATCATTAGTATAATCTCCTTTAATTTTGGATTAATTACTTTAATGTCATTGTCTATATCAACCATTGATCAAATAGGTTAATGGTTTAGATTTGGTTTTCTTAGTTTTTTAGAAAATCATAGTTTTCTTAGAAACCCTCCCCTTATCTTGTGTGCATATATTCCCTTTTTCCTACCTTTAGACTGGGATATCCGACTCATCAATGAATCCCTAGCGTTAATATTATGTGTGTGCATGAAATCAAAGTGATAAGTGGCTGATGAGATTAGTCACAAATATAGGGGAACACTTGGTGATATTGATATCATAATGCCTTAATAAAAAACAATAAAGAAATATAAGATATGTGCCATAAGAAACCAAATCTCCGTAAAGAAAAAGATGGATTGCAAAACCATGCATTCAATTCTTGCTTAAGGTTGTAAATGTTTGTCGAAGCAAAGAAAACATGATGTGGGCTATTAGAGTTGACCAAGTTAAGGGGTTAGTCTATATACAAAATCTTAAAATATCATCTTGAAGACAAGCATTATCAATATGCACTTGCTGAATATCCTAACAATGAGAGAAAGCAATGGATAAAGCCAACCTAAAAGCGGTGGGTTTTTACAACTGGGCTAAACTTTTGATACCAATCTTTAAAATGAATCGAGTTTATATCGACTAATGGAACTGTCAAGTTCTTTCTTAAAACTATAAACTAACTTACACCCAGTATAGATAGCCTTAGACAAAGAAACCATCAAAATCCAAGCACCATTAGCATTGTGTAACTCATCAAAACTAAGTATGCATAATAGATAAGTATATGATGCTTTAATGAAAATGGGTAGAGTAGATTTTAATAATTCTCTATTGCTTAGACCTTGAGTTGTTAACATTAGAATATTGTTAGTCTCACAACAATACAAGCTTAGGACAGATCAATCATCAATATGCAGGCATTGTTAACATACATATAAATCATCAAAACAAGTATCCATAATACATAAGTATATCATGCTTTAAAGAAATAGGTAGAGTAAGTTTTATTGATTCTCCATTAATTATACCTTGAGCTTTAATATTCAAAGATTGTTAGTCTCACCAGAGCCAGGATTCATATAATTCGAGTGAAAGATCAAGTATTAGTCAGGTTGTTGATGCAGCACAAAAGAATAAACTTCACACGAGTGATGCATATAAATTATACTAATATAGATTAGCATTATAACATACTATGTAGCATATATAATCACAATGTAACAAAGAAGAACAAATATGACTCTTCCTGTATACCAATCACAATGCTAGTCTTAGAGCATTCACATCCCATTCCTTATCTTTATCTATATAATTACACTAAAAATCACTACTTCTTCTCTCTCCTTTCAATTAAATAATACTTTTTATACCCTTATCATTACTTCTTTCTCTCTCATTCACTCACAACCACTTTAAAAATATTAAAAAATTTATAAGGATTGTACAGTGATTCTTCAAATATACCAATCCACAATAACATTTTCTCTCTCCTTCACTCACAACCACTCAAATCATTCCATATAATATACCAACACACTCACATAAATATAAGGCATGGGTTGTGAATGCTCTTACTAGCCATTACAAAAATGCCTAAACAAGAGTTATCTCGAGAACATAAAAAGTAAAGTAGATGGAGAAGATAGTTCTTATAGAGTGACGCCATATTCTAAGGTTACACAAATTAGGAAAGAAGACCGGATCAAATGAAGACCAGATCTAGTTTTAACACTAGAACCTAACCAAGATCCTTAATAGCTTCAAACCAGATTCAAACCTTAGGGCTTTGTATACCATGAAACCCTAATTCCATTATGAAGGAAAGAGCGATTTTAATAGAAGAACTTTAACAATGACAACCACAATCTTCCAAAGCAACAAGAACTAGATTTTGGGTTTGTTCTTGAAAACCGTAACTTAAATCAAGTAGGTTTAATATAAGCAGAAGAACAACCTAGAATCAAAGCACGCTTTAGGAAAGCTTGGTAGCTTTGATTCCATGCCACAAATATGACTAGTATATTGATAAGGGTAGGGTTATACTAAAAAGAGGAATTAATCTAAAAAGTCTAAAAATGATTGTGTGCTTGACACGTGTCATTTTATTATTTTAAAAAAGAGGACATTTTATTCACTATGTCAAATGCATCAGCTTATTGTGTCTTATACGTTCATAATGTTAAACATTGGTTTATTGTCATATATTCTACATCATTTGTTATATATATTAATCGTTTTGTTTTACGTTTTAGATCATTTTGTGTTATTCTTATCATTAATTATATAGATTTATTATCGATCATTGTGTTTATAATTAGAAATACACAATGATATACTTTCACCAATGTATTTTTCAAAACTTATAGTATTTAAAATAACGTAATGTGTTATTTTTGTTATTGTTTTTTATATTGTATATAATCTTGTTGTTGTCTATTATTGTGTTTTACAATTAAAAGTACACAATGATACTATTTCACTAATGTATTTTTTTAAAACACATAATATTTAAATAACACAATGACGATCAAATACATAATGAAATATTGTATTATTTTGTCATTGTTTTTTAATACATTAGATTAATTAATTGATAATTTATTATTGTGTTATACATATTAAAGATACATAATAATGTTATTCCATCATTATATTTTTTTAAGTTTACCATTTTAAAAAACACGATAATATTCAAGAAAGTAAAATTACTAACAAAAATATACAATCAACTGCACTAAAGAGTAAAGACACAACAATGAGACATGAGCTTAAAAATATAAAAAAAACTATTATCTTTTTATATAACAATATTATACTCGTGTTAAAGAGAAAGAATACTCGTTTTTATGGTGTAATTTTTATAAAAAACAATATCGTACATAAAAATTATGAACGTTTTAAAAAAGTAGGGAAACTTGTAAAAAGTTAATGAAAGTGTATATTCCTGAAATAACCTTATAACAAATTTTTTCCTATAATTTGATGTCAAGCATTAACTAAAAATTTATGGTTGAGATTACTTATTACACATTTTAGTTTTAAAAAACTTTTTATTTAAACATTTCTTTTATTGATAAACTCCAAATTAGATAATAAAATTTGAATGAATAGAATACTAACCAATATCAATAATAGAATTCACTATAAACTGAAACTTAAGTCATTGTTATGATATAGAATTCATTGTTATGATATAGATTTATTGTTATGATAATAGAATTCATTGTTATGATATAGAATTCACTATAAACAAAGAATACTAAGAGTCGATAGAGAAAGCAAATAAGTATTTACCATGACAAAAACTATGAAATTGCTGATTATCCGCATCCCCAAACATAATATACGGACTCGAAGATAAAAACAATAATCCATTAATAACCAAGCATACGCGTGTAGAATAAAGATAAAACGGGTTAACACTGGGTCACCGGGATATCCATAAATCTTCACCCAAACTGAATCAAGCCCACGACCCTGCCCGTGTTCAAAAATATCCGAATCCGAAACCGAATCCGAATATCCGAAAATCCGAAATTCGGATATCCGAAATTTCGGATATCCGAAATTCAAAATTCGGATATCCGAACTTCGGATATCCGAAATTTCGGATTCGGATTCGGATAGTGATTTTCAGAATTTTCGGATATTTCGGATATCCGAAATATCCGAAATATCCAAATATTTTTATAAAAAATTAATATATTAAATATTAATTATATATTTCGGATATTTTTAGATATTTAGGACATTTTAATAAAAAACTTCGAATATCCGATAAAAACTTTAATAAAATTATTACATTTTTATAAAATTTATTAATAATACAAAATTTCTTTGAATTCGGATATCCGAACGGATATCCGAATCCGAATCCGAAATTTCGGATATCCGAAATTCGGATATCCGAAATTTCGGATACGGATTCGGATAGTGAAATTCACTATCCAAAATTTTCGGATATCCGAAATTCGGATATCCGAATTTCGGATATCCGAAAATGAACACCCTACTTCCCATCGAGTAAGCCTAAATCCATCGTCCATTTTGCAACGTAATGCAATCAAGAATCCCTTATAGTTAACCAATACATACATAAAAAATTATAATAACTTTATATTTGACAAATTTTAGGCAATAGGATTGACACGTAGTGTTTTTATTTTTATGTATTTATATATACATCAAAGAAACTACTTATAATATTTCGAGTTAATTACACAAATAGTTCATGTGGTTTAGCGCAATTCCCAGGTTTGTGTATTAACTTTTTTTAGTAACAAGTTGATGTATTGTGCTTTCAATTTTGTAACGAAATTAGGTATTAAGGCTAACTTCCGTTAATTTTTTTCGTTAAATTAATGTAAAATGACCAAACTACCCTTTTAGGGTCAT
Source organism: Flaveria linearis (assembly GCA_024085815.1). Lineage (NCBI taxonomy): Eukaryota > Viridiplantae > Streptophyta > Magnoliopsida > Asterales > Asteraceae > Flaveria > Flaveria linearis. The sequence goes on from CM044010.1 coordinate 32,632,408, forward strand.
TTATGTAATTACTAATATCAAGGGACCATTTATGTAATTAACTCAAAAACAAAAAATTAAAACCCACCCACCCATCTTCCTCATCTGCAACTGCCACCACCACAATCTCGACCACCATCATCGCCTGAACACCCATCTACCACCGCCGCTGCTGCCATCAAACCCACCTTTTTTCCCTTCACCTTCAGAAATCAACCACCCAACCCACCCATCCCACCCTTGTGCAACCCGCTGTCTCCATCTCCCTCTTTCTCAACCCCACCTTCCGTCAACAGTTGCCCACCGACCACCGTAATCATATCTGAATCCTAACCTAAACCAAACTACAAGGCGGTTGTCACCCTTGCCAGATCTGAATCACCACCTGAATCCCCCCTAAACCCTCTCCGCCACATCCCCTCATTGAATCTGAACCACCATCCCCCTAATTTGGGGTTTTTAAACTGTTCATCAGCTAACAGATCATATATTGACCCACTTAGTTGGATAATCAAATCAGATCAATTGTTCAGCAAACAAGTAATATTATACTACCATCGCAACATTGAATATCCGATCTTATGCATTTAGAAACGCATCTGCGTTTTATCTTTCGAAGCCGTATTCACCACAACGATATCCTGCAAGTCAACATCAAATCAACACATCAATTAACAGGGAAAGAGAATGGGGATTTAGTGAGATGCTGATGATGGTGCGAAGGTGGAGGTGGAGATGAGGATTGTGGTGATGATGCGGTGATGGTGAAGGTGCGATGATGGTGATGCTGCGATGATGTTGATGATGCGGTGATGGAGGGGGTGGCCGGCAGTGGCAGGCGGTGGTGGCCGGCGTTGGTGGCCGGCGGTGGAGGCCAGCGGTGGAGGCCGACGGGGAGGCCAACGGTGGTCTTCACTTTGGAAGAGATGGGTGGGTTGGGTTTAAATATTTTGTTTTAAAGTAATTTACACAATGGTCCTTTTAATTTTTTAAAGTAAATTTGTACCATTTGATGTTAAAGACTAAAATACCCTTAATTTAACGAAAAAATTAACGGAAGTTAGCCTTAATACCTAATGTCGTTACAATATTGAAAGCACAATAACTCATCTTGTTACTAAAAAGGTTAATACCCCAACCTGTGAATTACGTTAAACGACAGGGACTATTTGTGTAATTAACTCTAATATTTCTCATCAAGTTAAACAAATGATCACAACTTTAACTCGTTAGTACAATTAAATTAAAATACTAAAATCTCAAAACTCTAAACAAAATTCTTGTACTATAAGTATTCTTGTTATTACACAATAAAATATGAAGCTCTAACCTCACTTATCTTGACATTTGAAGTTTGAAGGCAAAGGAGAAAGAGGCAAAAGTGAAAGTAACAATGGGCCCCAACAGTTTCCGTTAGGAATCGGCTTCCTGCCGTCATGATTTTGACTCCCCCTCACGCTATTGACGTGTTACATTTCAAATAACGGATTCCGTTACGCCTATAAATTCATACCCCCAACACTCATACCCTCTCTCACATACACACACATACATACATAGACATAGACTCTATAATATATATATATATCAAGTGAAGTAGAGATTAAAATGAATGCGTGAAAGAGAAGTCACCATACAGAATCTCTGTTACTCCTTGTTTTTCTTCAGAGATTAATTGCACTTTAGTTGCTCTCAACTTCAACAATGGGAAACAAAGATCACATTTCTTCTACTTCAGCTCAATCCCAATCGCAATCGCAATCGCAATCGCAATCGCAATCGCAATCGCAATCGCAATCGCAATCGCAATCGCAATCGCAGATCGATAAGAACAGAGTTGAAGCTGTTCTTCACCTCCTCAGAAAACCTTCTCCTCTCACTCTCAAACAGGTTTCTATCAATCATCATATAATCAATCAATAGATCTATCCGTCTGTCTGTGTGTGTAGATTTCTGCATCTGCAACTCGATATAAGTAGTTAATTGAGTAATTCGTATACATTTTGTATACATTTTAAGGTTTGAGGTTTGAATTAGTCATTCTTTCGGTGTTTTTGTTATCATCTTCATCTGCTTGCTCACATACAGCGTGTATATGTGTTTGATTTCTGCATCTGTAGATGATAAGTTAATTCATATACATTTGCAGGAGAAATTTTGCAATGAAGCTTGCGTTGCGAGATTTCTGAAAGCCAAAGGAGATAGTGTGAAAAAGCTGCGAAACAACTGCGTGCTTCTCTCTCATGGAGAGATAATCTTGGTGTTGGTACGTGATAGATGATTTTGAATTTGAAAATTTGAAGAACAAATGTTTGCATGTTTGATTAAATAATTTCAAAATGTTGAACAAAATAAGAATCTGATATACAAAACATTCATCATATGCTTGTGATTATAATATCATTACACGTGATTTGTAATTATTTCACTGTAAAAGGACGATTTTACTTTTGATTTTTAACCACAGAGTAGTAATTGAATCTCCTCTTTTCATACATGCTTCTTTGGAAATCATGATATCTTCCTTTATTTGTGACACACCATGAGAATCTTGCTTTTTGGCTTTGAATTAATTGATCTATTAAAGGACTCAAAATACTGTCACATGATTAAAGTAATCTATCCAAAAATAAATACATGTAGTATTATTCATTTTACTTTCTCTTTAACTTTTAATATGTGATTTTAGTTTTGTCTCTAATGGTGATTTCCGAATCGTAGATAATCTAATCGCCGATGAGTTCTCCGGCGAGATAGCCGATGGCATGGCTTATGTAGCTGGTCACGATGACCGATCTCGACCTGTGGTGGTATATATCTTACTACTGTGTGTGTATATATATATATATATATATATATATATATATATATATATATTTGAACAACAAAAATTTTATTCATTCACCAAGGAGAAAAATACATTCTCTAGCAAGAGGCTAGATACAATAACGAGCCAATTACATCACCTTAACAACTATGTATTAAATTTCCTCCAATTATCTATATATATATTCTTGATATTGTCACAGATATATATGTGTATATATATATATATATATATATATATATACATATATATATATATATATATATATATATATATATATATATATATATATTCTTTTTGAGGTATTAAAAGTCTCACATAATTATGATCTACTCATGATATTGTCACAGATATTCCGAATCAAGCAAGATTATCTCAAAATTCGCTCACATAAGCAGTAAGTTGTTGATTACTCTTTAATGTTTAACATTTTAGTTAAAATTATTTACCTAATAAAATATTATCTTATTAGTTCTTTTTTTTTTCAAGAATGATTATATAGTCGCTTTTTTTTTTTTTTTTTTTTTTTTGTATCCAGCTCATTTCTGAGGTGGTTAGGTTTGAATTAACAAAAGTCATAAATAGTTATACAAATTCTGAAAAAAATTATTAAAAACCTAAAGTATGAAATCAAATGTTGTACTCAAGATATAATAATTTTCAAACTTGAAGAAATAGTTCTCACTGATTAATATAGTAAACCACACATTGACAAAAATGAGAGTAAAACCAAGAGAAAAGATGAAAGAAAATTTTGCAGTTTACCTACACACATTCACATTTTCCTCTCTTACTCTCTCTCTCTTTACACAAAAGACATACACACATATGTATACATACAAATGTGATGCATATATATAAATACATATATAAAAATAAAGACGAGCGGGAGGATGTAGATGTTACAAAGTTTAAATACATTATTTATTAACTCTGGTAGAGAATTAGATACTATTGAAAGTAAAGTTATAATTAGTACAATGTACACTTGTTTTTGATTTAAGTAAATTAAGCTTATTAAAACGATAGCTATATGTGTTTATATGGAACATACACTTCTCTATTTAAAATAAGTATTATTTTGAACATATGCTTATATCTACATGTCTATATAATGTAATATAATATATAATATATAACATGATATATATATGCGTAAATTGTATGCACTGTTAACATTAATATTTTATAATTGTATAGGTTCACCCGCTTGTTGGTTTTCACTTTGGAGGTAGCAATTCAAACAATGGCAAAATCTGTGGAGCAGTTCATTGTCTTATTTGACGCAAGTAAGTCTTTAGATCTGAATAAAACATACTTAACCCTTTGACGAATCATACGTAATTTAAAAACTAGATTCCGCCAACTTAATATTTAAACACTATTCTTCTCAATAGGTCAAACAAATTATTTTACATATTTGAAAATAGTATGACCTTAGAGCATTGACACTATCTTTTTTATTCTCATTCTTATATTTGTGCTAAAAATATATTTTTTTCTATTTCTCTTTCAGTTAAATAAGATTTTTTATATGTTTATTATTAATTGTTAACAAATTATTTTACATATTTGAAAATAGTATGACCTTAGAGCATTGACACTATCTTTTTATTCTCATTCTTATATTTGTGCTAAAAATATATTTTTTTTCTATTTCTCTTTCAGTTAAATAAGATTTTTTATATGTTTATTATTAATTTTATTTTTACTCCATTCACAACGTCTTTCAGAAATACTAAAAATTTATGAGGTTACATTATATTTTTTAAATATAAAGATAATCAATAACATTTTCTTTCTATTGTACTTACAAATATGAAATGAAAATCCTACTGTGATGTTCTTATAACCAATTTGGTTCATAGAATAAGAATCTTACACCATAATATTACTTATTTCTTAGTTTAAAGATATTTGAATAATGAAAGTGGATAGAGAACCGGAGGGGTAAAGATGTAAATTGGGAAGGGTATCCTCTAGACAAAACATGTAGATGAACTTTACGTCAGTTGCATGTTGGAAATTAATGTACATTCTTCCAACGTTGTCCTTCCCACAACCATCTTTTTCTCAGTCTGTAATGCTGCTTTGTCACAGTATATATCACGCCCATTCATTCCTTCATACTTGTATCTCTCTCTCATCTTTAAGTGACTTAATCACGCCTAACGACATACTTAATAATAATATATTCTTTTCTTCTGAAAAGCTTCTTACTGTTGTTATATGTTAATAATTTCTAGAAAGTAAGATGGTGGAAATTCTTTTTGATTTATATTAGGAGGATAAGTATGCCTTTTTTTAAAAAGTTGTATTAATATTTTCAATTCTCCCATTAAATCTAACTTTGAAGATGATTTATGTGTCGGAAAGCTGAAAAGATTTCTCAGACTTGTTTCAGAGTTTGCCGGAATTGACCCTACTGGCTTCTGCTCACATGAGTAATTTAAGCTAGCATAGTTCTTTCTTTTTCGGGTAAATAATTATATTGATATAAGAAATAATTAATATTTTTAATTTATCAAATCAAAAATTATCATAACAAATTTGTAACTTTTCTATTGATATGTATCTTTCTAATCATAATTTTATTTTATTTTCGTTATTTTAACTGCTTTAAGTTTGGGAAAAAAACAAAAAACAAAACAAGGGTCCAAAAGGGACATTATTTGATCCAGAGGTGACTTTAATTGTCACTCGCAACTAATCATTTTAAAGTCATGACTTTTTGGTGGCCATTAATAATCTTGTTGACTATAGCTATCATGGATATTTGGTCCCAGACAACGTTAATAAGGACAACACTAGTGAATCGGAGTCCATCATCCTTTTACTTTTTATTTCAAAATATTAAACTCGTTACATTTCAAAATTCTTACCTACTTTAGTTGCAATCTTTTCTATAAAACCCTTAACAGTTATCATACAAAGTCTAGCATGTTAAAAAAATCATATTAATTTTTTTTATAAGAACAATAACCATCTAAAATGTAAAAAAAAAGAAAAAAAAATCAGCTTATAGATATTCGTCTTATTGGTCAACCATATAATTTTAACACTCGTCTACTTCTAAATTCATCTTCTACTACATGTTTGTATTTGAACCCTAATATTATTTAAAGAGTCTTTAATTATTAGCACCAGTCTACCAACTCAAATAACTAAACCCATCATAGTAAAAGAGAGTTTGTCAAAATAATCTTTTATCAACGGTGATAAAAGCAAATTATAATAGAAAATGAACTTAAAATAAATTAATATCATAACATTTTGATGGAACTAAACAAAATGATGAAGTATTGATGGTGTGTGAATGCAGGCTTTTTCAGGTCAGCTTCAGGGTTTATGAACATATTGGTGACAGCACTGAAGATCATAGGGGAGCACTATCCTGGTCGTCTACACAAAGCTTTTGTCATTGACCCTCCTTCTCTTTTTCCATATCTTTGGAAGGTATCACAATTAATTAACTAACATTTATTTTTCATTCTAAAAAACCATATGTATTTTTATCTATGATATTTAATTTTATGATTGAATTGTAGGGTGTCAAGGCATTTATCGAGTTATCATCAATCACCGCAACGGTGTCCTCACTTGACTATGATGATTTTCCTGACTTCAATCACTTCACTCCATACCCGCGAGCCTCATCCCTGCGCTTTAATCCTTCCTCGATACCATCTAAAGGTGCTAAAGTTGGTTCTTGCTCTTCTTCACGGTTTTCCTTTACTGTTGCCCACCATTTTGACTCGCTCAAACCTTGGTACCTCACTTTGACAGACAAACCGTCGTTCAAAGTGGGTACCACATCCGCACCTGTATTAGGGCCCGCCCTCATCTCACCTGTCAACGCTCGATCCTACTCATTTGCATCACCAACCGCAAGGAACATGAACACATTGAGGAAAAACTTTTTCCCATCAACCCCTTTACCACAAAAAACCCAAGTGATGGACCACTCGGGTGTCAACCACCCGAGAACCCCTAAACCGTCGTTCCTACACTCACCAGCACTCTTTTTCAAAAAAGAGTGCCACCTAAGCAAAACCGAAAAGGGTCGGGAATCATTTATTCCGTTCTTGAGATTCTACAGACAACCATACGATGAAATGATCTACAGATCGAAGATGAAGCCTCCACTTGGAGGGCTCATCTCGATTGTATCCCCACAAATCAGACGCCGCCACATGTCCGTGTCTCAACGATATTGATACAGAAGATCGAGTGGTACATATAAGATTTTACATTGACATATGACATCGACAATATCAAGTGTAATAATTTATATTATTATTATTATTATTATTATTATTATTATTAATAGTTTTGAATTCCTATGTGACAAGGCAAATCAATGTTGCTATTAATATGTGTGTTGTGCATTAATTGATTGTGTAGCGAGAAAAAAAGTTAAAAGAAATAGACGACGTGCAAAGTAAGTTGTGAGTAGGCGTGCAATGCAAATACAAATATTATTATGTGGAATGGGAAAATGCATGGTAGACGGCGTGGTCGAAACGGTGAACATATGCATTGGAAAACGTTTATTGTTTCCAAATAAAATAAGTTATTCAACAAGACGAAAGTCAAAATTTCTTTTGTTATTTTCTTATTGTTTTCATATTTATCTTGGTTCGAGTGTGTGTATATATACACACACACTAAAACTACATATCCTAAAATATTCATATATTTTTAATATTACATCAACGGACAGGATGACCGATAAGTGCTGATTTGTTGCTGTCACGTAGGTAATGAGTATGGTTACGTTCACACTCACTTAGAGGTGTGGTATCCAAAATGGTGTAGTACCCATGTTGCCGTGACCAACATTGTATTGAGCATTAAATTATTGTTAATATATGTTTGTTACACATTGTGTCTCATGTTTTAGAATGATGGACGTTTACCTTTGTTGCGGTCTCTCCATGTCAGCCGAATTAGCTTGTCTTCAACATTAATCTCGTCATCTGTGTCACTGAGATTTATTTGAGTTCGGAAGTCCGATTTGGTGAGGCTTACAATGGTCCAACAACCGCGGTACTCATCCACTTATGCCTCTTATTATCTCCCAAGCTTTGATACGAGGAAAAGACACACCCATCTTGTTATTGTATGCTTCTTGCGCCTTATTTTCAACCATGACATCACTTGCACCACTAGGTTACTTCTTATACTTTTGGTTGTTGTTCCCCTTAAACTTTGACACCTTTTGATTTAGGTCTTCAATAAAAGACGTCGGTTTATTGTTTCTTACAAAAAAAAAAATTAAGAAACTAAGAAATAGAAGTTGGTAAATAATACAAATTTAATTAGTAATCAAATTATTGTTTGAATAAATAAAAATTCTATTGTTGTGTCTTTGGAATTGTCGATCCAAGCTTTATCCAAGGATAGCTCCTTGTCTCTGCTCCACTTCTCATGACGGGTTTGTGCGATTGTCTCAAGTGATGATGTAGAAGGTTGTTTATTTGTGCTTTCTAGCTTTTGTTGTGAGTTGGGTTTGGAAACAACTACCAGGGCAGGTTGGGTCTCGAGCACGTAGCCAATATACGCTAGAAATGCATTCTTATTGGCAGAAGTACACAATTGTTGAACGGGTATGTGTTCCATTTGAGGGTGGTAACATTCGGTGTTGTCAAAAAATCTGGGATGTGTTTATATGGGTTGGATAAACAAGTTGGTTTGGATGAACGGGTTCCTCGGATTGGTTGTTCGGGTCCATGACGATTGTAGAAGATTTATACTTTGACTATGATATGTAGAAGATTTATACTTCCGGGAAACCTCATAATTAGTTTCATGAACATAACCATAATTCTTAAACTCAAAATTTCATTTATTAAACAACAAAAACATAAAAACTTAGTCAATAACCAAGTCATGTTTAGCTAAACTATTACATCACATGGTATTCAGATTAACATTCATAATCATAGAAAATCATTAAACAGGATGCAAGTCTTTTATTTGGGTACCTCTCCATGCCCAATCATCATCAACTCAACCAACCTTGGATTTACCTTACACGCACACTAAAAGTCAAAGTTGTTGAGTGAGATCTAGTTTTTTAATTCTAGAATAATAAGTCACAAGTCTATAGAAACTTTGAAGAATGATCACAGTAGAAAACTTTATTAATTATCATAACTTATCATGAGTAACATATAGTGATCATGCCATGCAATTAAGCGAGGCCATGAACTGCTAGCACTAAGCTAGCTATTATGATTGCTAGCATGAAGCAAGCTACCATGGTTTCTAGTATAAAGCAGCACAAAGCGGACATTTGATTGCTAGCATAAACAATGCTAGTGAATTGTTAGAATAAAGTAATCCTTTGATTTGTAAGCACAAAGCGGGCCTTTAAAATGTGAGCATTAAATAGACTTTTAAATTGTAAGCATAGAGCAGACCTTTGAATTGTTAGCACATATCAAACCTTTGAATGAAAGCACATAACAAGCCTTTGATTGCTAGCCCAAAACTAGACTTTGGGTAAAAGGATAATCACCTTAATATCCATTTTTAAAACCTTGACTTGATTTATAAATATAGGTATAACTAATCCATTAAACTTGAATTATAGATGGGCATATGGGTAAATATTCCAAGTAGCATGATAGCGGATGATGGTTATCTATTGCGCATGACCATTAGTCCATATGGGTGACTCTCAACCAATGTGGATAAGCAATGGTCTTTGTTGGCTAAGTACTGGGTTAATATGGACATGGTACATCAATGTGTGCAGGACCATTAAAGGGGTCAATGCAATAGTTTTACAAGAAGGAGAGACTTAGAACACTTAGCAGATCAAATAGAAATCCGGTTAGTATGAAACTATGAACACAAGTAATAAGAACAAAAACAAAAACACTTAAATATGATTTTCAAGAATGATGTATATTGCTCTCAAGTTCTCACAAGTGTTATAAAGCTTATCCAATGATACAGGTATTTGAGACACTTTATACTACATCCTATAGTCGGACATACTTTGAAGACCAGCTAAAAACACTAATCTAGGTAATAAGATCAATATAGAGTCAAACGGCAGATTGCCCTTTGACTAGTGACTATAACATGCCATAACTCACATCCTTATCTATTTCAAAAAGGATAAAAGTATAAGTGTAGAAAATTACAGACAAAATATCTTAATCTACAGTTTGATAAAAGTAAGGACTTTTCACCAACTCATATAAGTTTGCGAGTCTTTAGAAGTAGCAGTGAAAGTTGTTTAGCTTTTATCAAAAGGTGATTTAGAAAAAGCATGTCTTCTCTGTCTTCGGAAGAAATCAGTCTCTTGATTCGGAAGACTTTGTCTTTGAAGCTTCAGAAGACTTCATCTTTAGCTCGGAAGATTTGGTCTTTTGGCTTCGAAAGATTTGATACTTAGCATAATTCACAAAGTTATATCAAATCTTCCGAAGTACCTTCCTAGTACTTCACAAGCGCATGCTGAGAGTTCTTTGAGTTGTTCTTTGGTTGCATCAGCCTCTAAATATGATCCTTATCTATTTCAAAAGGATAAAAGTATAAGTGTAGAAATTACAGACAAAATATCTTAATCTACAGTTTGACAAAAAAGGACTTTTCACCAACTCATATAAGTTTGCGAGTCTTTAGAAGTAGAAGTGAAAAGTTGTTTAGCTTTATCAAACGGTGATTTAGAAAAAGCATGTCTTCTCTGTCTTCGGAAGAAATCAGTCTCTTGATTCGGAAGACTTTGTCTTTGAAGCTTCAGAAGACTTCATCTTTAGCTCGGAAGATTTGGTCTTTTGGCTTCGAAAGATTTGATACTTAGCATAATTCACAAAGTTATATCAAATCTTCCGAAGTACCTTCTAGTACTTCACAAGCGCATGCTGAGAGTTCTTTGAGTTGTTCTTTGGTTGCATCAGCCTCTAAATATGATCCTTACAAACTCCCCTAGGCTGATGCTACCAAAACTGAAGAGACATTTGATTCTTGATCTTCATCTGTTGACAGTCCTCATCAGAATCAAAACCATTCCCTTCATCATCAGTTGGTCAGGATTCCTCAAACTCTCAAAATATCTCCTCATGTCAAGAGATCATGCAGAGGAAGATCAAGAATGTTTTGCTAGAAGTAAATGTCTTGACCTCCTTGATTTCTAGTGACATACAATCTGTTTGGGTTAGTAGCAAACACTTAAGACAAGATGGGTCTCTCAGAAGCAAAAGGCTTTACTATAATTGGACTTTGTTGAGTAGCCTTTTGTTGAGCACCCTCAGGATGTTCTGACCCCTCATGAGGTGCAAAGTTGGATTCTTTAGACTTCTTCTTTTTCTTCTTGTCCCTTCTGATAGCCATCCTTTCCTCTTTTTATGTTTTAACTGAAGAGACTAGCTTGCATTACCAGATTGTTCTTGTTTGTCTTCCTTAGTTGGGTCCTTGTCCTTTACAGGTTCAGAAGGAGAAGGATCAGGACCCTACTGTGGATCAAAAGATGAAGTTGGCTGTGATGCAACACTAGGTCAAGGTTGTGTTGTCTCTTGTGGTTCAACCTTGACCTCAACTTCAGGTGCAACCTGACTCGGTGGAGAATGCAAGTCAACAAGCTAACCGTTTTTGATCTTTTGCTTAATCACTCTAATGTGCTCATCCATGGTGGATAGAGACATTAGACCAAGTCTCTTTTCGAAGAATCCATACAGCTTCAAGAAGCTTACCATCTTTTATCTATCAGCAGACTTTTTCAGATTTCTCTGATGGTGGCTCTTGACTTTGCAGCCTCTTAGCAGCGTTTTGCTCTTTTAACACTTGTTGCTTAAGCTGGTTGAGGCATTCAAACTTAATATATTCATATGACAAGAGAAGAAGTTATGCAGCCTGATAGGGACCTATGGCACTCAGGTAGGTTATCATATTTTGTCTGTCTTGTTCTCTACCTACTTTAGTTTGTTGCTCAGTAGCCACAGGCTCTTTCTCAGAGCTTTCCTGAACTAGGGAGAGAGTAGCAACTTTATAGTCTTGTCCTTCTTCTTTCATCCTTGATTTTGAGGAGCAATTCTGCATTCTCAGCCTCCTTTCTCTCCTTTGACAACTCATTATCAGCCAGTTCATTTAGTTCTTCTATGGAAAAAGGGACGAGTTTATCAATATTATAATTTCTTATCCTTAGATAGTTCAATCTGGATGCCCTTAACTCATCATCTTAAGTGTTTGGACTGGGGGCGGACCTGATTGCAGCTTTCATGAAGCCGGAGGTCTCACCTGAACTCTCTCCCCTTATCTTCCTCTTCCTTTCTCTTTCCTTATCCTCAATCTCCTCAGAGGTCATTCTCTTATTCCTTTTAAAACTCATAGGCCTGTGTGACTCAGGGTGGAGAGAGCTTTGTTCTTTATTGCTAGGTGCTGCACTTGAGCACTTGCTAGAGAGAGATTCTGAGACACCTTCACCAGCTGGTGCCTCAGTGAGGGTAATGGGTGCTAAAGTAGTTCTAGTCTCAAGGTTCACAGGCTCAACTACTGGGCCTTCACCCAAGATTTTCCATTCGAAGCTAATTTTAGGGTCCGCCTCAACAGCCAGTTGACCAACAGTCTTGCCCGCTAGCTTTTGTCTATATAATTTGGTTCTCCTCTTGAACTTTTTAAGCACCCTGTCTTGAATCCTATCAGCTAACCTTGTAGCTTGCCTGCTTTGACTTGGGTTGGCAAGTGGGAGGTCAACTATATAGGTCTCATAGTATCTCAGGTTTTAGAAGTTGAAAATTTCTCTGTCCCTGAGACCTAGCGATTACCAATGCTCTCCTTTCAATATCATACCTCCATCTTACTATTTGATTTTCACAAGATAAGATGGAGTAGGCATTACCCTTGGTATACCCTACTCAAACAAGCTTTGAATAAGTGAGTCCACATCAATATGGACCTGAGGAGGTTGGTGAGTATGGACAACTACAAGTGAGGGTGGTGAGTCCTCTATGTCCATACCCTGGGAAGAACTCCTAGGTTCAGTGATTGCAGGTAGAATTTTCTCCTCCTTTTTGGTAGAATCATCCCCTTGCACAGGGGAGCTAAGGGTTAGGTCCACCACATCTATTGGTTCTAGTGGGCCTGGTTGAGTTCGCTTTATAGGTCTTCCAGCTAACTTGCCATCGAGATCGTGATCTCAAGTTGCTGATTATTGACCCTAGCTCATCAGGCTGAGCATGAGGAACCTCATCACTGATCAAAGAAATGATGGGTGTGGTCTGCTCCTCAGGAGAAGTGGGAGCTCTAGTGTCCATTTCTTCCATCATGGGTGAGTGTATTGGGGCCTACACATCTTGAGTAGTGTCTGCAGGGGTTCGTTTGGATCTTCTTGAGTAGGTGAGGGTGATATGTGGATGTGTGGGTGGTGCAGATGTAGAAGGTGTGGGATCAACATTGGCTTGTGTTGCTAATTTATCACCTTAAACAATGAGATTTAACATATTTGGGACAAGGGCTATTTCTACCCCTGAGAAGTCAACAATGGACTTTCTCATTGTCTCAAAGATGTTGGGCTTTATCTGTCCCAGTTTAAGAGTGTTACCCATTTCCCTTAATTAGTGAGCCCAGTTCACAGTTAAGAATGTATTGAACAATCTAGGGAACATGTAATACTTTAAGGAGTTCAAGTTTTCAAGTTAGTTTGTATAAACAAATTGAGAGTACCTAAACTTGACCCCTTGAACCATTCCATGGACTATGTAAGATAAGTCCTCAAGAATTTGGTCCCAACCTCCACGCTTGTTGGATAGAGAATGGACGACCACATGGAGGAGATACTTTCGTTATGAGGAAACTTTATCCTTTTTGAAGGTTCTTACTGAGTAGTCCCCTTCATAACCCATCTACTGGAATGAATTGTTTACAACAAATTTTAAAAGAGAAAATTCTCCTTCTTCATCATCTAGCCTCATATAAGAGTTTTTGGTGGCTAGAGTGATGAAAATTGTCCTCCCTTGCATTGTGGAAGACAGTGCCTTGTCACCATCCAAGATGACCTCTTGTAGGTCGTCTAGAACTCCAGGATGGCTTGAGAGATCTAACAAATGATAGATATCTGAGAAACCTGGATCTTTCTCAAATGTTAACAGAGCAACTTGGTTGTGTTACATGTGTAACTGCATGAAAAATCAGGATGGCTTCAGGGACCAGGGTTGGCCATTTTAGAGTAGCTTCAAAGTGAAGTAAGGTAAAAACAAAGACGGCTTGTTGGAGAATTTAGGTTATGAACATTTGTAGATGAAGAAGAAAGTAAAAGAGGCAGAACCGTTAAAGTATATTTATATGAATTGGATTTGAGAAAAAGTTAATGTAAAAGGATAAACTTTAAAATCTGGATATCGGTCCCACCTCTGAAAAATTACCAGAAAGGTAGTTTTATTGGAAGTCAAAAATCTTCCGAAGGTAATTTGTCTTTGAAAGTTTTGAGAAAACTTCCGAAGCAAATTTGACTTCGGAAGATATTACTTAGCTTGATAAAAATTTGTTTCACAAGAAAAATACTTATAGTATTTTTTATTTCAGAGATATTTATTTTCGAAAGATATTGATTCTCAAAAGTTTTATTCAAGAGTGAACAAAGCTTCCGAGGCTTAATTGCTTTTGGAAGAAAATTATCCTTCAAAACATATAAGTACTTAAAAGATATCTAAGTTTCGGAAGATATATTAGAATTTCTTCCGAAGTTAAATGTCTTAGAAGTAGTTATTGGATTTGAAGAGATAATGTTCTTCCGAAGTCAACTTAATATGTTCCAAAAGAAAATATATCTTAAATTTTCAAAAATCTAAGGAATATAATTTTGAAAAATTTCTTCCAAAGTAAAGTGGACTTATATAGGTGATGACATAGACAACTTAAGACATAGATCTTAAAAATAATCTTGAGTTTAGTTCAAGAAAATCTACTCAAAGTTAATCATCCGAATAGCTGATACAAGATAGTTAAATCTCTGCTTATCAAAAGCATTTATGAAAAGATCAACATATTCTTCATTTGTGTTTACTTTAACTAGTTTTATCAGTCCTTTTTATAAATTATTTCTAATCAAATGATACCTGATGTTGATGTGTTTTGTCATTGAGTACTGCACATGATTATCTATAATAGAGATAACACTATTGTTGTCTATATGGATGGGAGTCTCTTTGCGGTTCAATCTATTGTCTAGCATCTGATTCTAAATCCAAAGAACTTGAGCACAGTAGCTTGCAGCAGCAATGTATTCGGCTTCAACAGTTGATGCAGACACATAGGATTGTTTCTTGCATTGCTATGAGATTATCCTTCCACCAAGAAATTGACATCCCTTAGATGTAGATTTTACAGTCATGTTGCAGCCACCATAGTTAGTATATATATAAGCATACAGATTAAAGTCAAATTCTTTGGATACCAAAGGCCTAGTTTGGGAGCACCTTTGAGATATCTGATAATTCTATTGGCAACAACCAGGTGTGACATCATGGGATTGGCTTGATATATTGCACAAATACATGTAGCAAACATGATATCAGGCCTGCTGGCTGTGAGGTACATGAGGGACCCAATCATAGCCCTGTAGAGATGTTCTTCAACAAACTCCCCTAAGATCAAGTTCTAGAGAGTGGTTTCTTGCTATGGGTGTCTTTGCAACCTTATACTCAGTCAAATGAAATCTAGTAAGTATGTCTTGTACATACTTTAACTGGTTTTGAAGATGCCATTGTTAACCTACTTCACTTGAATTCCTAGAAAGAAATTGAGTTCT
The DNA here is from genome assembly GCA_024085815.1 of Flaveria linearis. Classification (NCBI taxonomy): domain Eukaryota; kingdom Viridiplantae; phylum Streptophyta; class Magnoliopsida; order Asterales; family Asteraceae; genus Flaveria; species Flaveria linearis. The sequence goes on from CM044010.1 coordinate 32,647,974, forward strand.
CCCATGGCACTCATTTCAAATCTATTCTTCATCAGCTTCTCAAAGTCTTTATAGAGCCCGTAGTTGATCCAAAGATAATGTCATCTACATAAACTTGAATCAACATCAAGTCATTCTCTATTCCTTTAATGAATAGTGTTCCATCAATAGTACCCCTCTTGTAGCCATGCTAAACAAGGTACTGAGATAGTGTCTCATACCACTTTCTTGGAGCTTGGGGCAGCCCATAAAGATCTTTATCAAGATTGCAAACATAAGCAGGATTATCTGGGTCTGCAAAGATATGTATTTGTTTGACATGCATTTCCTTATCAATCACCCCATATAAGAAGGCACACATGACATCAAGTTGGTAGATGTTGAAATCCTTGGATGCAAGAAAAGCAAGGAATATCCTAACAGCTTCAAGTCTTGCTACTGGAGCAAAAATATCTGTATAGTTAATCGCCTCTTTTTATGTGTATCCTTAAGCAACTAGTCTTGCCTTGTTGTTGATGACAAGTCCTCTATCATCTTGATGACAAGTCCTCTACCGGAGCAAAAATATTGTGGTCTTCCCTTAAGGAAGACGACATAGGTTTTGAATCTTTTGCCTTTTGAACTGAAGAAGCTCCTCTTGTATCGTTTCAACCCAACTTTCATCCTTCAAAGCCTCATCAATCTTCTTAGGCTTAATTTGAGACAAGAAACAGGAGTGAAGACAAACATTTTTGTCATGAGTTTGCCCTCTTGTTCTCAGCCCTTTCTCAACATCTCCAATGATGTTTGTGGTGGGATGGGACTTGTGGATTCTCAATTGAGGAATCATAAAAGTTGGTTAGATAGATCTAAATTGGTAAATTTAAATTTGGTGATTGAGTATCACCCGCCACATCAGCACACTTATCAAAAGAAGCTTGATCCAATAAGTGTGTGACATCATTGATGTTGTTTTCCATGGAGCGGTTATCAGTATCAACACTTCTATGAAATACAATAACATTTATCAACACTTCTTTGGCTAGCACTCCCATATTATGCTAACCTATGTTTTATGCATCAACACTTCTATGAAACACAATAACATTTATCTTACGTCTCTTATAATTTTGTGAAAATTTTCAAATTGCCCATCTCAAATGCTTCCATGCCATGTGTTGAGATAACGCTCACTCCATTTATTAAATTAAGTGTTTAGAAACCAAACTAGATTGGCTAGTTTAACTTGTTCAACCATAAACCTCTAGTGCCACTAATCCGATTACCATATATTCGACCGACTTTATTGAACGGACGGTTATTCCCTAACTCGATGAATAATAGTTAAATCTTGTTTGGTCTTTTTGCTTGGACAATGTAGGATAGAAATAAATAATCATTAGTGGGTTGAAATTGTAGATGGTGAGTTATTTATACATCAACACTTGTACCAAATGCAATCACTATTTTCTAACACTTTTAATGAAATTATAAAATTGTCGATCTCAAATGTTTTATAAAGTAATGTGATATTTTTTCTAACTCTTAGAGAGTTGTCTTTAAGTAATTATATAATTAAGTTATAATTGGTACAAAAGAATCGTTGATGTCTTCCAAAATGACCTACCAAAGTTGTCTCTCTTGTAAATCTAATTTTTTTAGGATTTGAAGTTGAATGTAAAAACTAATGGATTCAACTGGTAAAATATAAATAGACTATTATAAACCAAATAACATAAATTTTTAAATTTTGAGAAAATGTTTCAAACTTAAACCCAACCACATAAACCAAAGATGAATCAGAAAAAATCAAAAAGGAAAAAAAATAAAATTTTAAAATTTTAACTGGAATTGATATTTTTCATGGATTTGCAAGACAAAGGATGCGCAAATCATGAGCTTATTTCCTCTCATGTCTATATATACTCGTTTATAGGTGTTGAACTATCATTTTGCTTTCTTGTTTAGCTAATGTGATATAGCAACACATGTATATTACTTTATGGAGAGATAAAGTTATAAATAATAAGTTGTTTATACATAATCACTTGTACCAAATGCAATAATATTTTTCTTAAGTGTCTTAAAGAAAACATTAATATTACATTGTTGTCCAAAGAGTATTATTATATAATAATGTGTGTGTATATATATAATGTAGAGGATTGGGGATTCTTTATAACTCACTCAATTAGGATTGATTATTAACTCACAGAGGCGGAGTCAATGTGACTGATACTTTTATGATCAAACTACGATTATAATTTTAGGCATTCGGATTACTCCGTCAACGTAAAGCATCATTAGTAAAAAATCATTTTCTACCAATGTCAATCAAAGTTGTTAAGAAAATAGGTCCTACAAAAGTATGTTTATTTAACAACTAGCCTATATACTCTTTTCACACAGAGTAAACAAATTATGATGTATATTAATGAAAATAATTTACAATTATTAATGATAAATCTTAACAGATTTCGGAAAAATCACGTCATATTAAATAAAAAAAGAGTAAATTACTATTTAGATCCCTGACCTTTCTCAAAAAACAACTAGTTGCATCCTTAAAGTTTAAAAACATCACTATGTCCCCTGACTTTTTATTTTTTCATCCACTTGCTCCTGAATACTAACACTGTTAGTATTTCTGTTAAATATGTTATGAAAATGCAAAACTACCCTTCAAAATTTAAAAAATAAAAAAAAAATATGAGACACACCCAACTTGACCATAAACACATTCTTCATCTCATCTTCACTTTCACCAAACACCTCTCACCAAACACATACAAACCCACTATCTCTCGCATCTATCCTTTACCACCACAACCACACCCAACCATCACCACTACCAGAACCACCATCACCATCACAAGTACCGCCATCTCCACAACACCACCACCAGAAACACACACTCCCTCTCTTATTGTATCTTTTCTCTGTCTCTCTATCATAGAGACACACACACACAGACTCTCTCTCATACTCTCTCATACATACAGCGGTGATGGGGCTGTGGGTGGTGGCGATCGGGGTTGTGGTGGTTGTGATGGGGGCTGTGGTGGGCGGCTAAGGGGGCTGTGGTGGTGGCGATGGCAGTTGTGGAGGTGGTGTTAGGGGTTGCGGTGGCGGCGTTGGGGGTTGTGGTGGAAATGTAGGGGAGGCTGCGGTGGCGGCTTAGGGGAAGCTGCGATAGGGTGAGGGGAAGTCGTGGTGGCGTTGATAGGAGGTTGTGGTGGATGTGGTGGTGACGGGAGGTTGTAGTTGCGGTGATGGGGAGCTTGAGGTGGTGGTGGCAGGCTGTGGTGGTAGAGCCCTGGAGGTGATGGTGGGTGGTTATGGTAGTGGGATGGATGTCTTGGTGGTGGTGATGGGATTGTGATAGTGGTGATTGAGATAAGGGAGATGAGAGAGAAGTTGTGATAGTTATTTTGGGAAAGTTTAGGAATGCAAATAGTAATTTACTCAAAAAATTAACAGATTTCGCAAACCAAGTGAGATTTTATCCTAAAATTCCGCCTTCTTTTTCAAATTAAAAAATCTAGATGATATGTAATGTGAGTGGGATTTTAGGAAACAATGTTGCCTTTTTAAAAAATAGACTTAATTACATGGGTGGTCCCTGTGGTTATGCCCGATTTCACTTTTGGTCCCTAACTCTTTGAAATTACAAGGTTGGTCCAAAACTTTGTAAAAACGTAACAACGATGGTCCCTGAAACGTATGTCCGTTAAGTTTTCCAGTTATTATTTTAAAAATGACTAAAATACCCTTGTGTCATTGTCTTCTCCAATTGATTCCAGCAGCCCTTTAACTCCGGCGACCTACCACTGTAACGAAACCCCCCATCTCCAGAGATGGTGACGTTTATGGCGATATTGGTTATAGAAGTTAAGCAGATTGAATCGCATTAACAACCATCAGATCTGATGCCGATGATGGAGTAGGGGTTGCTGGAGGTGAACGGTCGTCGGAGGTGGAGGGATGCCGGAGGTGGAAGTCGCCAGATGTGGAGGGTTGATGATGGATGTGGACGTCGTGGAGGTGGTTGAAGGTGGTGATGGTTGAAAGTTGAAGGTTGAAGGTGGTGGTGGTGGTTGAAGGTGGTGGTGGTGGTTGAAGGTGGTGGGGTATTGAAGGTTGAAGGTGGTGGGGAATTGAAGGTTGAAGGTGGTGGTGTTCATGGTGGTTGAAGGTTGAAGATGATGGTGGTTGAAGGTTGAGGGTGGTGGTGGTGGTGATGGTTGAAGGTGGTACTGGTGGTGACTGTGGTTGAAGATGGTGAGGGTGGTGGTTGATGAAGAATAAGAAAGTTGAAAAGGGGTATTTTTGTCTTTTCACACGCACTTAACAACAATATTATGTTCATCCGTTTCAGGGATCATTGTTGTTACGTTTTGCGTAAAGTTTTGGACCAACCTTGTAATTTTAAAGAGTTAGGGATCAAAAGTGAAATCGGGACTAATCACATGGATCACCCGTGTGATTAAGTCTAAAAAATAATTTAAATCTCGATTTCAAAGTTCCATTTAAAAGTATACCAGATCTCTAACTTCTTTCCATAAACTCAAATAAAATAGAAAAAAAAACGTTAAATATTATTTCAAACAAATATATATTAAAATTCAAAACTTATTTATTGTATATTTCTTTCTTATTTATACTTTTGTAGTTAAAGAATGATTAAAAAATCTCACCCCTTTAAAAACATATAAGTTTAAAATATAATAAACTCTTTCCCACATAACTATTAAAAAATAACTAATAAACAACCATAAATTGTAAGAGAAATATTTAAATACAAAGTTTACTAAACTAAAAAGTGTAAGAAATAATCTCAACAATTAATGTTTTTAATCAATGTTTGAGATCAATGTAACAATTTTGTTAGAGGGTTATTTTAAAAATAGCCACTTTTGTTGATTTTTTGCAAGTTTCTCCCATTTTTTAAAAGTTCATAACTTTTATGTACAACATTATTTTTTTATAAAAATTACATCATGATTGCATTTTATCTTTAAAACGAGGGTAGTATTTTTATATAAAAAGATAATAATTTTTTTTATGTTTTTAAGATCATATCTCGTCATTATGTATTTAGTGTAGTTTTATTGTTTCTTTTTATTAGCTATTGTGTTTTCTTGAATACTATTATGTTTTTTGATAATGATGAATTTAATAATAATATAATATTGGAATAATATTATTGTGTATCTTTAATATATATAATTTAATAATAAATTAACAACTAATTAATATAATACATTAAAAACAATGATAAAATAACATAATGTCTCATTGTATCTATTGATTATCATTATGTTATCTTAAACATCTGAGTTTTAAAAAATACATTAGTTAGATAGCATCATTGTATACTTCTAATTATAAAATATAATGATTGACAACAACAAATTTATATAAACTAGAAAAATATGACAAAAATAATACATTTGTTATATACAACATATAAGTTTTGAAAAACATATTGTTAAATTATATTAAGTTGATGTTATTATACGAAGTGTATTTTTTCTAAAAGTGTGAAAAGACACAACGGTGTTAAAAAGTCACAAAAAAATTATATCTCACAATCTAAATCGAATTTCAAAAAATTACTTAGGAGTCTCTGTTCCTCTCGTCGTCCTCTTTCAGAAAAAAATAAAAAAAAAAAAATTTCATTGTGTCTATTTATGACACAATAATATCATTGTGTATTTCATAATGACAAATGACATCATCGTGTCTTTCATAAATGACACAATAAAAAATTTTTTATTTTTTTAATTTTTTGTTTAGTTTTTTCTTAATGAGGGCGGCCAGGGAAGAAAAACTCGGAATTACTTTTCTAAAATTCGATTTAGATTGTGAGATATAATTTTTTGTGATTTTTTTAACTCATTGTGTCTTCTCACACTTTGTAGCAAAAATACACTTTTTATTTGAACCTTTTTCATTATATTATTATGTATTTCTAATTACAAAACATAATGATAGATAAAAAGTCTATATAATCTATAGAATCAATGACAAAATAACACAAAATAATATAAACGTAAAACATAATTATTAATACATATAACAAATGATATAAAATATATGACACAATAAACGTATATTACACAATTAACTTACGTATTTACAGAATGACTAAAATGACATCCTATTTAAGATAATAGAACGACACGTGTCAAGCTCATAATTTTTTTAAACTTTTTAGATTATATCCTCTTTGTAGTATAACCCTTCCCAAATTTTAAAGAACATAAATTTAGACATTTTAAATATTGTGGCAATAACTTTAAAAAACATTTTCGTCAATAAACCAAAAAAAGATTATATATTATAAATTAAAAAATTTAATATAATTAAAATATCTACAATTTAAAAAGTTTGAAAACCCCAACAAAGTTCAAAATATTATTTATTATATATATATATATATATATTCCTGATTTTAAAATAATTTATATGATTTTATTAATTTCTTTTCAAAAATATTTTTTCTATTAGAAAGTAAAATGGGAGGATATATTTAAAAAGTTGAGGACAAGATTTAGAACCTTATTTTGGTCCATGGTTAATTTAGTAAAAAAATCAAAATTTGTTTTAATAATTTAAATTGGAGGAGATATTTAAAATTTGGTGGCCAGATATTTAAAAAGCACCAGAGAATGTCAAGTGACACAAATATACTTTAATATTATTTAAGTGCCCCAAATGTTTGTTTTTATTATATACTAGTTTTACTTAGGGTGTTCAAATTCGGTTATTCAAATTCAGATATTCGAAATTCGGATATTCGAATTTCAGTTATCCGAAAATTTTAAATAGCGGACTAGACTGTCCGAATCGGTATCCGAATGGATATCTGAATTCTACGAAAATGTATTATTTAATATTTTTTATAAAAAGTTCAACATTTTATATTAAGATATTTTCAGATATTCGAAGCTTTTAAATAGTATTCGAAACTATTCAAACTTTCTAATTAATATTTATTATTTAATAATTTCTAGAAAAATATTTTGGATAATTCAGATTTCTAAATATCCAAAATCCTCAAAATCATCATCCAAATCTGAAGCCGAAATTTTGGATATCCGAAATTTTGAATATTTCAGATTGGGATTTTTGGGTATTTTTGATTTGGTTTCGGATTCAGATAGATTTGAACACCCCTAGTTTTAGGAACCCGTGTATTACACATGTTGAATAAATAAGATATTAAATAATAAAATTTTTATTATAAAAGGATATTATATACTGTCTATATATATATATATATATATATTTTCTAAGGGACCGAAGGTCTCAGGTTCGATCCGTGGAAACGGCCTCCCCACAAAATGTGGGGGAAAGACCGCGTACATCTTCCCTTAAATGGGACGGACCCTCCCTGGACCCTGCGAAACGCGGGAGCTCTTTGCAGCACCAGGTACGCCCTTTTTTTATATATATATATCTTTCTAGTATAATACAAAAATAGTAATGATAGACACATGTTAGCGTTACATTTATACTTATTAATTTTTTTCGGGTTCTCTCCTATTTACTAATCACACAATAATATTATTTAATTTCTTTATTATACTAAAAGTTTTTTAAATAAATTAAGAGTTCTTGTCATTAATACTATTTCTAAAGAAACAAACTTTTTAAAATATTTTTTTCAAAACATCAAACTTTTTAAAAATACATAATATATTATAATGGTGTTTTTAAAAAGTAAAATTCTATAAACTAAAAATAATTAAAATTTGGAAGTTATACTCATAAAAAGTTTTAAAAAGTTTATTTTAAAACAAAATGTATAGTTTTAAAAACTAAATTTTAGAAAACAAAAGATAAGAAAGTTTATATTATTATTTTATTACTTATAATCACACTAATACATAATTTCAATTATAACTTATCTTAAAATTTTACGGTATGAATTATTTATGATTATTTATATTTAGGAATAAAATATACTAAAAACACCAATCACATGCTAACACGTAAAAGTGATTGCAATAAAGATTGCGATGTACAAAAGTTTGTATAAAGATAACGTTTAAGATACAAAACCATTATTATATAAACTGATGTGGCCACAATGGTATCTTTAACAAATGTTTGCAAGAGTATTTCTAAATGATTAACTAAACTTTAAGATACAAATAATATAACAAATCACCTACAGATATTGTTTTCTGAAGACAAAGACGAATTATTTTATCAAAGTCGGTATATTATTCTTTCGAAAATCCAACTCTGGTTAAAGGTTTCGAAAGAAAAACTCAGGGTACTTCATTTCAATGATAATTTATAATGATTATTTGGTTTGACTTTTATGTTGTATTTATTCTTTTACCAAAAGTGAAAAAAAATCTTAATATATTAATATTTTGAACAAAAAGTGTCTGACATTAACTGAGAAAAATAGTATAGTAAGGTTGGTTTTGAGTATTTAAAAATCGGTGGGTAAATTGAATAAATATATAGGAAATTTGTGTAACATAGTCGTTGTAAGTATTTGGTAGATGGCAGAGGGTAAGTAGGAATATGTGTCGTGTGCTGTTTTTGTATTTGGTATATGGAGGTTGTCACACCCGTTTCTACTTGTCTTTTATTCATTGAAATTTGAGACCAATTCCATAACCCCGTAAATTATTTAATTGTTTATATTTTGTCAATAACTTGATCGAATTTATACTACTTTATTCAGTTTACTTACGTTGGTGAATACACATGTAAATAAAGCTGTGAGCGATTTCACTGAAATGTGTATGTTTACAAGATCTAGAAATAAAAAATACACAGAAAATACAAACATAGTAGCTATTAAACAAAGTGAAATAAAAACAAAATGAAATTTTCAAAAATCTCAAAAGTTCTCGTATTCTTCTAGTTTTCGCATAATAGCACCTAGCTTCTTCAACAGTTCCCCATGACAACTCAACACATAGTTTTTGCACCTTTCCATAAGTTCTCACTCATGGTCTTAGTTTTCACACTTTTTTTTTTTTTGTAAATCAACTTTCATAAAAACAAAAACCGCAAAGGGTCCTCAAAGCAAGGACCCCCGGGCAACAAACGGATTACATCACATCCAACGGAAAAGAACACTACTGTTTCCAATCGACATGTTTAATTCTAGATCTATGACGGAACCAAAAGAAAGACGTCAACTTGATGCTTTCCACCACTTCTACCGGCCTTCTAGACTTGTTGGAGAAAATTCTTTCATTTCTTTCGATCCATATCAGCCACAAACTAGTGTATATAATACCACGGAGCACAAACCTTTTAGGAATCGGAAGGGAATCAATATCAGCGAGCTTCACAATATCCGCAACATCACAGATAAAATAAGACTCAAGCGACACCAAGCACTTAGTCTATTCCAAATTTCTGAAGCGAATAAACACCCTGAGAGAAGGTGCATAGCAGTTTCCGAAACCGTTTAGCAAAAGACACAAGAATGTTGCTGAATATGGACACCTCTCTTCAATAATTCTGCCCCTGTAGGAAGCCGATTACGGATTGTTCTCCACACCATCACTTTACATTTTAGAGGAACCCAAACCTTCCAATCGATGGTTAGAGAAGGAGCCGAATGAGACGCCTTATGCAGGATTTTTTTTGCCGACCGAACAGAAAAATATTGCTAGAATCTCCCTTCCAAACCCATTTGTCTATACCTCCCATCAGCTGAAACCCAAATAAATCATCCAGAAGGTGGAACAACTCGGAAATCTCGTCATGTGAAGCCAGGTCAGACCTCCAATCCCAGCTGGACGTAAGTGTACCATTAACCATCTTTAGCCGATTACCAACATTAACCCATTTGTTGCGTTCAAGTCTGAATAGGTTAGGGTAACTGATCTTTAAAGGTTCCTCCCTTAACCATATGTCATTCCAAAATGAAATGGTAGACCCATCTCCAACAGTCCTGGTGAAATAATTCTGTAACGACAGGCCATTTGGAAGTCTTATATCTGCGATTTTGACAATATTTTTCCACGTTCTACTAGCCGTTGAAGAGCAAGGAAGAGAATGCCAAGTTCAGGACGATCCGTTGCACGCTAGCACAATCTTTTTCCACAAAGTATTCGATTCATTTTTAAAACGCCACGACCACTTTAATAGGAGAGCTTCGTTCACATGTTGTAGATTTGAGACGCCTAGCCCACCCTCCTCTTTTGTCATTGTGATGACGTCCCAAGCGACCCACGCAATTTTCCTCTCGTTACTACAACCGGCCCATAAAAAATGTCGCATGATGGCTTCTATTTTATCAATCACCGTTTTGGGGGCTTTATACAACGATAAATAATATATAGGTAAGCTTTCAAGGACCGATTTGATGAGAATTAATCGACCACCAATAGAAAGACACCTAGCTTTCCAAGTAGCGAGCCTGTTTTTTTATCACATCTAGAACCGGATCCCAATTACAAATCCGAGACATAGAAGCACCTACTTGAATCCCAAGATAAACCAACGGAAAGGACCCCCTTCGACAACCCAACACTTCCATCATCTCATCCACCTCCTCGTCATCAGTACCAATCCCGTACAGGTTAGATTTAGAAATATTTATACGAAGCCCTGAACATAGGTGGAAAACGAAGAATCCTGGCCGTACTTTGGAGGTTTGGTTTAGAGCATTCCCCCAAAATTAATGCGTCATCTGCATAAAAAAGATGTGTTATGTCTGACTCGATATCAGTCAATCGGATCCCTTTAAGATCTCCCAACTCCTTAGCTTTCTTTAACAAACAAGATAACGCCTCCATGACAAAGAGAAAAAGAAAAGGAGATATGGGATCACCCTGTCTCAATCCCTTTTCATATTTAAATTCAAAGGTTGGAGAGCCATTAACAAGAACAGAAGCTCTATTAGAAATAAGAATACCCTTGATCCACGAACACCATAAAGAGGGAAAGCCCATTTGCTCCATAACCGAAATTAAGAAATTCCAGTTAACATTATCACAAGCCTTCTCAAAATCGATTTTTAATACAAAAGCCTTTCTCCTTTTTTAAGCCAATCTAAAAGCTCATTAATCATAAGAGGGCCATCAAGAATGAAACGACCAGAAATAAACGCCGATTGAGATTCCGAAATCACCTGACCCATAACTTTTTAAGGCGATTAGCTAAGATTTTAGAGATAACCTTGCTAATCATCCCAATAAGAGTTATCGGTCTATAATCTCTAAGACCCAAAGGAGTTTTAACCTTAGGAATTAAGGTGATGAACGATGAAGCACATCCCGGGTTAATGAGGCCAGAGTCATAAAATTCTGTCAGGATACGAACGAAATCATCTTCTAATAAGTCCCAAAAACGCTTGACAAAACGGAAGTTGTACCCATCGGGGCCCGGAGCCTTATTCGAACCACACTCAAATGTCGCTTCTTTAATTTCTTGTTTAGAAAACGGGGAGATTAACGTCACCTTGTCGTCCTGTGAAATGGTCTTCAAACCTGGACAATTGAGCCGGGGGCGATTATGAAAATCTTCCTTAAAATGTTTTCTAAAAAATCCCAACACTTCTTTTTTAACCAAAGCAGGTTTAGATACCCACTCCCCTTCAATGGTTAACCCGGGAATCCCGTTTCTGGCTTTCCTACCGTTTACCACATTATGGAAAAAATTAGAATTCTCATCCCCCAGCGACGCCCATTTCATCCGGGATCTTTGTTTCAAGTCACGAGCCCTGTATAATTGTATCTCTTCTAAACATTTGGAACATTCCGACCACACCCAGAATTCCTCTTCTTCCAATTCTTTTTGCTCCATGATTTGTTCCATTTTTTCATTGTCTTCACGAAGGCGCATCTCTGTCTCTTTTTCGGACCAACTCCACTGTCTATACCACTCACTAAGACATCCCCGTAACTTCTTAAGTTTGTGCATCAGATTCAAATCACTATGACCTTCATTTGACCAACTTGAAAATACCGAGCGAATAATATCTTCACAACCAGGTTTCTCCAGCCAAGAATCAAACCACCTGAAGGCTTAGCACCAAAATTAGTGTCAACAATAGAAAAAATAATTGGAGAATGGTCCAAAAGATCTTTTTTTCAAGGCTCGAACACAAACATTTGGCCATTTATTAAAGACCCCGTCACAAACAAGAATCTGTCAATCCTGCTCAATTTACATTGACCTCTACGAATAGTAAGACAAGTGTATTTCATGCCTTTTAATTGATACTCGCGCAAGCCTGCCTCCTCAATGAAATTACTGAAATCTCTAGCACATACTGGGTCAAAGTTTGAATTTTTCCTTTCTTCTCTGTCGCAAACGACATTAAAATCCCCGAAAATAATCCACCAACCCTCTTTAGAATGCATAAAACTGACGATACGCGCCCAAAGGTTTCTTTTATCCCGGGTATTTTGTGGCGCGTACACATTACACACATTAAGCCTTATCATCCCATCTGTAAGAGTGCCCGAAACACACAAAAAATTCTTTTCTTTAAAAACAGAATCTTTAGAAAACATTTTCGGGTCCCATATGCTTACTAGACCACCGGAGTTTCCATCCGCTTCAACATAATCATAATCTGCTCCCGGCCCTCCCCAATAATTGGAAATAACCCCAGAATTCACTATACCACACATAGTTTCTTGTAGCCCCAAAAACGAAACACCACAATCAACTTTAATTTTATTAATCCAACCTGCCTTACCCGAACCCCCAATTCCCCGAATGTTAATGGATAAACAATTCATCGCTTACCCCTTTGTAATCCTTCTTGAATGATAGAATCGCGCACCAACTCTTGACAATTGTTGAGATTAGCCCCCAGTTTCGCTCCCAAGACGATAGTTTGTAAGACTTCTTGATTTCTGAATTGTTCCGTTTCTTCAATAGTCGGGACATGAGGCATCTGCGTTTCTGGGATATTATCTTCATGGTGTTCCTGACCGACTTCCCTTGATGATATTGTACTTCTCCCAACAGGTTGATAATTAAGATCAAACCTGGTAGGCTCCCTCCCCTTATGGTCCAATTCCTTATTGTTCAAGCCCAATAATTCGTCTAGACCAAAGAGGTCATCATTCTTAGCCCGTTTTGTGATTTTAAGACTTTCCTGGCTGCTAACATACCCTATGCTGGGCCGGTCCACTTCCCATTTTTTTACTTTTTTCCTTTTGTTAATATTATCAATCGTATGGGGCCCAATAACTTCAACATTCTCTTCAAAATTAAAATTCTCTCCAGAAATAAATGTAGCATTAATTCCATGGTCATCAATTGCTTCATCATTACCAATAATAGGTGTAGAAGACTAATCAAGGCTCGGCAAAACAACTTGTGCGAAAACCTGATCCACGCGAAAAGCAGATGTCACGCGAGAAGCAGACCACGTGACAAAGGACTCCACGCGACATTCATGTCCCGCGCGAAAGGAAGCTGTGCGAAAAGCCAGTCGCGCGAGAACTGCTGTTTTAGTATAAATAGTTTCGTTTTCGTTTTGTAATGCAGCTTTTGTTCATTTTACCATATCAGTGCTGTGCGAAATCACACAAGACCTGTTCTAGGTTGTGTTATCATTTTGTGATCAATTCAATCTTCTTTCACTCCAATCTTGTTTACATTCCGCATTCACAAGATTGAGATCGTGTGTTTATTGTTCTTTCTGGGAGATTTCAAAGTCTTACAACTGGTATCAGAGCTTTAGGCTCTAGAACCACGATTTGGAGAAGATTTGGATTGTTTTTTACTCATTTTTGAAGACATTCATCATTGATCACTTGAGATTCATATATGGTGATGTTATGCTGCTCGAATTGTGAGAATTTAGACTGATTTGGACTGAATTAGTGGACTTTAGTTGATTTAATCATAAATAAGCTTAAAATTAAACTAAATTCATTAAAATTGGATTAAAATGAGTATAATCAGACATATTCAATGATTTGGAGGTAATTCTAGCTTGAACAAACTGTTGGAGATTTGATTCTGCACGAAATTGGAAGATTTTCGCTTGAACTGTGAGTTTTCGCGTGCGAAAAAGTGTGTTTTCGCTCAGACAGTTATTTCACCTTTTTATGCGATTTCACGTGAAAAGGTAAATAGGAAATTTCGCACGAGTCAATATTCTCACGCGAAAAGGTTAGCCGCGCGAAAGCAGTTTTCGCACAATTGTTTCTGTCGCACGAAAATTCTGATTCTGACTTTCTGATCAACATGGCTTCAACAACTCCGAATTTAAAGCATCTTACTGCTTCACTTCATCTAGACACGGAAATTGGTACTGGTAACAAGCCACCAAGACTTCTCTGTGAAGACGATTATGCTGATTTGGCTTTCCGATTTGAGAAACATGTTCTCTACACGGAACCTAAGATGTGGAGGTCTATTCAGTATGGTCCTTACATTCCGTTGTACAAAAATGATAAAGGAGAAATGGTACAGAAACCTGAACACTTGTGGGATGAAGATGACATTAAGAGGTTGGAACTGGATGATAAAGCTTATGCTGCCATCACTATGGCATTGACTACTGAGATTTCACAAAAGTTTCAAGAGTTCAGAGGTGCAAAGGTGTTATGGGATGCTCTTGAATCTCAGATCATGGGCAACAAAGATATGAGGGAAAGCAAAAAGGATATGTTGAATCAAGAATTCAACATGTTCAATCATATAGTTGGTGAAGAGTTGGAAGCTCAGATTGCCAGGTTTGTTAGACTGGTAACGAAAATGAAGAGTGCGGGTATTACTCTGGAACACATCACTGTGAACAAGAAGCTGCTAAATTCACTTCCATACAGTTGGAATAACAACTGTACATTGATCAAGAGAACCAAAGACTTGTATACTCTTCAGTTGACTGATCTCATTTCAACTATCAAGTCTTATGCGATGGTCGATAAGCAGCGAGCTGCTAATCATCTCAGTTCTCTGGGTGCTGAAGGAACTACTCTCTATGCAAAGATGGCTAGTAATCCGAATTACTATGTCAGTTATACACAAATGTGTCAGCAACAACAATCTGGAGGTGCATCATCTTCTTATATGCAACCAGCAGTAAACCATCAAGTTCATGTTCCAGCTGCTCAACACTATTCCCCCATCATCCATCAACAAGTTCCTCAATCTCAAGATTCTCATAGTGGTCAACATGCTTATGTTACTACCACTAATCAATCAAAGCAGACTGTCCAGATTGCGGAGGAGCATCTTGCCCTTTTCACCACTTTCATGTCGAGTTATGAAGCTTTCATGGCTGGTAGACTCACTGCTCCTAATGTCTTGGTTGATGATCTTCAACAAGTCAATCCCGATGATGTTGAAGAGAATGACATCAAGTATCAAATGGCCATGGTAGTTTACAGGGCGAAGAATTTTGCTAGACGAACCGGGAGAAAAATGTTTGGTGTTAACAACTCGAGCAAGATCGTTTTGACAAGTCTAACCTGAGATGTTACAGCTGTGACAAACCAGGTCATTTCGCTAGAGAATGTACTGAGCCAAAGACTGGTCAAACTGAAGGCCCTAAAAGATGGTGACTATAGAGATTGAGTCGAAGAAAGACAAGGCTAGCACTTCGGGTGGTACTAAAGCATTGGTTTCACAAACTAATGCTGAATATGACTGGTCTGATCAAATGGAAGCCCTTGATCTAACATTGTCTACTGCATTCATTGCAAAGATTGTTCCTGAACCAGAAGAAGAAGAAAATTTATTTGCTGAGTTCATTTCTGATGACTTGATGGAAGGATTGTTTGCTGAAAGAGAAGAAGTGAAGGTGGAAGTTGAGAAAGAAAATGAGGAAGTTGAAGAAGTGAAGGTGAAGGTTGAAGAAATGAAGGAGAATGTTGAAGAAGAAAAAGGGACAGTTGTGAAGAAAGATCAGGTTAAGAAGGATGCTAAGGAAAAGATTGTGATTGAAGAGTACACTGTCGAGCCTCCAGTCAAAAGCCAATGTAATAATCCAAAGACTGTTGACGTTGCTCCAGTGGAAGAACAAGCTGCTGAAATGAAAGCATTCATGGTTAAGAAGGTTGAGGAAACAGAAGGGGAAACTTCTGAACCCAAGGTATATGATGATTTGTGCAAAAATTTATGTGTTGAGAAAGTTCAAAAATATAGAGTTCACAATGAGAGCCTGATAATGGAAGTTGAAAAACTTCAGTATCAAGCTCGAAAACACAAGTCAAATGAAAAGATTTTTGAAGAAAAACTTGAAGGTTTAAATAAAACAATTTATAATCTACAACTAAATCTTTATGATAAAGAATGTACAAATAATAATTTGACAAATAGAAACAATGAACTCGCTTTAGAAATTAATAGACTCAACAGTGAACTAGCCACGGCTAAATTGACTGTTGAGAAATTTGAACTTTCATCAACAATGGTTGAAGGAATAATCAAGTCACAAATGACACAGAAGATTAAAGGAGGAAAATGCGGTGTTGGATTTTCTAATATTGCTCCTCCAATTAATCATGATTATTCATGTTTACCATCATCTGATGTCATTTCTGATTCTGATATGGTCTATGGGATTGGTTTCTCTCCATCTCAAGACTTAAAATCTTCAGTCAAAGTAAATCTATCTGTTGATCCTATTATAATAACCAAACCTAAACAATCAACTAAAAATTTTTGTGCAGATAAATTGAAGGTGGATGGGTTAGTTGAAGATTGGGAGAGTGAAAGTATGGGAGAAAATGAGAGTGACTGTTTGAACAATAAGAATGTAAATGTTTTACGATCTGCTTGTAAACAAACTTTATCTGGAAATGAAAAGGTGGTTGATTTGAATGAGATTAAATCAATAGTAAATGTAATTTGAATGCAAATCAAAGGCAAATCAGAAAGAAAAAATTGAAAAAGATTTTAAAAGTAGATTTGTTTCTAAAGGTTTAATTGAAAATGAAGAACATATTTTTAAAGAAACGAATTATCGATTCTTTAAAAATAAACTTCATTATAATGCTAACCTTGTGAATCAAGATATTTGTAGCCCAGATTTGCAAGTGAATGATTCTTCTGCATTCAATCTGAAAATTCAAAAGCCTGGTCCTTCTCCAGCATCAATCCGAATATCCAAGCCTAGTCCTTCTCCAGCACCAATCCGTATATCTAAGTCTGGTCCACCTCCAGCAAATTCAAAGTCTGGTCCTACTCCAGCAGAATCTAAGACTGGTCCTATTCCAGCACCACCAATTCCAAAAGTCACAACTGCCAAATCTCAAATCAAAAGTGGTCATAATTCATCTATTTCCTCGAATCTGCAAAAGATGAACTTGCACTTATCAAATGAGGCAAAGATTCGAGAGACTGTGAAGAATTTTAAACCAAAGAGTCAATCTGACTTTGGTTTTT
This sequence comes from Flaveria linearis, assembly GCA_024085815.1. Taxonomy (NCBI): domain Eukaryota; kingdom Viridiplantae; phylum Streptophyta; class Magnoliopsida; order Asterales; family Asteraceae; genus Flaveria; species Flaveria linearis. The sequence continues at coordinate 32,665,278 of CM044010.1, forward strand.
ATGACAATTTTCATAAAATTGTCCTTTTCGACAGAAATCATTAAGCAAACAACGATTTCATAATTCTATTGCTCATAATAGAAAATTGTTTTTCACTCGTGGAAATTTTCGAATAATATGAAATTAAAGGTTGTTAATGATTTTAATGTCAAACGGGATAATAATTTGACTAATGATGTAAAAGAACACAACAAGTTGAAAAGCGTAAATGAAAAACTGATGTGCAAACCAAATATAATAATATCAAATCATTTTGTCTTGTTGCAACTCATAATATCCTCAAGTCATGTTTGACTTGGGTACCAAAAGCTAATTAATTTTGTTACTAATGCAGGGACAACCGCAAAAGGCTATTGAAAGTCTGTGACAAGATGTTCAGTCATATAACGGAGGAAGAGTGATTTTCGCGGGAGACAAAGGAGGACGTATAACCAAGCGTGGTACAGTTGCAAATGGTGTCCTTAGCTTTGAAAATGTTAATTTTGTTGAGGAATTAAAACATAACCTGTTAAGTGTGTCTCAAATCTGTGACAAACAATATTCTACACACTTTACTAACAGAGAATGCTTAATCTTAAAACCGGGTTTTGTTGTTCCAGATGAATGGATTTTGATGAGGACTCCGAGAGACAATGACACATATCTTCTTGATATGCATTGTTCTAATTCTTTGGTAACAGCTTCTTGCTTACTATCCAAAGCCTCGGAGAATGATTCCATGTTATGGCATCGTCGGTTAGGACATGTCAATCTTAAAAACATGAATAAACTTGTACGTGGAAATCATGTTATTGGTTTACCTGAAAAAGAATTTCAATTAAATGAACATTGTTTGTCATGTTCTAAGGGTAAACAACATAAACTTCCTCACAAACCAATTGCACACAACTCAGTCGAATCAATCTTACAACTCTTACACATGGATCTTTTTGGTCCAGTGAGTGTTTTAAGTTTAGGTCGAAGATCTTACTGTCTGGTTGTTAATGATGACTTTTCTAGATTTACTTGGGTGTTTTTCTTAGCATCTAAGGATGAAACTCCACACCTTTTGATCAAGTTCATTACTTTGGTGGAGAATCAGACAGAGAAAAAGGTAAAATGCATCCAAAGTGACAATGGAACAGAGTTTTGCAATCAAACTCTGAATGAGTTTTGTGAATCAAAGGGAATTGCTAGACAATTTAGTGCTGCTGGCACACCACAACAGAACGGGGTTGCAAAAAGAAGGAATAGAACATTGATTGAAGCTGCTAGAACAATGATATCTGCTGCCAAATTACCTTTGTTCTTTTGGGCTGAAGCAGTAAATACTGCATGTTATGTTCAGAATCGTGTTTTAATCAACAAAAGATTAAATAAGACTCCATATGAAATATTTTATAAACACAAACCCAAAGTTAAATATTTTAAAGCCTTTGGTTGTTGTTGCACTTTGTTGCATACAACTGAATCATCTTCAAATTTTCTGAAAAGGCTGATGAATGTTACTTTGTGGGATATGCTGCCAATAAGGTTGCATATCGAGTTTATAATAAAAGAACTAGACAAATAATTGAGTCATTTAACATTGATTGGCACGAGCTTAACATAACTGATGCAGGTTCAGCTCCTTCATGGGTTTATGATTATGAATCTTTGTTCATAAATTTTAAAATTTCTAAACCTTCATCTGCAGATTCTAATTCTCAAGCAATCTCCTTGGAAAACAAAATCATTAGGAACTTCCATCTTTGATATCTGATGATTCTGCTATTGCTTCATCATCCAAAGATATTCCTACAGCATCTGTACAAGTATCTGAATGTTCGAGTCTTTAGATGTTCCTTCAGAACAAATTTCTACCCAGGAGCTGGAAGAATCATTAAGTTCACCTTTATCTGCATCTTCTTCAGAAACTATGGATACACCGATCGAAGTCATTCAAGTTCCATTTGAAGACTCTCCAAATGTGTCTGCTGCTTCTGAAAATCCTGTTTCAGATGACACACTTGAAGAAAATATTGTGTATCAATCTCGACAATCTGAAGAAGTTCTTGATAATGTTGAACACATTACTAATTTGGAAGATGGGATAGTTGCAGATGATATTCCTCAATTAAGAATACATAAAACTCATCCAACTGATGCAATCATTGGTCCATTACATGAGGGTGTAATTACCAGAAGTCGATCAGGGGCAATCAACACATGTCTTTATGCTTGCTTTCTATCACAAATAGTGCCCAAGAATATAGAAATGGCACTCAAAGAAAACAGCTGGATAGAAGCAATGCAAGATGAGTTGATGCAGTTCAAGAAGCTCAATGTTTGGCATCTTGTTGAACTTCCAAAGGATAAGCTTCCGATTGGAACAAAGTGGATATTTCGAAACAAGACGGATGAAAAGGGTGTTATAGTTCGGAATAAAGCACGTCTTGTTGTGCAGGGATTTTATCAAGTTGAAGGATTGGATTATGAAGAAGTGTATGCTCCAGTTGCAAGACTAGAAGCAATACGCATATTCTTAGCCTTTGCTTCATACATGAACATGAAGGTGTATCAGATGGATGTTAAAACTGCATTTTTATACGGAGAAATGAAGGAAGAAACCTATGTTTGTCAGCCTCCAGGATTTGAAGATCCCGATCATCCTGATTATGTTTACAAGTTGGATAAGGCATTATATGGTTTACATCAAGCACCTCGTGCTTGGTATGCAACTCTGACAGAACATTTGCTTGCAAATGGTTATTCACGAGGCGCAATTGATCAATCCTTATTCATATGAAAATCAGGTGATGATATCATTTTGGTTCAAATCTATGTCGATGATATCATTTTTGGCTCCACAAATGATAGTATGTGCACGGAGTTCGAAGAGGTGATGAAGAAGAAATTTGAGATGAGTTCTCTTGGAGAAATTTCATTTTTCCTGGGTATTCAAGTTACTCAATCTGAGACTGGTATTCTCATCCATCAAGAAAAGTATGTTCAGACTATTCTTGAGAAATACAAGTTTCAAGATTCCAAAATAGCTCCAACTCCAATGGCTTCTCGTCCTACTCTTACTCCAGATCCATTGGGAGAATCAGTTGACCAATATCTTTATAGATCGATGATTGGTTCCCTCATGTATCTCACTGCAAGCAGGCCGGATGTCATGTTCCCTGTTTGTCAGTGTGCCCGCTATCAAAGTGATCCAAAGGAATCACACATGAAAGCTGTCAAGAGGATTTTCAAGTATCTCAAGGGTCAACCCAAACTTGGTCTTTGGTATCCTTGAAATTCTGATTTCAATTTATTTGCTTATACTGACAGTGATTATGGTGGTTGTAATTTAGACAGGAAATCGACCACAGGAGGATGTCAATTCTTAGGCAACCGACTCATTTCTTGGCAGTGTAAAAAGCAGAACACTGTATCCACATCCACTGCCGAAGCTGAATATGTGGCTGCATCGAGCTGTTGTTCCCAGCTTGTCTGGATTCAATAACAACTTCTCGATTATGGCCTCAACATCTATGACACACCCATTTGGTGTGACAATACGACAGTTCTGAACATCGTGAAAAATCCCATTCAACATTCCAAAACTAAACACATTGACATCCGCATCCATTTTATTCGCGACTGTTTTGATCGCAAACTTATTCATTTAAAACAAGTGCCGTCCACTGAAAATATTGCTGATTTACTTACCAAGGCATTTGATCATTCTCGATTTGATTTCCTTGTGCAATCATTGGGAATGATTAACTTTGGATAAATTGGTTTAATGAATCTTCACAAAAAGATTTTTCATTTTTAATAAAAAATAAAATTGCAATTGTTTCCTTTTCTTAAAAGGACAATCACAATTTTAGGGGAGAAAATTAGAAAACAAGTTTTGAAAAATATTTTTGGTCTTAGGGGGAGTCAAGATCAAAGGATTAAAAACACAAGAGAAGAAGAAATTTTCATACTGAAATGAGAAATGATATTACAAAGTTCTAATCGATTGAGTCTGAGTACTTTCAAAGGCTTAAATACGAATAGACTTGGATTATGTTTGATGTGTCGATAGGCTTTGCTTTCAGAAATGAAATGATCATAATTGAGTGATTACACTTGAATTAAAGAAATATGAATTAGTGGGGAACATATGAGGATTCTGTGCCAAAAATGTTCTAACACAGACTGAGAGATATAATCTTGTCATACTCAAGCCTGTATATGATTGATTCAGTGATTATCATAACTATATATATATAAAAGATAAAAATACAAAAAGAAACAAAAAGGAGAAAAACACAAAAAGAAAATAATTGAGTAAAAGATGCCAAAAAGAAAAAGGCCATATAGGATATAAGATGCCAAGAAGCACAACAAATCAAAAGATATGTCTAAAAGACATACATACTATATGGTATATATTTTCTATTTTGAGAATATTTTTTAACCTTGGAAGGCAAAATCGAAAGATGGGGCATGTAAGTCCGGATGGCTTGTAAGTCCTAAACATCTTGAGAGGGCAGACGTAAGTCCGGATGGCTGTCAGTAAGTCCTTAAACTTGTTAATATTCCGAGTTAAGAGATATTTCTCAGGCTAGTTATGCTCAAATAGTTATATTTAGGAATAAAATAAATGGTATCACTGATCAACAATGCATGGTTTAAGTCAAATTGGGGTGACTTGAAATCTCGATAGTGTCTTGAAGGATAATAATTCCTTTACAGAAGTTCTGATTGTGGGATCCACTGACTTATATTAAATCAACATGAAACATGATATATATCACTCATTATGTTTCTGAGTAAAACCTGAAGTATAAGTTTAAAAGAACAAAATATATTGACAATCAACTTAACCAGTTATTTTTAATAAAGCCGGACAGAGTCTTAACTTGATAAAGAACTATATGATCTCATTATGAAAATTCCTACAAAACAAACAAATCCGATCTTGATTCCTTAATTGTTTTCATTCTTTTATTATGTTGTAGGTAAGTGTTTTTCATTTCACTTTTGTGTTGTTTTAAGTCAATTAAATAACAATATAAATTTTGAAAAATTGAAGATTTATTAAATTAACTGATTACTTGGTAAATAAAAGTTTATGTTGACATAATTCATTAAGAACAAAAAGATTGAAAGGTTTGAATAATAAGAAACACTTTGAAAAATTTGAAAACAAAACTTTTCAATTCGCGCGAAATAAAGTTGTCACGCGAAAAATGGGAGTATGCGAAAGCCTTTCTCGCATAACTATTGGACTTTTAAATAGTCCTGGTCAAAGCGAAAATTCACTTTTCGCTCAAAACCACATCCGAAAAACACTCTCGCGCACATCCGAAAACCTTTGTCGCTTCTTTTCTGAAAATCAATTTCTGAAATCATCACGTTATTGCTTGTGATTCTGATTCATAGTGTGTTTTCATTACACTCATAGTGTATTTAAAGGTATAATATGTTCATTTTGGGTTACTTTAGCGATGAAATGTAAAATGAACTTAACATCTTGACACTAAAATCTTAAAATGGACTTTGAACTTGAAATTGAAAGATGAAATACACCTAATGAACTTAGGTGACAGGAATGGAATGGATTTCATGGATTAAAAACGATTTTTGAACTGTTAATTTGAAAGTCGGAGTTGTGCGAATCGCACAGAAATTAAACAGACGCGAAATAGGGTTTTCGCGTGACACTGTTACTCGCTTGAGTATTGATTTCGCGTGAAATACAGTTTTTCGCATGAAACCAGGTTTCGCAAGGTTTTTTCGCTTGGAATTCATTTTCGCTTGAAACATGATATTTCGCATGAAACAACTTTTCGCGAGATATCTTTGACTCTCGCATGAGATGCAATTTCGCATGACTGATACATTTCGCACAAAAGAAATTTTCGCATAACTTGGGTTTTCGCATAACAGAAAGTTTTGAAATTTTTTCTAAGTGTTGATGGTGTTGTCTCAAATGGACTTATTACTTGCAACTTGTTTTCAAATAATAAATCTTTTGGTTGCTAAAATTTTAAGTGTTGTACATATATTCACATTTGACTAAACTTTGAAATGATAAATTGTTTCTAAGTGATAAAATTATCTAAGTGTGAAACATCAAAAGTTAAAAATGTTCTAAGTGTTGAAATTCTAAATGCATAATTAAGTTATATTCAAAGTGTTCTAATCTTGAGTTTGTTTGACAATGCAGATGGCACAAATGATTTTTAATAAAAATCATAATTGTGTTGCTTATTTAGACGAGGTTCCGGAAGGGAAGGAACTGTTTTCATCTATGATTGAAGGCTTGAAGAATTCCCGTATTGTATGCCATATCTGCCGATCCTGCCATTTATTCTGAGCTTATAGATTCTTTCTGGAGCACTGCTGCTATGGAAAAAGACCAAGCAGGAAACCAGATTATTACTGCTAATGTCAAGGACAAACGAGTGACAGTTTCTCAGTCCATCCTGAACCGAGTTCTTTTATTTGATGATCAAGAAGGAGCACCAACTCGTCTTGATGATGATACAGTGATTGATTGTCTGGCTCGTATGGGATACGAGTACAGATATCCAAGTTTAGAGAAGAAATGGCTACCACCGTACTGGAAGTACTTATTTCATGTGGTGATTCATTGTCTGAGCAACCTCAAAGCTGGGATGGATAGCTTGAGTGCAATTTTTGGTTCCTTATTGGTTTCTTTGGTTGATGATCTACCTTTTAGTATATCTGGAGTTATCTTTCAGGAGATGGTAAAGAATGCCACAGCCAATCCTGGAAGAAAGTTCATCATGTATCCAAGATTTATCCAGCTGGTAATAAATGATGCTTATCCTGAGCTTGCTACTCAGAGATCTCCTAAGTATGTTGTACAGACTATAAAGAAGGAGATTTTCACACATCTCACTGGAGCCAGAGGAAACAAATGCTCTGGTGAAAGTTTTGCTAAGATTGGAAAATTTTCTGAGATTGAAGAAGATATTGATAATTTTGGAGAAGGTGCTCATACTAATGAGGCACAGACTGATGCTTCTACTTCTGGTGCTAGAAATGATATAGATCAGGAGATTGAAAGAATGTTTGGGGATGAACCTTCCAATGAAGAAAGAATGGAAGGTATTGTTCACTCAGCTTCCAGTTCTGAAACACCAAGTGATCAGATAGGGAATGTTCTATATGAGATCCAAACAGATCAGACTCCCTCTGCACCAACTTCTACCAGGAATAGTACTGATGAGAGAGACACTGATTACATTCCTGTGGAATCCCCAAGTACTTTCTCTAGACGCAAACGAATGGCAAAAAGAAAAGACTTCCCTGCAAGAAGAAGAGGGAGAAGTGTTATTCCAAAACGTCCACGAACTCAAGTGATTATTACAGAGGCTGAACAGACTACCTCTTCTGATATTCAGAGACCACCAGAAAATGTGATCACTAAGGAAGAAACACATGTTGATACTACAACTACTGTTACCGAGACAGAAACTGTTCCTGTTTCTGGCTCTGGTTTTTCTACACCTCTACGGCAAGAAAACTTAGAGTTTGATGTTGATTCGTTCTTAAATACACCTCCAGATTTTCAAGGGAGAGAGGAATCAACAAGCACTCCTCGTTCTATCACATTAGAAGAAAGAATAAAGAACTTGGAGAAAGAAAATTTTGAGAATATGAAGTTGATTGCTGAATTAAAGAAAGGTAATGAAGAAAAGACAAATCTGATTAACATGATTCATCTCGATTCAGCCATTAAAGATACAAGATTAGCATCTCTTGAACAACAGATGAAGAGCATGTTTGATTATACTTCAGGGTTGGAGAGACAACTGAATGAGCTCAGAGAATTTATATCTCAGACCTATTTTCATCAGCCACCAGTCATAAGGTCTACTACTGTGATTGGTGAGTCTAGTAGGCAATCTCCAAGCCCACCCCCTGCTGAAAATGTTCCAGAAAAAGAAGTGGTCAACGAAGCTCAAACGTCTACTGAACAGCCAAGTGTTAGCACTACTGAGGATGTTTGAATTTCATCTGAAGTACCTATCACCGAAGCTTTCACATCTACAGCTTTCGTTGAGCCAGAGCATATGTTGTCTTTGCCTATTGTTAATGAAGAGGAGGATGAAGAGTTGATTGATTATGCTGATTCAGATGATAATGAGGATGATGATGATGAGGATGATGATGAAAATGATGATGATGATGGTGGAGATGATGGTGGAAATGATGATGGTAATGATGATGGAGGCAATGATGATGATGGAGGTGATGCTACTGGATTATCATCGAGTCCAACTGGTAAAACTACCACTGATAATGTCGATCGACCAAGTGGTAGTGATCCGGAAGGATATGAACCTATTGACACTGATACTGAGAGTTTGTATGAAAAAGAATTGTATTCTTTTCAACAATCTTCATCAGGTGCTGTCGAAGAAGAATTTGATATGTTTGATGATTTGGAGGAACAGAATGAATATACTGACATATTTGGGAACAATCTTCAAGAGTTATTTAAAGACATTAATCTTGAAGAAGGAGAAATTCCTACTGAGACTGTGTATGGTGAAACTCCTGCTGTTTCTACAAAGAAAGATTCAACTGGTCAGATTGCTTTATTCACTAGAGGAGGATTAATGTTCAAAGCACCACCACCACCTACTGAAGCTCATTTTCTATTCATTTCTAAGCCTAAGCAGAAGTACGGTGAAATGTCTCATGTGATCAGTTGGGGATATGATGGAGAGAAAAGATTATATGTGATAAAAAGAAGGAATAGAGAAATAGATTATTTGAAGAGCACACAAGATTTTCATACTTTACGTGCTGCAGATCTTTACACTATGGGAAAAGCTCCGTTTTTCAACGAAAGTAATCATAGTGAAGCTGAATTGATAAGATCTATGATAAGACGGGAGATGCGCACAAACTTAAAGGATTTTAAGACTGCCAAATCTAAGGTGATTGATGACTCAACAAGAATAGATGAAAAGACTAAAGCTCCAATGAAAATACGAGTCTATCAACATCCTAAATTTATCAGGAAAGTCTCCGTGCATGCTCCAGTTCCTCCCAACACTTTAAAGCAATTACTCTCATGGAGATGTGAGAAGGATTCCGGTCACGCTGTGATCAGATGTACTGACAGGTCATTTCGAATCATTGATCCAGCAGACTTGATGAAGTTTGGCAAAGACGACTTACTCAAGCTTTTACACTGCCCCATTTCAGCTGATGAGTCCGTTTATTTTCTATCTTGCCAGTATGTGTGGATGATAGACCGGATCCTTAGGAACAAATGGTATGCTTATGCAGGCTCGTACAAGAAGGCAAACGTTGATTTTGATTGATCATGTTTCACCGAGCCTAGGGGGAGATTCTAGAAGACTAATCAAGGCTCGGCAAAACAACTTGTGCGAAAACCTGATCCACGCGAAAAGCAGATGTCACGTGAGAAGCAGACCACGCGACAAAGGACTCCACGCGTCATTCATGTCTTGCGCGAAAAGAAGCTGTGCGAAAAGCCAGTCGCGCGAGAACTGTTGTTTTAGTATAAATAGTTTCGTTTTCGTTTTGTAATGCAGCTTTTGTTCATTTTATCATATCAGTGCTGTGCGAAATCGCACAAGACCTGTTCTAGGTTGTGTTATCATTTTGTGATCAATTCAATCTTCTTTCACTCCAATCTTATTTACATTCCGCATTCACAAGATTGAGATCGTGTGTTTATTGTTCTTTCTGGGAGATTTCAAAGTCTTATAATAGGAACCGGCTCATTAATGCAATAATTAACATTATTATGAGTCGTAGGCATTTCGGATGTTTCGGACATATTCTGGTCAACCTCCTCATTAATTGCTGCACCGTCAACTTCGGGCCCCTTTTCCGGCGACCTAACATCGATTGGAGCTTCTTCATTTTCGTCCGTATTCTGAGAGCAACCCATTTCACTAGGCTCCGCAAATTCTGGAATCCAGTCACCCATATCCTCCGACATCGACACACGAAATATACGATCTTTCCACTTGAGCAGGATCTCTTCCACTATACGTCTTCCTTCCCCTACCAGGACACCCACATAAGCATGGGAAAGATCAAGGTCAGACTCTGATCGTGAAGCTTTGTGTACGACCCTTCCAAACAAACCTCCAACTAAATTAATGACACTGTTAGACATAATGTGCAAAGGTATTCCTTGGATTTTCAACCATGCAAGTCTCTCGAACCCCAGAACTTGCCCCTCCCACAATGCGATCATTGAAATCTTCTCATGAAACCCCGAAGCCTCAGCCTTAAACTGAACAGCCAACTCGGAATCTCTAAACGTTATAAGAACATCAAGGCCTCCAATATATTGCAATCTTTCTTCTACAAAACCCATGTCTTTCAAAAGGGTTTTGACATTCTTCAAAGTATGAAAATCGACCAACCTCACTGCTGCCGCACGACCATGCACCGAACCAAACCCATTCACATCAGAATCTACATTGATTGTTTTTCCAACTAACATATCTTTAAAAGAACGATCCACACCTTCTGTCGTCCCACACTTCGGATCCACGCGTTCTTCATGTGATGGTACCTTGTTTCTAAATCTTTCCTCCCGATGATTATTAATTTCGCCGTCTTCTAACACAAACCGGGCGATATTGAACCATAACTTGTAATCCCCCATGCGAATGGTCTTCAAATTCCTTAACAGTTCCCCTTTATCTTTAACATCAAGCATCGATAAAAATCCGAAACGATTACCGCCTTTGTCTCTTTTTCTTGGTATATAAAGATCGAAAATCTGCCCATATGGACGGACATGCGAAGATAGATCCGCCCCACTGCATCCCTCTGGAAGATTAGACACGAAGATCTTTAAAATCTGACGTTGAATGTTCTCCGGAATAGGTTTTCACACTTAAGACATTTATATTTCATGATCCGTTATTTATGTATCGTAAAATAAATGACAATATCTATCTAAGTGACAATAATATTTTTTCATGAGCAAATATTGTTTTCTGATTGTGAGTTAACCGTCGCTTGCTTATGAGGGCGTGGAAAAAAATTGAAATTGATATAAACAAACAAACAAACAAACAAACCCAGTATATCCTACTCAAGAGCAGGGTCTGGGAGGGGTAGGTGGTGGCAAGTCTTTCCTCTATCCAGATAGGTAGAGAGACCGCTTCCAAAGAGACCCCTGGCTCGCTACAAAAGATATATCGCTCGTGATTTAACATATAATCAAATAATCAAACAATCAATCATATAATCAAACGTACGATTTATGATACATGGTATATGGTACAGCATACATCATACGATTTATGAAATTGATATGAAGACCTAAAATCCATGATATTCGAGAGGGGTTTGAGATTATTTCTAGAAAGGTTCATGGGATTGGGAGAAATATTTACATATGGGTCTAGGTGAAACCCACCGTATTACCTAACTAAACTCGTTTATTTCAGCATATTAATATATTTATAATTAATAAAATATAATAAACAATAACTTGGAGTTGTTAAAATTTATTTATACCACTATATTTAATAAAACTTTAGGACACAAGTTTAGTTTTACAATATAATTAAAACACATAATACAACTTTTTTAAACATTAGGTATAAGTGTTTTATGTAACATTCATATTTTGCCTCTCATTCACTATTTTTTTTGTAATTAATACTTTATTTCATAATATGAGATTACTTAATTCACTATATTATATATTATATTATTTATAATACTTTAAATTAATATTTAAATTTATTAATAAGTATTATCTTATTTAAATACTTAACTAAATAAATACTAAATACTTTTATTATAACATGATTGATTATTATGAATTATAATAATAATAATAATAATAATAATAATAATAATAATAATATAATAATAATAATAATTAAATTTATACATAAGTATCATGTTATTTGAATAGTTAACTATATAATTATTAAATACTTTTATAATAGGGAAAAGTTTAAATAGAATGCTCTTAAAACAAAAAAGTGTAATAAGTAATATCAATCATCTATCTTCTTAATCTGTGGTTCTGATCAAATTGTTAGAAAAAGTTTGTTAAAATGGTATTTTCGAAATAGACACTTTGGTTAACTATTTACAAGTTCTTTCATTTTCTTAAAACGTTCATAACTTTTATCTATGATATTATTTTTATATAAAAGTTACACTATAAAATAAGTGTTTTTAATTTTTAAAATGAGTACAATATTGTTATATTAAAACAAAAAGAGTTTACGTTTTTAGGTTCATATCTTCTCATTGTTTATTTAGTTTAATTTATTGTGTTTTTTGTTAACTATTATGTTTTTCTGAATACTATTATGTTTTTTCTAAAATGCTGCATTTTAAAAATATAATGATAGAATAATATTGTTGTGTATATCTAATAATGTAAAACATAATTATTAATTAATAATAAATTAATCTAAAACATTAAAATAATAACAAAATAACACAATGTCTCATTGTGACTTTTGATCGTCATTGTGTTATCTTGAACATTATGAGTTTTTAAAAATAAATTGGTGAAATAACATCATTGTATACTTCTAATGGTAAAACAAAATGATAGATAATAACAATTTTATAAAATCTATTAAAAACTGAATAACAAAAATAACACATTATATTATCTTCAATATCGTAAGTTTTGAAAAATAGATTCGTGAAAATATATCATTATATACTTCTAATTGTAAAACATAATTATAGATAACAAGTTTATAATCTATAAAAATAATGATAAAAATAACACACTATGATTTAAAGCATAAAACATAATAATTAATACACATAACAAATGATGTACAATATATAACACAATGAACATATAAAACACAATAAATTTACGTATTTGATATAATGACCAAAATACCATCATCTTTTAAACAATATAAGCACATGCGTCAAACCCACAATACTTCTCAGGCGTTTTTGATTAAACATCATTTTTATTATAACCATACTCGTTATAACAATGATGATAATAATAATCTATATCTATATTATCTATACTATTATATAAATATTTAATTATGACATACTTGTAATTTGATTTAAAATTTAACACATCTAATATAACTTTTTAAACAGAAGTATAAGTGCTACATACAATAGTTTCTAATTTGCCCATAGTTAATAAATATCTCCCAATTAATATATTATTTAATATACATTTATTTTAAGTATATCTTATTTATAATATTTTAAATTAATATTAAAATATATAAATTTATTAATTATATTTTATAAGTTAATACTATTTGATTTAAGTATTATTTAATTTAAACACTTAAGTATATAATTACTTAATATATACATAATTATAATAATAATACCCAAATATATAACTTTTAAGACACGTCGAAAAAGAAGCTCGATAACATCTGCCGCATCACTATATATAACAAATATTAAAAATATTTATAGTGAATGCGTAAGTTTTCTCAATTTTACCGTAATAAATATATTTTTCTCCAAAGTATTAAAATACTTACTTTTTTATAATTTTACATTTAAATCTCTAAGGATTCTTTGAAACTAATAACAACATCTTTTCTCTCTTTGTTTTTTTTCTCAAATTGATAACTACTCATTTTGTCTTTTTTAGAATTTTATATTTAAGTTTTCGAGTTATGTTAAATTTACGTTTAACCACCTGAACTTTATTTTAACTTTATAATTAAGTCTTCGACTTATATCAAATTTACATTTGATCACCTTAACTCTTTTTTAAGTTTTATGTTTAATCCTTTGAGTTATGTTAGATTTTCTTTTAATTAATGACAGTGGAGCTCGTTAATTTAGTAAAGCCACGATTTACGTATTCACTATTTTTGTTCTTTGTTTTGAGGTATTTTTTTAATAATACTTTTTTCTATTACACTTTTTATCAGCATTTCACACGTAATATCTTTTTGGGTGCTTAGTAGTAACGTATAAATCATCAAAGTGATATCTTTAACTTTTATAACCCGTGCTACATAGCACGGGTCATACCCACTAGTAATTTATATAATTGTAGGAATTATTAGTAGTGTAACCTACTACTTAATATTTCAATTTGGTTGTTAATGAGAATTGAAGTATGGCTTGATGTAATGAGCATCCCAACATATAAACTTTTTAGCATATAAAATTAGAAACGAGTATACCCCATATCATCGATTTAACCATGTATATCATGAGTGGCCTGGTATGAGACACAAAATTATTATCAGCATGGAAATAACAAAGAAGTGTCTTACTACTCATAAAAAGGCAAAATGAGGATGGCTATTTAGGAAGACCCTTGGGATGATAATCACAACCTTATCTAGTAAATACAAGCATACTCCATTATAAATAAGCAACAGAGTTTGGTCAGTCTTATAAAAATATAAAAAGATATTCCTGCTGTGAGAGTAATCATGGTCAACTACTAGTACGACATTATGAGATGTTCACCTATTTATGTGGTGAACCTCTCTTTCAACAACTTGAGAGGTTTGACTCTTTGATTAGTAAGTTGAAGATTTCTTAAATGCATGAAAAATTTATACTAAAAAAGCTTAGAAGATCTCTATGCAACCATAAAGAACTATCACAATAGTAATAAAGAAGCCAAAGCATATATAAAGAACTCACTGTATTTTAATTACATGGTGAATTAAGGAGGTTTAAACTGAAGTTTTCATCAAGATTTGTCTAGGATTGTTCCATGTGCCATGGGTAAGACTTCCTGTTTGGAATCTTGTATGGAAAAACATTTAATGACCTTATCAATGTGGGCAATTTGCCTCCAGCCAATAAGTTTCTTTTATCTATCTTTACAGATCATTCCTCTACAATATAAGCGGCTTTACCTAGATCCTTTATTGCGAAACATTTTTCTAGCCATGACCTTACATCTTGTAATGTTGGAAAGTCATTTGTAGTGACTAGTATATCTTACACATATAAGATCATTACCATCAGCCTTCTTGTAAACACACACCTTATTATCATTATTATCGAAGAAAACTTCTTGATTTTCTCATCGAATCAAATATCCTTGCTATGAGAAACTTGTTTTAGTTTATAAATTAGACTATTTAACCAACTTACTCATTTTATAAGGATGTTTAGAATCTTTAAAGCCTTTTATATGAGCCATATTAATATCTCCAATTGATTGCCATTTTGAAAATCTGCTTTACACCCATCTACTATGTGTCATAGTCATAATATGTGGCTATGGAAATTAGGATCTTAATATACTTAAGAATAGTTATTGGGGAAAAGGTTTCCTCATAATTAGTTCCTTTAGTGTATGCATACTATTTTGCTTCAAACCTTGTTTTATAAGTGTTTACATTTTCATACATGTTTTCAACTTTGAAAATCACTTGCTTTTGTTGATATCTGCTTGTCATGATCAATGCACACGACACATCATGTTCACTTCATAAAATTACATATTTAAATGATTTGATTGGTGAAGCATATGGAGTTATTTCCATATTCTTAATCTCTACATTTGTGTAAAACCGTGAATTCTCCCAAGAAACAATCAAACCACGAACTCAATCATGTGAATGCGGAATGTGAACATGATTG
Source organism: Flaveria linearis (assembly GCA_024085815.1). Lineage (NCBI taxonomy): Eukaryota > Viridiplantae > Streptophyta > Magnoliopsida > Asterales > Asteraceae > Flaveria > Flaveria linearis. The sequence goes on from CM044010.1 coordinate 32,680,845, forward strand.
GATTAAAAGAAGAATCGAATTGATCACAAATGATATTGTATTGAACAAAAACAACCTATTACAGGTCTTGTGCGAGATCACACAGTACAATAGTGAAATATGATCAAAAGCTTAATTACAAAACGAAAACTAAGCTATTTATACTAAACAGGCAGTTCTCGCGCGACAGGCTTGTCGCGCGGCTAATCCTTTCGCATGGAAGTCCTTCTCGCGTGAGAGCTTCATCTCGCGTGAATCTGACTTTCGCTTGACATCTTTAGTTTCCGAGTTTGTTGTTTTGCCGAGCCTTATGTAGTCTTCTACAATCTCCCCCTAGGCTCGGTGAAACATCTTCAGTCAAAATCAACATTTGCTCTCTTGTAATTACCAGAATAAGCGTACCATTTATTTCGAAGGATTCGATCTGTCATCCAGACATATTGGCAAGACAAGAAATAAAAGACTCGTAAGCTGAAATGGGACAGTGTAGTAGCTTGATCAAGTCGTCTTTGCCAAATTTCATTAAGTCAGCTGGATCAATGATTCTAAATGATCTGTCAGTACATCTGATCACAGCATGACCTGAATCCTTCTCACATCTCCAAGAAAGTAATTGCTTCAAAGAATTAGGAGGAACAGGAGCGTGCACTGGGACTTTCCGTATGAATTTTGGATGTTGATAGACTCTTATTTTCATCGAAGCTTTAGTCTTTTCATCTATTCTTGTAGAGTCATCAATCACCTTTGATTTGGCAGTTTTGAAGTCCTTAAAATTTGTTCTCATCTCCCTTCTTATCATAGATCTCATCAGTTCAGCTTCGCTGTAATTGCTTTCATTAAAGAATGGAGCTTTGCCCATGGAGTATAGATCAGCAGCACGTAAAGTATGGAAGTCTTGTGTGCTTTTCAGATAATCAATTTCTCCATTCTTTCTTTTTATCACATACAACCTTTTCTCGCCATCATAACCCCAACTAATAACATGAGACATTTCACCGTACTTCTGTTTTGGCTTTGAAATAAACAGAAAATGAGCTTCAGTAGGTGGTGGTGGTGCTTTGAACATTAAACCTCCTCTAGTGTATAATGCAATTTGTCCAGTAGACTCTTTCAGGTTTAAACAGCAGGAGTTGAACCACTCACAGTCTCAGTTGGAATTTCTCCTTCTTCAGATTGATATCTTTGAATAAATCCTATAGGTTGTTTCCAAATATATCCGTATACTCATTTTCATCATCCAAATCATCAAACAAATCAAACTCTTCTCCTACATCACCAGTTGAAGATTGTTGGAATGAATAAAGCTCCTTTTCATACAAACTTTCAGTAGCAGGGTCAAGTGGATCATATCTTTCTGGATCACTAGCACTTGGTCGAGTGACATTATCAGTGCTAGTATCACCAGTTGGATTAGAAGATAATCCTTTAGCATCACCTCCATCATCATCATCATTATTATTATCATCATCTCCTCCATCCTGTCCACCATTATCTCCACCATCATCATCATCATCATTATCATCATCCTCATCATCATTATCATCTTCATCTTTTGAATTATCATAATCAATCAAATCCTCATCATCTTCTTCATTAACAACAGGTAGAGGCATCATATGTTCTGGTTCAACGAAAGCTGTAGATGTAAAGGCCTCAGTGATAGGTACTTCAGACGAAATAGGAACATCTTCAACAGTACTAACACTTGGCTGTTCTTCAGTAGTTTGAGCTTTGTTGACCGTTTCTCTTTCTTGAACATTTCTGCAGGAGATGGGCTAGGAGAACGTCTGCTCGTCTCACCAACCACCATAGTAGACCTGATAACTGGCGGTTGATGGAAATAAGTCTGAGATATAAACTCTCTAAGCTCATTTAGCTATCTCTCCAACCCTGAAGAATAATCAAACAAGTTTTTCATTTGTTGTTCGAGTGTCTTTTATTGCTGAATCAAGATGAATCATGTTAATCATATTTGTCTTTTCTTCATTATCTTTCTTCAATTCAGCAATCAACTTAACATTCTCAAAGCTTTCTTTCTCCAAGTTCTTCACTCTTTCTTCTAAAGTTATCGAACGAGGAGTACTGGTTGATTCTTCTCTCCTTTGAAAATCTGGAGGAGTATTAAAAAACGTATCAACATCAAACTCCAAATTTTCTTCCCTAGGAGGAGTAGTGAAACCAGATTCAGTAATATTTGCTGATTCAGAAACGGGAACTGTTTCTGTCTCATGAGCAGAAGTAGTCACATTAGCAATCTGCTCTTGCTCAGTATCAGTAATAACCACATGTGTTCGTGGTCTCCTGGGAATACCACCACGACCTCTTTTCCTTGCTGGAAAGTCTCTCCTCTTAGCCATACGTTTTTGCCTCATCGATGTGCTGGGAGACTCCTCCGGGACATAATTCGTATCCCTATCTTCAACATTTTGTCTTGATGAGGTTGGAGTAGAAGGTGTTTGATCAGTTTGAATCACATATGGAACATTCCCTATCTGATCACTCGCGGTCTCTGAACTAGAAGCAGAATGAACAATTCCTTCCATTCTTTCTTCATTCACAGGCTCATCCTCAAATAACTTTTCAATCTCCTCGTCTAAGTCATCTCTAGCACCAGATGCAGACGTGCCAGTCTGTGCTTCATCAGTTTGAGCACCTCCTCCCAACTCACCAACATCTTCCTCTATCTCAGAAAATTTTCCAATCTTAGCAAAACTTTCACCATAGCATTTGTTACCTCTTGCTCCAGTGAGATGAGTAAAAATCTCCTTCTTGATAGTCTGTACAACGTATTTAGGAAACCTCTGAGTGGCAAGCTCAGGATAAACGTCGTTGATCACCAGCTGGACAAACCGTGGGTACATAATGAACTTCCTTCCTGGATTGGGGCTGTGGCATTTTTCACCATCTCCTGGAAGATTACTCCAGAAATACTGAAGGAAGATCATCCACCAGTGATACTAATAAGGATCCGAAAACAACACTCAAACTATCCATCCCAGCCTTAAGATTACTCAAACAGTGAATCACCACATGAAAAAGATACTTCCAATACGGTAGTAGCCATTTCTTTTCCAGACTGGGATATCTGTACTCATATCCCATTCGAGTCAGGCAGTCAATCACTACATCATCATCCAATCATGTTGGTGCACCCTCTTGGTCATCAAAAAGAAGAACTCTGTTCAGTATAGATTGGGAAACTGTCACTCTTTTATCCTTGACAGTAGCAGTGATAATTTGATTTCCAGCTTGATCTTTTTCTAGAGCAGCAGTGCTCCAGAAAGAATCTATCAACTCAGAATATATAGCTGGGTCAGCTGATATAGCATACACTACGCGAGAATTCTTTATTCCTTCGATCATTGAAGTAAACAATTCCCTTCCCTCAGGAACTTCATCTAAGTATGCTACACAGTTATGATTTTTATTAAAAATCATCTGTTCCATCTGCATTATCACAAACAAACATGATTAGAACATTTTGAAATAACTTAATTATGCATAAGAAAAATGTTAACATTTAGAAAAATTTCATTATTTGAGTTTTCACACTTGAAAATAAACCAAATTCATGCGAAAACTAATGTTCCACACTTAGAAAATTTCAGGCAACTAATGTTCTATTGCGCAAAAACTAACTTCATGCGAAAACTCCTTTTGAGTGAAAAGTTCATTTCGTGCGAAAACAAGTGTCATGCGAATGTCAAAGTTCAAGTGATATTCAAAAATCACGCGAAACCAAGAATCACGCAACAACCCTTATCACACGAAAATAGGTTTCACGCGAGAAGCTTTCTCATGCGAAATCTCCTTTTCGCGCCTGTACATTTCACTCGTGCGATTCGCGCAAAACAACACTCAAATTAACTTTCAAAAACTTGATTTTAATCCATGAAACCTATTCTACAACTGTCGCCTAGGTACAACATGTCCATTTAATCTTTCAATTTCAACATTTAAGTCCATTTCTGAGATTTTAGTTCAAGTTGTTAAGGTCCCTTTTGAAATTCGTCTCTTTAGTAACCATAATGATCAAGATATACCTTTAAAATCACAATATGGATGTAATGTGATCAAAAATGAGTTTCAGAATAGAAGATATGAACGAATAGATCACAGGTTTTAAGCTTTTGAGTATAAGCGAAAAGGGTTTTCGGATATGAGATGAAGCGAAAATGCCTTTTCGCCTTGACCAATGATATTTAAAAGTCAAATTATGTATGCGAGAAATCCTTTCGCATACCACTATTTTTCGCGTGACACCCCCATTCGCGTGAGTTTTGTTTACACTTTGAAAATTTTTCAAATTTTTCAAATTTCCAAATTTATTAACTTTTTATTCTCAATTATTTATGTCAACAAAATGTTTTATTTACCAAGTGACCAATTAATTTAATGAATCTTCAATTTTCAAAATTTATATGTTATTTATTTGTCTTAAAAAATGAAACAACACAGAACTAGAATAAAAAGCACTATACACACAAAATAACAAAATAATGAAAACAATTAAAGAATTAAGATCGGATTTGTTTGTTTTGTAAGAATTTCATAATGAGATCATATAGTTCTTTGTCAAGTTAAGACTCTGTCCGGCTTTATTTAAAATAACTGGTTAAGTTGATTGTCAATATCTTTTGTCCTTTTAAACTTATACTTCAGTTTTACTCAGAAACATAAGGAGTGATATATATCATGTTTTGTGTTGATTTTATATAAGTCAGTGGATCCCATAATAAGAACTTCTGTAAAATAATTATTATCCTTCAAGACACTATTGAGATTTCAAGTCACCCTAAATTGACTTAAACCATGAATTGTTGATCAGTGATACCATTTATTTATTCCTAAAATATAACTATTTGAGCATAACTAGCCTGAGAAATATCTCTTAACACGGAATATTAACAAGTTTAAGGACTTACTAACAGCCATCCGGACTTAAGTCTGCCCTCTCAAGATGTTTAGAACTTACAAGCCATTCGGACTTACATGCCCCATCTTTTGATTTTGCCTTCCATGGTCAGAAAATATTCTCAAAATAGAAAATATATACCATATAGTATGTATGTCTTTAGACATATCTTTTTGATTTGTTGTGCTTCTTGGCATCTTATATCCTATATGACCTTTTGGCATCCTTTTGCTCAATTATTTTCTTTTTGTCTTTTTATTTCTTTTTGTCTTTTTATATTTTATCTTTTATATATATAGTTATCTTTTATATATATATAGTTATGATAATCACTGAATCAAACAAATGCAGGCTTGAGTATGACAAGATTATAACTTCAGTCTGTGTTAGAATATTTTTGACATTGTCACAGAATCCAGGATATGTTTCCCACTAAATCATATCACTTTAATTTAAGTGTAATCACTCAATTATGATCTTTTCATTTCTGAAAGCAAAGCCTATCGACACATCAATCATAATCCAAGTCTATTCGTATTTAAGCCTTTGAAAGTACTTAGACTCATTTAGAACTTTGTAATATCATTTCTCATTTCAGTATGAAAATTTCTTTTCTTTTTCTTTTCTTGTTATTTTTCAATCCTTTGATCTTAACTCCCTCTAAAACCAAAAAATATTTTTCACAACTTGTTTTCTAATTTTCTCCCCCTAAAATTGTGATTGTTTTTGTTTTAAAGAAAAAGAAACAATTACAATTTTATTTGTTATTAAAAAATAAAAATCTTTTTGTGAAAATTCATTAAACCAATCTTAACCAAAGTTAATCATTCCCAATGATTGCACAAGGAAATCAAATCGAGAATGATCAAATGCCTTGGTAAATAAATCAGCAATGTTATCGGTTGATGGCACTTGTTTTAAATAAATAAGTTTTCGATCAAAACAATCACGGATAAAATGGATGCGGATGTCAATGTGTTTAGTTTTGGAGTGTTGAATAGGATTTTTAACGATGTTCAGAACTGCCGTATTGTCACACCAAATGGGTGTGTCATAGATATTGAGACCATAATCGAGAAGTTGTTGTTGAATCCAGACAAGCTGGGAACAACAGCTCGATGCAGCCACATATTCAGCTTCGGCAGTGGATGTGGATACAGTGTTCTGCTTTTTACACTGCCAAGAAATGGGTCGATTTCCCAGGAATTGACATCCTCCTGTGGTCGATTTCTTGTCTAAATTACAACCACCATAATCACTGTCAGTATAAAAATAAATTGAAATTGGAATTTCAAGGATACCAAAGACCAAGTTTGGGTTGACCCTTGAGATACTTGAAAATCCGCTTGACAGCTTTCATGTGTGATTCCTTTAGATCACTCTGATAGCGGGCACACTGACAAACAGGGAACATGATATCTGGCCTGCTTGCAGTGAGATACATGAGGGAACCAATCATCGATCTGTACAGATGTTGATCAATGGATTCTCCTAATGGATCTGGAGTAAGAGTAGGACGAGAAACCATTGGAGTTGGAGCTACTTTGGAACCTTGAAACTTGTATTTCTCAAGAATAGTCTGAACATACTTTTCTTGATGGATGAGAATACCAGTCTCAGATTGAGTAACTTGAATACCCAAGAAAATGAAATTTCACCAAGGGAACTCATCTCAAATTTCTTCTTCATCACTTCTTCAAACTCCGTGCACATACTATCATTTGTAGAGCCAAAAATGATATCATCGACATAGATTTGAACCAGAATAATGTCATCGCCTGATTTACGAATGAATATGGTTTGATCAATTGCGCCTCGTGAATAACCATTTGCAAGCAAATGCTCAGTCAGAGTGGCATACCAAGCACGAGGTGCTTGATGTAGACCATATAATTCCTTATCCAACTTGTAAACATAATCAGGATGATCTGGATCTTCAAATCCTGGAGGCTGACAAACATATGTTTCTTCCTTCATTTCTCCGTATAAAAAGGAGTTTTAACATCATCTGATATACCTTGATATTCATGTATGAAGCAAAGGCTAAGAATATGCGTATTGCTTCAAGTCTTGCAACTGGAGCATTCACTTCTTCATAATCCAATCCTTCAACTTGATAGAATCCCTGCACCACAAGACATGCTTTGTTCCGAACTATAACACCTTTTTCATCCGTCTTGTTTCTGAATATCCACTTTGTTCCAATCGAAAGCTTATCCTTTGGAAGTTCAACAAGATGCCAAACATTCAGCTTTTTAAATTGCATCAACTCATCTTGCATTGCTTCTATCCAGCTGTTTTCCTTGAGTGCCATTTCCACATTCTTGGGCACTATTTGTGATAGAAAGCAAGCATAAAGACATGTGTTGATTGCTCCTGATCGACTTCTGGTAATGACTCCTTCATGCAATGGACCAATGATTGCTTCAGTTGGATGAGTTTTGTGTATTCTTAATTGAGGAATATCATCTGCAACCATCCCATCTTCCAATTAGTAATGTGTTCAACATTATCAAGAACTTCTTCAGATTGTCTAGATTGATACACAATATTTTCTTCAATTGTGTCATCTGAAATGTGAGTTTCAGAAGCAGTGGACACATTTGGAGATTCTTCAAAAGGAACTTGAATGACTTCTATTGGTGTATCCATAGTATCTGAAAAAGATGAAGATAAAGGTGAACTCAATGATTCTTCCAACTCCTGGTTAGGAATTTGTTCTGAAGGAATATCTGAAACCTCAGAACATTCAGATACTTGTACAGAAGCTGTAAGAATAGCCTTGGATGATGAAGCAATAGCAGAATCATCAGATATCACAGATGGAAGTTCCTCAATGATTTTGTTCTCCAAAGATATTGCTTGAGAATTAGAATCTGCAGACGAAGGTTTAGAAATTTTAAAATTTATGAACAAAGATTCATAATCATAAACCCATGAAGGAGCTGAACCTGCATCAGTTATGTTAAGCTCGTGCCAATCAATGTTAAATGACTCAATTATTTGTCTAGTCCTTTTATTATAAACTCGATATGCAACCTTGTTGGCAGCATATCCCACAAAGTAACATTCATCAGCCTTTTCAGAAAATTTTAAAATTGATTCAGTTGTATGCAACAAAGTGCAACAACAACCAAAGGCTTTAAAATATTTAACTTTGGGTTTGTGTTTATAAAATATTTCATACGGAGTCATATTTAATCTTTTATTGATTAAAACATGATTCTGAACATAACATGCAGTATTTACTGCTTCAGCCCAAAAGAACAAAGGTAATTTGGCAGCAGATATCATTGTTCTAGCAGCTTCAATCAATGTTCTATTCCTTCTTTCTGCAACCCTATTCTGTTGTGGAGTGCCTGCAGCACTGAATTGTCTAGCAATGCCCTTGGATTCATAAAACTCATTCAACATTTGATTGCAAAACTCTGTTCCATTGTCACTTCGGATGCATTTTACCTTTTTATCTGTCTGATTCTGCACCAAATTAATGAATTTGATCAAAAGGTGTGGAGTCTCATCCTTAGATGCTAAGAAAAACACCCAAGTAAATCTAGAAAAGTCATCAGTAATAACCAAACAGTAAGATCTTCGACCCAAACTTAAAACACTCACTGGACCAAAAAGATCCATGTGTAAGAGTTGTAAGATTGATTCGATTGAGTTGTGTGCAATTGGTTTGTGAGGAAGTTTATGTTGTTTACCCTTTGAACATGACAAACAATGTTCATTGAATTGAAATTCTTTTTCGGGTAAACCAATGACATGATTTCCACGTACCAGTTTGTTCATATTTTAAGATTGACATGTCCTAACCGACGATGCCATAACATGGAATCATTCTCCGAGGCTTTGGACAATAAACAAGAAGCAGTTACCAAAGAATTTGAACAATGCATATCAAGAAGATATGTGTCATTGTCTCTCGGAGTCCTCATCAAAACCCATTCATTAGGAATAACAAAACCCGGTTTTACTATTAAGCATTATTTGTTAGTGAAGTGTGTAGAATATTGTTTGTCACAAATTTGAGACACACTTAGCAGGTTATGTTTTAATTCCTCAACAAAGTTAACATTCTCAAAACTAAGGACACCATTAGTAACTGTACCACGCTTAGTTATTCGACCTCCTTTGTCTCCTGCGAAAATCACTATTCCACCATTATATGACTGAACATCTTGAAGTAAAGATAAATTCCCAGTCATGTTTCTTGAACAACCGCTGTCTACATGCCATAGGCTTTCATTAAGTCTTTTGCGGTTGTCCCTGCATAAGTAACAAACTTACTTAGCTTTTGGTACCCAAGTCAAACATGACTTGAGCACTCTATGGGTTGCATTAAGACAGAAAGATTTTAGATTGTTATATTTATTTAGCACATCAGTCTTTTCATTAACAATGTTCACCTTGATTCTTTCTTTTAAATCATTTTTCAAACTCTTATGCTTTTCGACATTATAAGCATTATCAACTTTTGATTTCATTTGTTTTGCAAATTTCCACGAGTGAAAAACAATTTTCTATTGTGAGCAATAGAATTATGAAATCGTTGTTTGCTTAGTGATTTTTGTCGAAAAGGACAATTATTTGCTAAATGATTTATGTTTCCACACTGATAACATTTCCTTTGTTGTGTGTGGAAAACAAACTATGGATGACAATTATGAAAATTATCATAAAAACCAAAGTCAGATTGACTTTTTGGTTTAACATTCTGCACAGTCTCTCGAATCTTTGCCTCATTTGATAATTGCTTGTTCATCTTTTGCAGATTCGAGGAAATTGTTGATTTATGACCACTTTTGATATGAGATTTAGCAGCTGTGACTTTTGGAACTGATGTTGCTGGAATAGGACCAGTCTTAGAATTTGCTGGAGTAGGACCAGGCTTTGATGTACGAATTGGTGCTGGAGAAGGACCAGGCTTTGATATGCGAATTGGTGCTGGAGAAGGACTAGGCTTTTGAATTTTCAGATTGAATGCAGAAAGATCATTCACTTGCAAATCTGGGCTACAAATATCTTGATTCACAAGGTTAGCATTGTAATGAAGTTTATTTTTAAAGAATCGAAAATTCGTTTCTTTAAAAATATGTTCTTCATTTTCAATTAAACCTTTAGAAACAAATCTACTTTTAAAGTCCTTTTCAATTTTTCTTTCTGATTTACCCTCTGATTTGCATTCAAATTACATTTATTATTTGATTTAATCTCATTCAAATCAACAGTCTTTTCATTTCCTGACGAAGTTTGATTACAACCAGATCTTAAAACATTTACATTCTTATTTTTCAAACTGTCATTCTCATTTTCTTTCTCACTATCACTTTCCCATTCTTCAACCAACCCGTCTACCTTCACATGATCTACACAAAAATTTTCAGTTGATTGTTTAGGTTTTGTTATTATGATAGGATCAACAGAAAGATTTACTTTAACTGAAGGTTTTAATTCTAAGGATGGAGAGAAACCTATCCCATAGCTCATATCAGACTCAGAAATGACATCAGATGAAGGTAAACATGAATAATCATGATTAATTGGAGGAGCAATGTTTGAAAATCCAACACCGCATTTTCTTCCTTTTATCTTCTGTGTCATTTGTGACTTGATAATCCCTTCAACCATAGTTGATGAAAGTTCAAATTTTTCAACAGTCAATTTAGCCGAGGCTAGTTCACTGTTGAGTCTATTAATTTCTAAGGCGAGTTCATTGTTTCTATTTGTCAAATCATTATTTGTGCATTCTTTATCATGAAGATTTAATTGCAAACTGTATACTGTACTATTTAAACCATCAAGTTTTTCTTTGAAACTCTTTTCATTTGATTTGTGTTTTCGAGCTTGATATTGAAGTTTTTCAACTTCCATTATCAAGTTCTCATTATGAACTCTATACCTTTGAACTTTCTCAATACAAGAATTTGTGCATAAACCATCATATACCTTTTGTTCAGAACTTTCTCCTTCAGTCTCTTCACCCTTCTTAACCATAAAGGCCTTCATGACAGCAGCTTGTTCTTCCACTGGAGCAACTTCAACAGTCTTTTGATCTTCACATTGGTTTTTAACTGGAGGCTCAACAGTGTACTCTTCAACTGCTATCCTTTTCTCAACAACCTACTCATCCTGTTCTTTCATCTTAGCTTCTCTTCACAGTTACCTTCTTCTTTCCTTTCTTCAACTTCTTCCTTCTCTTCTGCAACTTCCACTTTCTCTTCTTCAACTTCCACCTTCTCCTCTTCTTTCTCAGCAAACAAACCTTCCATTAGATCATCAGAAACAAACTCAGCAAATAAATTCTCCTTTCTTCAGGTTCAGTAACAATCTTGGCAATGAATGCGGTAGATAATGTCAGATCAAGAGCATCCATTTGATCTGACCAGTCATATTCAGCATTAGTTTGTGAAACCAACGCTTTGTTATCACCTGAAGAACTTGCTTTGTCTTTCTTTGATTCAATCTCCACTGTCACCATTCTTTTTGAACCTTCAGCTTGACCCTTCTTGGGTTCAGTACATTCTCTAGTAAAATGACCTGGTTTCTCACAATTGTAACATCTCAGGTTGGACTTGTCAAAGCCAATTTTACTATAGTTGTTTACCCCAAACATCTTTCTCCCAGTACGTCTAGCAAAGTTCTTCGCCCTGTATACCACCATGGCCATCTGATACTTGATGTCATTTTCCTCAACATCATCAGGATTAACTTGTTAAAGATCATCAACCAAGACATTAGGAGCAGGAGTCTACCAGCCATGAAAGCTTCATAGCTTGACATGAATGTAGTGAATAGGGCAAGATGTTCCTCAGCAATCTGGACTGTCGGCTTTGAAGGATTTGTGGTAGCAACATAAGCATGTTGACCACTTTGAGGAGCTTGAGTTTGAGGGATTTGTTGATGGATGATGGGGGAATAGTGTTGAGCAGATGGAACTTGAATTTGAGGATTCATTACAGGTTGCATATAAGAAGATGCTGAACTTCCAGTTTGTTGTTGCTGACATATTTGGGTATAACTGACATAGTAATTAGGATTACTAGCCATTTTAGCATAAAGAGCAGTTCCTTCAGCACCCAGAGAACTTAGATGATTAGCAGCTCGTTGCTTATCGTCCATATCATATGACTTGATAGTTGAAATGAGATAAGTCAACGGAAGAGTATACAAGTCTTTGGTTCTCTTGATCAGTGTACAGTTGTTGTTCCAACTGTATGGAAGTGAGTTCAGCAGCTTCTTGTTCACAGTGATTGGTTCCAGAGTAATTCCAGCACTCTTCATTTTAGTTACCAGTCTAACAAACCTGGCAATCTGAACTTCCAACTCTTCACCCACAATATGATTAAACATGTTGAATTCTTGATTCAACATATCCTTTTTGCTTTCCCTCATATCTTTATTGCCCATGATCTGAGTTTCAAGTGCATCCCATAACACCTTTGCACCTCTGAACTCTTTGAACTTATGTGGAATTTCAGTAGTCAATGCCATAGTAATAGCAGCATAAGCTTTATCATCAAGCTCTAACCTCTTCATGTCATCTTCGTCCCATAAATGTTCTGGTTTCTTGACCATTTCCCCTTTGTCATTCTTGTACATGGGAATATACGGACCATACTGAATCGACCTCCACATCTTAGGTTCTGTGTAAATAACATGATTCTCAAACCGGTAAGCCCAATCAGCATAATCGTCTTCGCTGAGAAGTCTAGGTGGCTTGTTACCAGTACCAATTTCAGTATCAAGATGAAGAGAAGCAGTAAGATGCTTTAGATTCGGTGTTGTTGAAGACATGTTGATCAGAAAGTTAAAAATCAGACTTTTCATGCGAGAGAAGCTATCGTGCGAAAACAGTTTTCGCGCGACCCAAATATTTCGTGCGAGATTTTAATTCGAGCGAAATTTCACTTTACCCTTCAAGCGAAATCGCGTGATAAGTGATATAACTGCCTGTGCGAAAACTGATACTTTCGCACGCGAAAACTCCAATTTCGTGCACAGTCAATTCTCTAAGTGCTTTCAAGCGAAAATTACCTCCAATTTACTGAATGAGTCTGATTATACTCATTTTAGTCTGATTTTAATGAATTTAGTTCAATTTTAAGCTTAATTATGATCAAAATTCAACTAAAGTCCACTAAATCAGTCCAAATCAATCCAAATTCTCAAAATTTGAGCAGCATAACTTCACCATAGCTGAATCTCATGTAACACCCCGAAATTTCCCGAAACAAGCCATTTAATAATAATGGGCTTTTAAGGGTTAATTTAAGAAATAAAGGGGTAAATTAGTGGGCTATGGATCAAATTAGCCTTAATGGGCTAGACTTGGTGGGTTTAAAGGCCCTAATCAGCCCTTAAACATGCATAATCAGTCCCACTCCATCACATTACAACCCTAGCCACCAAATTCATAGAGAGAGAAAGTAGAGAGAGAAAGTGAAGAAATTCAAGATTTGGAGCGTGAAGGTTGGAAGGATTGAAGTTCTGGTGGATTGGAGCATCAAAACACAAAGAAAGAGCAACAAAACAAGGTAAGAATCGACCTCTAAGGCCTTCTGTAGATCAAACCCGGATTCTAGGGTTTTGGGGTTTTGAAAAGTTTAAAGAAATACATAAAGGTCGAATTTTTACGTATGAAAACGTGTAAAAGCTTAGATTTGGTTTCATGGAAGGTAAACCAAGGATTTGGACATAAAAAGTTAAGATTTTTAGTTAAAAATAGGCTGGATCTGAGTTTCTGTTCATCCAGCGAAACTGGGGCCCGATCCAGCGAATTTAAGCATTCAACCAGCGAAACTGCACATTAGTTCAGCGAGACTAGGAGAAGTTTCGCTGGGGCGAAACTATAGTTTCGCCGGTAATCTCGTTAATACCCAGATTGACCTATAGACTTTGCGAGACTAGGGAATTCCAACGAAAGTTGGGCGCTCAAGGCAGCAAATCTGCCTAGCGAAACTAGCAGAAATGCTGCCCAGCGAAACTGGCAGCGAAACAGAAGTTTCGCTGTAGCGAAACTATGGGAGAAACTATGAAGAAAATGACGTTTTTGCATATTAACTTTCGTGCAGCTAGAGAGTTCAGGCTATAGCTTAAGTGACTTAGAATTTAAGCTACTTGGACGAGTTCAGGTGAGTTCTAGATCCCCTATTTTATACATGCTTTAAATGTTTTGGGGCGGTATGCATACTAAGATATATACTTTTATGATCAGTTCTTTTAGAGTAAAGTTTTACTTACTACCTTATATGGGAAACGGGATTTTCTAACGAATTGATAACGTGTTTTTCCTTATTGAAATATAACCTTGTAGTGAAGGATTGCCTTCGAGAGGTGTTGTGTTATATTATATATATATAACTTAAATAAGAAAGTGAAACGTAAAGAAAGGTTATGTGGCCCATAACGTGTACCTGGATAAAGTAAAGTCTTGCAAGTAAAGTCCTGCGGGCAAGGGATAAAGTAAAGACTTGCAAGCAATGGCTAAAGGAGGGTTGCATTTGTTGTGCTCTCACCCGGATAAAGTAATGCTCGAACAGGCAGGTCTGTAAGCCCTGAATTGGCATGACAATAATGGCCTAATCGAGTACGACTGTAAGCCCTTAATTGGCGTGTCGGTAAAGTCCTAGGCGAGCCTGGGCACCGATTGTGACAGAGAATTGACGGATAAAGAAGAGTAATAAATAACGAGAAATGAAAAGAAATGATAAGTATCGATAAAGTGATAGCCTATATGTATTGATGCTTGATAGACGAGAACTATTTTCAACTGCTAAAGCTAATACCTTTACAATAGTATTTACAAAGAGAACCTAGAATTCACTCAGCGAAGCTGACTTTTGTATGCATATCAGTTGACAGGTAAGAGTTAGAGCTACGGAATAGAGGCATGGGACTGAAGCTTCTTGGTACTAGAAGACTGGCATCTCTGATGGAGAATTGTTTTAAAAGGGCTTTTAAATAGTTTCGAACATTAGAGACAATGTTTATGTTTTATTTGTAATGAGTTGACATTACAGTATTTTCCGCTGCAATATATATTTATACATATATGAGTAAAAGAATTGCTTTAAATCGATGTTTTGCTGTGAATGACCAACTGTGAGGCTTCCCTGAGAAAGGTGGGCCCTACAAGTTGGTATCAGAGCCAATGTTTAAGAGATTTGGGAAAACTGTTTTTGTAAACCTAAACTTAAACAGATAATGGGACCAAGTGTCAAGGATACCAGTCCAAGAAGCTCCATGCCAAGAGGTAACAAAGTATGTTGTAGGTATTATTCCGAGGGATAGTGCCTTCTTACTAAGTAAGAGCCGAGGTAGAGTATGATAAAGTTATCTGTGACACCTATCTGAACTTATGTGACTTATACGTGCATAGAATAGGTATAGTAGGTTCTAGTGTTAGTGTGGTTTAGGATAGGAAAGTTTATGGCACGAGGAGTTCTATAAGTAGTTAATCACAACTGGCCACTGTTATTAAAAATTTACAAAACTTGTCGTGAACTGAACTTGCCTTGAAAGACCATATTAACATTCGGAATCTTATAGGAAGTAGGAAGAATGGCACAAAGAAAGAAGTTCCAACCATGGTCACCCGGAGAAGCACTAGGGGGAGGCCCCCGACTAAGGCAAAGGAAACTGCAAGTACAACTGTGAAGCCAACGAAAAGGTCAACCAGTAAGCCGGTCGAGGAGCCGGTTAAAGAGGAGGAGGTTGAGTTAGAAATGGGAGCCGAGGGGCTCACTACTGACCAGGCAAACTGAAGGAGACAGTGAAGGAAGCTATTGCCCAAGAGGTGCATCAAGTCCTCTCTGGAGTGATGCCCGCTCTGCTCGCGGAATTTGTGGAGCAGGTTAAGGGCGATAGTAAAAAGAGTGCGGCTTCAGAGAAGGTTGATAAGAAGGGAACAGTCAAGACTAAGGAGATGAGCGACGAAGAAGATCGTCTAGGTAACCATGACGGTCCCGAGGTGGAAGAGAGGGCGAAGGGGTGCAGGTACGGGGATTTTCAGAGGTGTAGGCCCCCAACATTTGATGGTACTGGTAACGCTGCCACTGCCCAGCGTTGGTTCAGGGTAATGGAGGCCGTACTGAAGATCAGTGAGTGCCGTGAAAACCAAAAGGTGAAGTTTGCTTCCCATTCCCTTTTGGATCCAGCATTGTGTTGGTGGGATAACATTGTTGAGTCTTACGGAGAGGAGGCCATTGAGAGGATGAAGTGGCCGGAGATGAAGAGGTTGGTGATAGAGGAGTACTGCCCGGAAAGAGAGCTTGACAAGATTGAGCAAGAGTTCGTGAGTTTGGAGGCTGGAAATATGACTCACCAGGAGCACACTACAAAATTCAATGAAATGGCACGTCTGGTGCCTGACTTGGTGACTCCCGAATCCAAGAGAATCAAGAGGTACATACAAGGGTTGCCTCTGGACATTCGTAGGGACATGGTCACGGCCCGACCTGGTACTTTTAGATCAGCGGTGGACCTCAGTTGAAGGTTATACGATCATCGCAGGCCGGTGATAGTGGTGAGACGAAGAAGGCTTGGAATAACAATGGGAAGAGATATGGAAGTGGTGGCCACCAACCGGGGAACAAGAAAGCAAGGGTGGATGCAAAACAGATGGTTGTGAAGGGGGTTGAGGAAGTTATGAACTGTGGGAAGTGTGGGAGGAGGCATCCGGGAGTGCCGATTGGGTAGCCATGGGTGCTACCGGTGTGGGAAAACGGGTCACATAGCTAGGGAGTGCCCGGAAGTAAACGAGTGCTTTAACTGCCATGAGTCGGGGCACTACAGCAGGGATTGCAAGAAAGCCAAGCCGGGAAGCTCGGGGACGAGCAGGGGTGATGACAAGGGGGATGGTGGAAAGCCCAAGGTCAAGGCAAGGGCTTTCACCATGAACAAGATGGAAGCAAGGAAGGACCCGGACGTAGTGTCAGGTACGTTCCTTGTCAATGATGTTTGCGCCTCCATATTATTTAATAGTGGTGCCAGTAAGAGTTTCGTATTTGTATCCTTCTGTCTACACTAGATTTCCAAACTAAGGAAATAGATGATGCCTTCGATGTAGAAATAGCCGATGGTAAGTCCATTAGAATAGTCAGGATGATAGAGGATTGCCACATTAAACTAGGAGGCCATTACTTTCCCGCACGATTGTTTGTTATGCCCTTAGGAGGTTTCGATGTCGTACTAGGGATGGATTGGCTAGCTGCCCACGATGCTAACATAGTATGCCAACAGAAGATGATCCGATTAACGGCTTCAGATGGTAGTTCGGTTACGATCTATGATGATAACGATTGTAAGGTTCCAAGGATCATTTCCATGATCAAGGCGGAGAAATGTATAAGGAGAGGGTGCGAAGCTTATCTAGCGTATGTCGAGGATGTTAAAGATAAAGCGAAAGAGTTGCCCGATGTACCAGTGGTGCGGGACTTTCCTGATGTATTCCCGGAGGATCTGCTGGAGTACCACCAGATAGAGAGATAGAGTTTCAGATTGACTTACTGTCAGGAGCCCAACCTATTGCCAAAGCACCCTACCGCCTAGCTCCGTCCGAGATGAAGGAGCTCATGTCACAACTGCAGGAACTCCTTGACAAGGGATTCATTAGGCCCAACATTTCTCCATGGGGCGCTCCCGTGCTGTTTGTGAAGAAGAAGGATGGCAACATGAGGATGTGTATAGATTACAGGGAGTTGAATAAGCTGACCGTGAAGAATCGGTACCCTCTACCCTGGATAGATGATCTGTTTGATCAGTTGCAAGGGGCAAGTTGGTTCTCCCGAATAGATCTCCGATCCGGATATCACCAACTGAAGGTAAGGGAGCAAGATATCCCAAAGACGGCCTTCCAAACGTGCTACGGCCACTACGAGTTTCTAGTTATGTCTTTCGGGCTAACCAATGCTCCTGCGGCATTCATGGACTTGATGAACCGTGTGTGCCGCCCGATGCTGGACAGATCGGTGATAGTATTTATTGACGATATCCTGATATACTCAAAGAACGAAGGAGATCACGCTTGTCATATCAAGGAGGTGTTAGAAACTTTACGAAGGGAGAAAATGTATGCAAAGTTCTCTAAATGTGCCTTCTGGCTATGGGAGGTACAGTTTTTAGGGCACATTATAAATTCCGAGGGGGTAATGGTTGATCCAGCGGAAGTTGAAGCAGTTACGCAATGGAATTCCCCGAGGACGCCATCCGAAATCCGTAGTTTCTTGGGATTGGCTGGCTATTATAGAAGGTTCATCAAGGATTTCTCAAAGATAGCTTCCCCATTAACAAGGTTAACGAGGAAGAACGTGGTATTCGACTGGGGGAAAGAACAGGAAGATGCGTTTCTGGAATTGAAGGATAGACTGACCAAAGCTCCTATACTAAGCCTACCGGAGGGAGATGAAGACCTAACGGTATACTCCGATGCTTCTTACTGCGGGTTAGGCTGTGTGTTGATGCAAAGAGGAAAGGTTATAGCATACGCATCCAGACAGCTAAAGGACACGGAGGTTAATTACCCAGTTCATGATTTGGAACTTGCCGCAGTAGTGTTCGCATTGAAGATCTGGAGACACTATTTGTATGGAACCAAGTGCGCCATATTTACCGACCACAAAAGTCTGAAATATTTCTTTGAGCAGAAGGACCTAAATATGAGATAGAGGAGGTGGTTGGAGTTGATAAAGGATTACGACTGTGAAATCCATTATCACCCGGGCAAGGCGAACGTGGTAGCCGATGCACTAAGCCGAAGGGAAGGATATGAACCGATCCGGGTAAAGGCGTGCCAACTAGTAGTGACCCCAGATGTTATGAGGATGATAAGCAAAGCTCAAATGGACGCTTTAAAAGAGCAGCAAATCAATAAGGAAAGGATGGTGGGAAAAGCGGATGAATTGGTAGAGAACACCTTAGGTGTTAAGACCTTCCATGGCAGGATATGGTTCCGAAGCAGGGTGACTTGCGGGGAAAAGATTATGGATGAAGCGCACAAGACCCGCTACTCAATACACCTAGGCGCAAATAAGATGTACCACG
The DNA here is from genome assembly GCA_024085815.1 of Flaveria linearis. NCBI lineage: Eukaryota > Viridiplantae > Streptophyta > Magnoliopsida > Asterales > Asteraceae > Flaveria > Flaveria linearis. The sequence goes on from CM044010.1 coordinate 32,699,782, forward strand.
ATTTGAAGAAAGATTATTGGTGGCCTGGGATGAAGAGAGATGTGGTTGCGTATGTAAATAAATGTCTCACGTGCCTACAGGTGAAGGCTGAGCACCAAGACCTTATGGTTATGTTCAGTCATTAGAAGTGCCAGAGTGGAAGTGGGAACATGTTACCATGGACTTCATCACCAAACTACCCCGCATGACAAAAGGCCGTGACGCGATATGGGTGGTTGTTGATAGACTGACTAAAAGTGCGCATTTCTTGCCAATCAAGGAAGCAATTAGTTCAGAAAAGCTTGCTGAACTATTTATCTGAGAAATTGTGGTGCGACATGGTATGCCGTATCGATTGTTTCAGATAGGGATACGCGGTTCACCTCCAAGTTTTGGAAAAAGTTCAATGAAGAGATGGGTGCGAGGTTGCATGTTAGTACCGCATACCACCCACAGACCGATGGGCAATCGGAAAGAACGATCCAGACACTGGAGGATATGCTTCGGGCATGCGTTATCGAATTTGGCGGTAATTGGGATGATCATCTGCCACGCCAGCATTAAGATGCCCCCATATGAGTTATTGTACGGTCGACGGTGCAGAACTCCTATTTGTTGGGGTGATGTCGGACAGAAGGAGTTAGGAAGCTTAGAATTTGTAGAAGCCATAACGGAAAAGTTGGAGAAATCAAGGCGTATATGAAGGCTGCCAAGGATAGACAAAAGTCATACGTCGACAGAAGAAGGAGACCAATAGAGTTCAGCGTGGGTGACAGGGTAATGCTAAAAGTGTCACCATGGAAGGGAATCATCCGATTTAGGAAGAGGGGAAACTGAGTCCCAGGTTCATCGGACCATTCGAGGTACTAGCACAAGTTGGGGATGTAGCTTACAGGCTAGACCTTCCAGAAGAATTAAGTGGGATTCACCTACCTTTCATGTGTCGCACTTAAAAAATGTTTAGCACCGAATGAGGCAGTCGTACCCCTAGATGACATCGAGGTGGACGAGAACAACCAGTGGCTATACTAGACCGAAATGAGAAGCAATTGAGAAATAAAGTAGTCAAGCAAGTCAAGGTACAATGGAAACATCGAAAGGGGTCGGATGCCACCTGGGAATCCGAGGAGGAAATGAGACGTCAATACCCCGATCTGTTTAACGACGAAGCAGGTTTCGAGGACGAAACCTAAATAAGGGGGGAGACTTGTAACACCTCGAAATTTCCCGAAACAATCCATTTAATAATAATGGGCTTTTAAGGGTTAATTTAAGAAATAAAGGGGTAAATTAGTGAGCTATGGATCAAATTAGCCTTAATGGGCAAGACTTGGTGGGTTTAAAGGCCCTAATCAGCCCTTAAACATGCATAATCAGTCCCACTCCATCACATTACAACCCTAGCCACCAAATTCGTAGAGAGAGAAAGTAGAGAGAGAAAGTGAAGAAATTCAAGATTTGGAGCTTGAAGGTTGGAAGGATTGAAGTTCTGGTGGATTGGAGCATCAAAACACAAGGAAAGAGCAACAAAACATGGTAAGAATCGACCTCTAAGGCCTTCTGTAGATCAAACCCGGATTCTAGGGTTTTGGGGTTTTGAAAAGTTTAAAGAAACACATAAAGGTCGAATTTTTACGTATGAAAACGTGTAAAAAGATTAGATTTGGTTTCATGGAAGGTAAACCAAGGATTTGGACGTAAAAAGTTAAGATTTTGGGTTAAAAATGGGCTGGATCTGAGTTTCTGTTCATCCAGCGAAACTGGGCCCGATCCAGCGAATTTAAGCATTCAACCAGCGAAACTGCACATTAGTTCAGCGAGACTAGGAGAAGTTCCAGCGAAACTACAGTTTCGCTGGGGCGAAACTATAGTTTCGCCGTAATCTCGCTAATACCCAGACTGACCTATAGACTTTGCGAGACTAGGGAATTCCAACGAAAGTTGGGCGCTCAAGGCAGCGAATCTGCCTAGCGAAACTAGCAGAAGTGCTGCCCAGCGAAACTGGCAGCGAAACTGCAGTTTCGCTGTAGCGAAACTATGGGCGAAACTATGAAGAAAATGACGTTTTTGCATATTAACTTTCGTGCAGCTAGAGAGTTCAGGCTATAGCTTAAGTGGCTTAGAATTTAAGCTACTTGGACGAGTTCAGGTGAGTTCTAGATCCCTATGTTATACATGCTTTAAATGTTTTGGGGCGGTATGCATACTAAGATATATACTTTTATGATCAGTTCTTTTAGAGTAAATTTTACTTACTACCTTATATGGGAAACGAGATTTTCTAACGAATTGATAACGTGTTTTTCCTTATTGAGATATAACCTTGTAGTAAAGGATTGCCTTCGAGATGTGTTGTGTTATATTATATATATAACTTAAATAAGAAAGTGAAATGTAAAGAAAGGTTGTGGCCCATAACGTGTACCTGGATAAAGTAAAGTCTTACAAGTAAAGTCCTGCAGGCAAGGGATAAAGTAAAGACTTGCAAGCAATGGCTAAAGGAGGGTTACATTTGTTGTGCCCTCACCCGGACAAAGTAATGCTCGAACAGGCAGGTCTGTAAGCCCTGAATTGGCATGACAATAATAGCCCGATCGAGTACGACTGTAAGCCCTTAATTGGCGTGTCGGTAAAGTCCTAGGCGAGCCTGGGCACCGATTGTGACAGAGAATTGACGGATAAAGAAGAGTAATAAATAACGAGAAATGAAAAGAAATGATAAAGTATCGATAAAGTGATAGCCTGTATGCATTGATGCTTGATAGACGAGAACTATTTTCAACTGCTAAAGCTAATACCTTTACAATAGTATTTACAAAGAAAACCTAGAATTCACTCAGCGAAGCTGACTTTTGTATGCATATCAGTTGACAGGTAAAAGTTAGAGCTACGGAATAGAGGCATGGGACTGAAGCTTCTTGGTACTAGAAGACTGGCATCTCTGATGGAGAATTGTTTTAAAAGGGCTTTTAAATAGTTTCGAACATTAGAGACAATGTTTATGTTTTATTGTAATGAGTTGAAATTACAGTATTTTCCGCTGCAATATATATTTATACATATATGAGTAAAAGAATTGCTTTAAATCGATGTTTTGCTGTGAATGACCAACTGTGAGGCTTCCCTGAGAAAGGTGGGCCTTACATCTCACGTAACCAATGATGAATATCACCAGAAAAGAGTAGAAATCAATCCAAAACTTCTTCAAATCGTGGTTCTAGAGCCTAATGCTCTGATAACAATTGTAAAACCGTGAATTCTCCAAGAAACAATCAAACCACGAACTCAATCATATGAATGCGGAATGTAAACATGATTGGATTGAATGAAGAATCGAATTGATCACAAATGATATTTACTGAACAAAAACAACCTATTACAGGTCTTGTGCGAGATCACACAGTACAATAGTGAAATATGATCAAAAGCTTAATTACAAAACGAAAACTAAGCTATTTATACTAAACAGGCAGTTTTCGCGCGACAGGCTTGTCGCGCGGCTAATCCTTTCGCGTGGAAGTCCTTCTCGTGTGAGAGCTTCATCTTGCGTGAATCTGACTTTCGCTTGACATCTTTAGTTTCCGAGTTTGTTGTTTTGCTGAGCCTTATGTAGTCTTCTACAATTTGTTTTGGGGAACTAAGATTTTTCTAGAATCATTCCATGTGTCATGGGTAAGACTTCTTGCTAGGAATCCTACATTGAAAAACATCTAATGACCTTACCAAGGCATATTGGCTCTAGCCAATACATTTTTTATCAATTCCTTTAGATCATTATTCCGAGAATATAAGTGACTTCACCTAGATCTTTCATTTCAATACATTTTCCCAGCAAAGATTCAACATCTTGTGATTTTTAAAAAGTAATTTTCAATGACTAGTGTATCATCCACATATAGATCAAGAACACAAGTACACCACCATAAGCCTTCTTGTAAAACACAACTCGTTATCATAATTTATATAAAAAACTTATTAATTTTCTTATGTAATATACTAATTAGTATTCCATTTTATACCCATTTGCTATGTCTGATAATCATAACGTGTGGTTATGCCATTCATTCTCTTGATAGGCTTAGGAATGGTTACCAAGGAAAGGTTTTCGCATAATTAATAACTTGAGTTTAAGTATAATCTTTTGATAGAAACCTTGCTCTATAAGTGTGTACACTTTTATACATTGTGTCTTCTACCATGAGAAAATTGTATCTCTTAGGCTGATAACAAATTCTACTAGACCTACAAATGCTTGGTGTTATATTGTTACCTAAATGTTCTTTAGGCCAGGCTTAACAAGTACTTGTTGTCTGGATGGTTTTAACTAAGATGATGTAATCATTTTGTTCTTAAATCACTTGTAGATCCAGATTATTTCTACCGGACCTCTACTAAAGAATTCCATCTCTAAGAAGTATCCTTTCTTTTGATGAAAGTTTATTCCCTACAAGGCTGTAGAAATAGTATGTTCTAGTATTTAACAAATAACTAACTGAAAGACATTGTTCGCCTCTAGTAAATTTTTAGGGTTCTTACACTTCACATACACTTCAAAACCCTAGACCCTTTAGTACAACAAATTTAGACTATTCCCATGCCATTTCTCTTATGGTGCATTATCTATTCTTGCATTAGAACCATATTGACTATTTGAGTTGGACATCTCCATGAAGTAATTCCAAAATAAGAGAGAAAATTTTGTATTACACATAAGCTATTGAACCATATCCAATAATATTTGATTTATTCTCTCCGACACACTTTTGGTTGTGATGTTCCTGCTGGAGTTAATTATAAAACTGTCCTATAATCCTTGAGATTATTGTTAAAGTTGTAGCATATGTGGTCACCACGTTGATCTGATTGAATGACTTTTATCTTCTTAAGAAATTGATTCTAAACTTCATTCTAGAAAACTTTAAACTCCCCTAGAGCTTCATGTTTATGTTTCGGTAAGTAAACATAACATTATCGACTATATTCAAGGAGAAATAATAATCCTACTTAAGCTATTGAAAAACATTCTTTAATGTTATATAGGCCATTTGGTAATAATAAATTACATTATGTAATTACATTCACGTTAGTATTTATTCTATTTCTAATATGGAGGTCCAAATTGCATGCCTCGGTTCTCTAGCTTTCCTTAGTCATTGCAAGTTATTACATATATTAGTACCAAAACTTGTATCAAATACCTAGGTATCACGCGAATAAGAGTATAGTTCTATTATATATATGCTTAAAGTGCTTATTTCATATGTGTTTCTCTTCTTTAGCTCTACAAGATATGTAGGGCAAGTCTTCTTCATCCAATGCTTTCTTTCCTCAAAATGAAAACACCTTACATCTTTCCAAAATTTCTTTACGGTGCTTACAAGTAACAACCTTGTTTCAGTTTTTCTATGGCCTTCTTGCTTCTCTATTTGGTCTTAGTTTTAGGCTTCTTGATTATTCCTTCCATTTTTGAGCAGTCTTCAATTGCTTACGAGGTTGTTGTAGGAAATTTTCCCCTTCAGTACTATCAGGTTAAAAGTAATGTTCCACTCTACCTAAACATCAAGCTTAGGAGTTATACCTGCAAGCAAAAACATGAAAATCTGAGGAGAAATCTACATGTACACTCCATGCAATCGTAACATGAATGGAATCACTAGCTTCTACCATTTAATATATTGGAGTCCCAAGCAGGTAAGACATCTTCATTTCCTCAAGAACCATCTTCAAGGTTTCTACCTATTCTGAGAATTTCATGGCATTTAGCTTTTTACTACTTATAGTGGATCTAAGAGCATTCACAACCCATGCCTTATATTTATGTGAGGTGTTTGTTATTATATGGAATGATTTTGAGTGGTTGTGAGTGAAGGAGAAGAGAAAATGTTATTGTGGATTGGTATATTTGAAGAATCACTGTACAATCCTTATAAATTTTTTAATATTTTTTAAAGTGGTTGTGAGTGAATGAGGAGAGAAAGAAGTAATGATAAGGGTATAAAAGTATTATTTAATTGAAAGAGAGAGAAGAAGTAGTGATTTTTAGTGTAATTATATAGATAAAGATAAGGAATGGGATGTGATGCTCTAAGACGAATTTAACTTCTGATATCATCTGCATTGAAAACATTTACAAAACGTAGAGTCATTTGATTTAGTATTTTTGATATACGTACATACATACATACATACATCTATACAATATTACATAACATATAATTATACACATACACATACACATACACATACACATACACATACACATAACACATACACATACACATCACACATACACATACACCAACATACACATACACATACACATACACATACACAATACACCTACACATACACATACACATACACATACACATACACATACACATACAAACACATACACATCACACACATACACATACACATACACATACACATACACATACACATACACATACACATACACATAACACATACCATACACAACCTACACATACACATACCCATACACATACACATACACATACACATACACAACACAACACCTACACATACACATACAATACACATACACATACACATACACATACACATACACCTACACTACACATACACATACACATACATTACACTACACATACACATACACATACACATACACATACACATACACATACACATACAATACACACATACACATACACTAACATACACATACACACACATACACCTACACATACACATACCACTACACATACCATACACATACACATACACATACACATACACATACACATAAATACATACACAACACATACACATACAATACACATACACATACACATACACATACACATACACATACACATACACATACCATAAATACACATACACATACACATACACATACACATAACCACACATTACAATACACATCACATACCCTACACAACACATACACATACACATAACATACACATACACATACATACACATACACTACACATTACACATACACATACACATACACATACACATACACATACACCACATACACATACACATACACATACACATAAAATACACATAACATACACATACACATACACATACACATACACCTACACATACATATCACATACACATACACATACACATACACATACCATACACATAACAATAACATACACATACACATTACACATACACATACACATACACATACACATACACATACACTACACATACACAATACAATACACATACACATACAATACACATACCATACACTACACATACAATACACATACACATACACAACATACACATAACATACACATACACATACACAACACATACACATACACATACACATACACATACACATACACTACACATACACATACACATACACATACACATACACATACCATACACATACACATACACATACCACATACAAAAATACACATACCATAAACATACATACACCTACACATACACTCACATACACATACCATTACACATAACATCCATACACATAACACACACATACACATACACATACACATAATCCATCCATACACATACCATACACATACCACACAACCCATACACATACACATACACTACACATACACATACACATACCATACACATACACATACACATACACATACACATACACATACAAATACATACACATACACATACACATACACTACACATACACATACACATACACATACAATACACATACACATACACATACACATACACTAACATACACATACACATACACATACACATACACATACACATACACATACACATACACATACACATACACTACACATACACATACAATACACATACACATACACATACACGCGCACGCGCACGCGCACGCGCACGCGCCCGCGCCGCGCACGCGCACGCGCACGCCCACGTGCACGCGCACGCCACGCGCATACACATACACTGTCACACCCCGCTGATAGCGGAAACACGGGGAATGTGAGCTAGACGGGGATCGTCATAACACATGGTATATGATAGAGTAGCAATAAAAATATGATGACAAGCGTGTCATGACGACACCGACCGAACACAAATGGAGACTTGTGTCGTGTATAATCAGTTCACGACAGCATGGCCATAAGCACAACATAATGGTCACATAAGCATTAAGGACAGCTTGTAATGTAAATTCCCATAACTCGGGAACAAGTGTACAAAAAGTCATGTTCAAGCTTTACAAGGGTAATAATTACAAAATGCATCCTAGGGTCTCCTCTAAAAGGGCAGCACTCCTAGATCTTCAATTACCCTGATCACCTGAAAAGAAATGCTCAAAAAGGTCAACATAATTGTTGGTGAGCTTCGCAGGTTTTAAGTAATAAAAGATGTTAAGATGACAACAGTGTGTAAGTTTAATAAAAGTTACCGCGACTACACTTATGTATAGGCGGTTTTACTGGTTATAAATCGCTACAGCCAAACTAATATTCGGTTCCTTACGGGAATTGATGGCTGTAAAGAAAGTGTTCTCAAAAGTATATAGTTCATTATGACGTAGCAAGATCCACATAGCGCATACGTATAGTTTATAATCAAACCAATCCTTAGGTCCCATTACCGGGATTAATGATTTATAAAAAGGTTTTCCATAGCATAGTAAGTTTAACTTAACGTAGCAAGATCCACACAGCGCATACGTGTCAAGTTAAACATGACGTAGCAAGATCCACACAGCGCATACGTATAGGTTACAACCAAACCAATCTTTAGGTCCCATTTACCGGGATTAATGGTTGTAATGGATGATCGGCTTAGAAGAACCACACAGAAGAACCACACAGAGAACCACACAGCCGAGAGCATCCAAGGTCAATGGCATCCACAAATAGCATAAATCAACACGTAACATCAAATAGTAGTGCATGGTAGTGTAAAACCCCTAAGTATATACATAGGGTAACATAGCACATAGTTCAAGTTCATATAGCAGCAAACAGTCAGGATCATCATGTAACCGGTTTGAGCACATTCTTAGTATACCGGGATGCTTATATATAGGGTCCTCCGCAGCATTCCACCACATCCGCGATATACATAGAATGATACCTAAACAGTACATGACATCCATTTATCCTTAGTATCATCAACAAGTTTAGCAGGTAATTGACTCATATAAGTAGCAGCCAACTTCCACCAAGGAAGGTGCCTGAAATTAAGCAAATAAGTGAGCATTCTTTTCCCCCAAGTAGAAAATATTCGAAAGGTTTATAAGCGTAAAAAGGGGCCACGAAACTCACTGAACAGATGATAGGCACGTATGATGAAAGGTTCCAACGGTAGGATGCTATGAACAGTCAAACACCTATTGACAGTTACTGACAAGCGTTAATAACGAGCTTAAAACATAAGATGATATCAATAGGCTCTGGCAGTTCCGGTTCGGTCGTGGGTGGTACACACACAAGCAGTCACACACATCGTAGACTAGATTATTTTAAATAGTATATGCCTGTTGATAGCGTTGACTTTAATCTTTGTGGTCAAGCTATGACACTTTGTTAATATTACCTTATCGTCGTGAGGTCTCCAAAAAGGGGATCCACACACACACACACACTATTAGTTATACAACAGGACCGGACGCACGACTCAATCCTTCCTTCGTGTAAAACCTCTGAAAATCTCCCAGAAATCAATAACACATGATCTCAATCACGTGAATGCGGAATGTAAACATGATTGGATAGAAAAGAAGATTGAATTGAACACGAAATGCTTCTTTGATTGAATCAAACAACCTATGAAAGGTCTTGTGCGGTTTTCGCACAGTACAGAATGATAATGAACGAAAAGCTTAATTACAAAACGAAACTAAGCTATTATACTAAACATTGAGTTCTCGCGCGACACGCTTTTCACGTGGAACAAACTTTGCGCGGCAATAATCTCTCGCGTGGAGACCTTCTTCGCGTGAGATCTGCTTCTCGCGTGACAGAAGCTTTCGCACATGCAGTCTGTTTTCGGACTTCGTCTTCGTTCAATCTTCAAATGTTTTACCGAGCCTTGATTAGTCTTCTACAATCTCCCCTAGGCTCGGTGAAACATGATCAATCAAAATCAACGTTCGCTTTCTTGTACGTTCCTGCATATGCGTACCATTTATTCCTAAGGATTCGGTCAGTCATCCACACATACTGGCAAGATAGAAAATAAACGGACTCATCAGCTGTAATAGGGCAGTGTAAAAGCTTGAGTAAGTCGTTTTTCCAAACTTCATCAAGTCTGCTGGATCAATAATTCGAAATGACTTGTCAGTGCATCTGATCACAACGTGACCGGAATCCTTCTCACATCTCCATGATAGTAATTGCTTTAAAGAGTTGGGAGGAACTGGAGCATGCACGGGGACTTTTCTGATAAATTTAGGATGTTGATAGACTCGTATTTTCATTGGAGCTTTAGTATTTTCATCAATTCTTGTTGAGTCATCAATCACCTTAGATTTGGCAGTCTTAAAATCTTTGAAATTTGTGTGCATCTCCCTTCGTATCATAGATCTCATCAATTCAGCTTCACTGTAATTGCTTTCATTAAAGAATGGAGCTTTGCCCATGGAGTAGAGATCAGCAGCACGTAGAGTATGGAAGTCTTGTGTGCTTTTCAGATAATCAATTTCTCCATTCTTTCTTTTTATTACATACAGCCTTTTCTCGCCATCATAACCCCAGCTAATGACATGAGACATTTCACCATACTTCTGCTTAGGCTTAGAAATGAATAGAAAATGAGCTTCAGTAGGTGGTGGTGGTGCTTTGAACATCAATCCTCCTCTAGTGAATAAAGCAATCTGACCAGTAGAATCTTTCTTTGTAGCAACAGCAGGAGTTTCACCACTCACAGTCTCAGTCGGGATTTCTCCTTCTTCAAGATTAATGTCTTTAAATAGCTCTTGAAGGTTGTTCCAAAAAATTTCAGTATATTCATTCTCATCGTCCAAATCATCAAACACATCAAGTTCTTCTTCAACAGCTCCTGATGAAGATTGTTGAAAAGAATACAATTCCTTTTCATACACACTCTCAGTGGCAGGGTCAAGTGGATCATATCCTTCTGGATCACTAACACTTGGTCGATCGACATTATCAGTGTTAGTATCTCCAATTGGACTCGAAGAGAAACCTGTAGCATTACCTCCATCATTATTATCACCATCATTTTCACCATCATCTCCTCCATCATCATTATCACCATCATTTCCACCATCATCTCCACCATCATCATCATCATTTTCATCATCATCTTCATCGTCATTCTCATCATTATCAGAATCAGCATAATCAACCAACTCTTCATCCTCCTTTTCATGAACAATAGGCAAAGTGAGCATGTGTTCTGGTTCAACGAAAGCTGTAGATGTGTAAGCTTCGGTGATAGGTACTTCAGATGAAATAGGAACATCCTCAGTAGTGCTAACACTTGGCTGTTCAGTAGAGGTATGAGCTTCGTTGACCACTTCCTTTTCTGGACATTCTCAGTGGGAGGAGGACTTGGAGATCGTCTACTAGATTCACCAATCACAATTGTAGACCTTATGATTGGTGGCTGATGAAAATAAGTCTGTGAAATGAATTTTCGTAGCTCATTCAGTTGTCTTTCCAGCCCTGAACAATAATCAAACATGTTCTTCATCTGTTGTTCTAGAGAAGCTATTCTTGTATCTTTGATTGCAGAATCCAGATGAATCATGGTAATCTGACTCGACTTTTCTTCATTTTCTTTCTTCAGCTCAGCAATCATCTTAACATTTTCAAAACTCTCTTTTTCCAAGTTTTTAACTCTTTCTTCTAGAGTTATAGAATGAGGAGGGCTAGTTGATTCCTCTCTCCTTTGAAACTCTGGAGGAGTATTCAAAAACGAGTCAACGTCAAACTCTAAGTTTTCCTGCCTTGGAGGTGTAGAAAAGCCAGACTCAGAGATATTGGCTGCTCCAGAAACAGGAACTGTTTCTGTCTCAGGAGCAGAAGAAGTCACATTGGTTGTCTGATCTTGCTCAGTTTTAGTGACAACCATATGTGTTCGTGGTCTCCTGGGTATAATACCACGACCTCTCTTTCTAGCTGGAAAATCTCTCCTTCTTGCCATTCGTTTTCTTCGTGAGGATGTACTAGGAGACTCTTCCGGAATATAATCAGTATCCCTGGTGTAAAACCTCTGAAAATCTCCCAAGAATAATAACACACGATCTCAATCACGTGAATGCGGAATGTAAACGTGATTGGATAGAAAAGAAGATTGGATTGAACAAGAAATGCTTCTTCGATTAAAACAAACAACCTATTACAGGTCTTGTGCGATTTCGCACAGTACAGTATGATGATGAATGAAAAGCTTAATTAAAAAAACGAAAACAAGCTATTTATACAAAACATGGAGTTCTCGCGCGACAGGCTTTTCGCGAGGCTATGGCTTTCGCGTGGAAGCTTCTCTCGCATGGTGTGCTTCTCGCGTGAGAGCTGCTTTTCGCGTGGAATCTTGCTCTCGCATAAGCTGCTTCTCGCGAGACTTCTTCCTGTCGCGTGGATCTGGATTTCGCATATGATGTTTTGCCGAGCCTTGATTTATCTTCTACAATCTCCCCCTAGGCTCGGTGAAACATATTCAATCAAAGTCAACATTCGCTTTCTTGTACGAGCCTGCATAGGCATACCATTTGTTTCTCAGGATCCGGTCAATCATCCACACGTACTGGCAAGATAGAAAATAAACAGACTCATCAGCTGAAATAGGGCATTGTAACAGCTTGAGTAAGTCGTCTTTGCCAAACTTCATCAAGTCTGCTGGATCAATGATACGATAAGACCTGTCTATACATCTGATCACAGCGTGACCGGAATCATTTTCATATCTCCAAGAAATTAATTGCTTCAGAGAGTTTGGAGGAACAGGAGCATTGGCTGGAATCTTCCTTTTCTTGTAAGAATTTTCAAAATGAGATCATATAGTTCTTTATCAAGTCAAGACTCTGTCCAGCTTTATTTAAAACAAACTGGTTAAGTTGATTGTCAATATCTTTTGTCCCTTTAAACTTATACTTTAGGTTTTACTCAGAAACATAAGGAGTGATATTTATCATGTTTTGTATGATTTAATATAATTCAGTGGATCCCACAATCAGAACTTCTGTAAAGAAATTATTATCCTTCAAGACACTATCGAGATTTTTCAAGTCACCCCAAATTGACTTAAACCATGTATTGATGATCAGTGATACCATTTATTGTATTCCTAAGTATAACTATTTTAGCATAACTAGCCTGAGAAATATTTCTTAACCCGGAATATTAACAAGTTTAAGGACTTACTGACAGCCATCCGGACTTACGTCTGCCCTCTCAAGATGTTTAGGACTTACAAGCCGTCCGGACTTACATGCCCCATCTTTCGATTTTGCCTTCCAAAGTTAAAAACTATTCTCAAAATAGAAAATATATACCATATAGTATGTATGTCTTTTAGACATATCTTTTGATTTGTTGTGCTTCTTGGCATCTTATATCCTATATGGCCTTTTCCTTTTTGGCATCTTTTTGCTCAATTATTTTCCTTTTGTGTTTTTCTCTTTTTGTTTCTTTTTGTATTTATCCTTTATATATATATATAGTTATGATAATCACTGAATCAATCACATACAGGCTTGAGTATGACAAGATTATATCTCTCAGTCTGTGTTAGAACATTTTTGATACATAATCCTGATATGTTCCCCACTAAGTCATATTTCTTTAATTCAAGTGTAATCACTCAATTATGATCTTTTCAGTTCTGAAAGCAAAGCCTATTGACACATCAAACATAATCCAAGTCTATTCGTATTTAAGCTTTTGAAAGTACTTAGACTCTTTTTGAACTTTGAAAAATCATTTCTCATTTAATCATGAAAATTCATTTTATTGATTCAATCTTGACTCCCCCTAAGACCAAAAATATTTTTCAAAGTGTATTATATTTTTTTTTAAGTTTCTCCGTTATATGGCTGAATCATTTTGAAGCAATTGTAAGTTTCCTGTCATATGTCTTTGAACAACCGCTTTCTACATGCCATAAGCTTTCAATGATCTTTTGCGGTTGTTCCTGCATAAGTAAAAGAATTACTTAGTCTTTGGTACCCAAGTCAAACAAGACTTGAGCACATTCTGTGTTGCAGCAAGACAAAATGATTTGATATTATTATATTTTGTTGCACATCATTCTTTTCATTTATGCTTTTAAAATTGACATTTTCCTTTACATTATTAGTCAATTTCTTATCCCGTTTGACATTAAAATCATTAACAACCTTTGATTCATATTATTTGAAAATTTTCCACGAGTGAAAAATAGTTTTTTTATTAGAAATAGAATTATGAAATCTTTGTTTACTTAATGATTTTTGTCGAAATGGACAATTGTTTGCCAAATGATTTGTGTTTCCACACTGATAGCATCTCTTTTGTTGTGTGTGGAAAACAAACTGTGGATGACAATTATGAAAATTGTCATAAAAACCAAAGTCAGATTGACTAGGTTTAACTTTCTCCACAGTCTCTCGAATCTTTGTTTCGTTTGACAATTGCAAATTCATCTTTTGCAGACTCGAGGAAATTGATGAATTATGACTACTTTGGATTGTAGATTTGGCAGTTTTGACTTTTGGAATTGGTGGTGTTGAAATAGGAACAGTCTTTGATTCTGCGTGAGTAGGACCAGACTTTGAATTTGCTGGATGAGGACCAGGCTTAGATATTCGGATTGGTGCTGGAGAAGGACCAGGCTTTTGAATGTTCAGATTAAATGCAGAAGAATCATTCACTTGCAAATCTGGGCTACATACATCTTGATTCACAAGGTTAGCATTATAATGTAGTTTATTTTTAAAGAATCGAGAATTCGTTTCTTTAAAAATATGTTCTTTATTTTCAACTATCCTTTTGAAACAAATCTATTTTTAAAATCCTTTTCCATTCTTTCTTTCTGATTTACCCTTAGATTTGCATTCAAATTATATTTGTTATTTGATTTCATCTCATTCAAAACAACATTCTTTTCATTTCTGACAAGTTTTGTTTACAACCAGATTGTGAAACTTTTACATTCTTATTTTTCAAACATTCATTCTCATTCTCTTCCTCACTCTCACTTTCCCAATCTTCAACCAACCCATCCACCTTCATTTTATCTGCAAAAATATTTTCAGGTGATTGTTAGGTTTAGGTACTATGATAGGATCAACAGATAAATTTATTTTGACAGAAGGTTTTAAGTCTTGAGATGGAGAGAATCCAATTCCATAGACCATATCAGAATCACAAATGTTATCAGATGATGGTAAACATGAGTAATCATGATTAATTGGAGGAGCAATGTTAGAAAATCCAACACCACACTTTCCTCCTTTGATCTTCTGAGTCATTTGTGACTTGATTATTCCTTCAACCATTGTTGATGAAAGTTCAAATTTCTCAACAGTCAATTTAACCGTGGCTAATTCACTGTTGAGTCGATTAATTTCTAGAGCGAGTTCATTGTTTCTATTTGTCAAGTCATTATTAGTACATTCTTTATCGTGAAGATTTAATTTCAAATTATATATTGTTTTGTTTAAACCTTCAAGTTTTTCTTTAAAAATCTTTTCATTTGACTTGTGTTTGCTAGCTTGATACTGAAGTTTTTCAACTTCCATTATCAGGCTCTCATTGTGAACTCTGTATCTTTGAACTTTCTCAACACATGTATTTTTACATAGATTATCATATACCTTTGGTTCAGAAGTTTCCCCTTCTGTTTTCTCTGCCTTCTTGACCATGAATGCTTTCATTTCATCAGCTGGTTCTTCCACTGGAGCACTAGCAACAGTCTTTGGATCAATGCATGGACTTTTGACTGTGAGCTCAACAGTGTATTCGTCATTCACACTTTCTTCTTCAGCAACCTTTTCAACCTGATCTTCCTTCACAACATTCTCCTTATCTTCTACCACTTTCTCATCCTCTATTTCAACTTTCTCCTTCTCTTCTTCCACCGTAGCAAACAAACCCTCCAACAAATCATCAGACACGAATTCAGCAAACAAATTTTCCTCCTCTTCTGGTTCTGGAACAATCTTAGCAACAAAAGCAGTAGACAAATGTAAATCAAGAGCCTCCATTGATCAGACCAGTCATATTCAGCATTAGTTTGAGAAACTAGTGCTTTAGTACCACCAGAAGTACTTGCTTTATCCTTCTTTGGCTCTATCTCCAC
Source organism: Flaveria linearis (assembly GCA_024085815.1). Lineage (NCBI taxonomy): Eukaryota > Viridiplantae > Streptophyta > Magnoliopsida > Asterales > Asteraceae > Flaveria > Flaveria linearis. The sequence goes on from CM044010.1 coordinate 32,716,054, forward strand.
AGTCACCATCTTCTTCGGGCCTTCATTTTGACCAGTTTTTGGTTCAGTACACTCTCTGGCGAAATGACCTGGTTTGTCACAGTTGTAACACCTCAGGTTAGATTTATCGAAACCAATTTTGCTAGAATTGTTAACGCCAAACATTTTCCTCCCAGTTCTTCTAGCAAAATTCTTTGCCCTGTAAACTACCATGGCCATTTGATACTTGATATCATTCTCTTCAACATCATCCGGATTAACTTGTTGAAGATCATCAACCAGAACATTTGGAGCAGTAAGTCTTCCGGCCATGAAAGCTTCATAACTCGACATGAAAGTGGTGAAAAGAGCAAGATGCTCCTCAGCAATCTGAACAGTTTGTTTTGATGGACTAGTGGTAGCAATAAGCATGTTGACCACTCTGAGAATCTTGTGATTGAGAGACTTGTTGATGGATGATGGGGGAATAATGTTGAGCAGCTGGAACATGAACTTGATGGTTACTGCTGGTTGAATAAAAGAAGATGCTGCACTTCCAGAGTTGTTGCTGACACATCTGCGTATAACTGACATAGTAATTCGGATTACTAGCCATCTTTGCATATAGAGCAGTTCCTTCAGCACCCAGAGAACTGAGATGATTAGCAGCTCGCTGCTTATCATCCATAGCATAAGACTTGATTGTTGAGATGAGATCAGTCAACTGTAGAGTATATAAGTCTTTGGTTCTCTTTATCAAAGTACAGTTGTTATTCCAACTGTATGGAAGTGAGTTGAGCAACTTCTGTTCACAGTTATGGGTTCCAGAGTAATACCCGCACTCTTCATTTTCGTGACCAGTCTAACAAACCTGGCCATCTGAACTTCCAGCTCTTCACCAACAATATGATTGAACATGTTGAACTCTTGATTCAACATATCCTTTTTGCTCTCTCTCATGTCTTTGTTGCCCATAATCTGAGACTCCAGAGCATCCCAAAGCACTTTAGCACCCCTGAACTCTTGAAACTTTTGTGAGATCTCAGTAGTAAGAGCCATTGTGAGTGCAGCATACGCTTTATCATCCAATTCCAATCTCTTGATGTCGTCTTCATCCCACAAATGTTCAGGTTTCTGAACCATTTCACCTTTATCATTTTGTACAACGGAATGTAAGGACCATACTGGATTGATCTCCACATCTTCGGTTCCGTGTAAATAACATATCTCTCGAATCGGAAGCCCAATCAGAATAATCATCTTCACAGAGAAGCCTCGGTGGCTTGTTACCAGTACCAATTTCTGTGTCTAGATGAAGTGAAGCAGTAAGATGCTTCAAATTCGGTGTTGTTGAAGCCATAGTGATCAGAAAGTCAAAACTCTGGTTTTCGTGCGAAAAAAGAACTCGTGTGAAAAGTGAAATACCTAACTGTGCGAAAACGCCAATTTTCGCGTGCGAAAAGTGAAATACCTAACTGTGCGAAAAAAGAACTCGCGCGGACTGAGTTTTCGCGTGAGGAAGCAGTTCGTGCGAATTTCCAGAATTATCTTTTCACGCGAATCGCACAAAAAGGTGAAATACTTAACTGTGCGAAAACACCAATTTTCGCGTGCGAGAACTTGCAGATCAAGCGAAAACGTCGATTTTGTTCAGAAACAGATTACCAACTGTTTGTTCACGCGAATGTCACCTCCAATTCACTAATTAAGTTTGATTAAACCCATTTTAATCCAATTTTAATGAATTTAAGTCAATTTTAATCAAAATTAAGCTTAAAGTCCACTAATTCAGTTCAATTCGGTCCAAATCAGTCCAAATCCTCCACAATCGAGCAGCATAACATTGCCATATCTGAATCTAAAGTAATCAATGATGAATTCTTCAAAAATCGAGTAGAACACAATCCAATTCTTCTCCAATCATGGTTCAAGAGCCTAATGCTCTGATACCAATTGTAAAACCTCTGAAAATCTCCCAAGAACAATAAACACACGATCTCAATCACGTGAATGCGGAATGTAAACATGATTGGATAGAAAAGAAGATTGGATTGAACAAGAAATGCTTCTTCGATTGAATTGAACAACCTATTACAGGTCTTGTGCGATTTCGCACAGTACAGTATGATGATGAATGAAAAGCTTAATTAAAAAAACGAAAACAAAGCTATTTATACAAAACATGGAGTTCTCGCGCGACAGGCTTTTCGCGAGGCTATGGCTTTCGCGTGGAAGCTTCTCTCGCATGGTGTGCTTCTCGCGTGAGAGCTGCTTTTCGCGTGGAATCTTGCTCTCGCATAAGCTGCTTCTCGCGAGACTTCTTCTGTCGCGTGGATCTGGATTTCGCATATGATGTTTTGCCGAGCCTTGATTTATCTTCTACACCTGGCTTCATCATTCGGTCTTGTAGATGTTGGAGTAGTAGGAGCTCGATTTGTTTGAAGAACATAAGGAATTACCAATTTGGTCATTATCAGTCTCGGAACTAGAAGCCGAGTGCGCTTCATCTTCCACTCTCCCTTCATGAACAGGCTCATCTTCAAACAATTTCTCAATCTCTTCGTCCAAATTATCTCTAGTAGTAGAAGTAGAAGCACCAGTCTGTGCTTCATCAACAGTATATCTCCTCCCAAACCTCCAATATTCTCATCAACTTCTGCAAATCGACCAATCTTAGCAAAACTTTCACCAGAGCATTTGTTGCCTCTGGCTCCAGTTAGATGAGTAAAGATGTCTTTTTTGATGACCTGAACAACATACTTTGAAGACTTCAAAGTGGCAAACTCTGGATAAGCATCATTGATGACAAGTTGCACGAATCTCGGGTACATAATAAACTTTCTCCCTAGATTAGCTGTAACGTTCTTCTGCATCTCTTGAAATATAACACCAGAATATACTGAATGGAATATCATCCACCAGAGAAACCAATAAAGATCCAAACACAACACTTAGACTATCCATGCCAGCCTTCAAATTACTCAGACAGTGAATTACCACATGAAATAAATATTTCCAGTAAGGTGGTAACCACTTCTTTTCCAAACTTGGATATCTATATTCGTATCCCATCCGAGATAAACAATCCATAACTACATCATCATCCAGTCTTGTTGGTGCTCCCTCTTGATCATTAAACAGAAGAACTCTGTTTAGTATGGCTTGAGAAACTGTCACCCTTTTATCTTTTACAGTGGCTGTGATAATTGGATTTCCAGCTTGGTCCTTTTCTAGAGCAGCAGTGCTCCAGAAAGAATCTATCAACTCGGAATAGATGGCTGGATCAGCAGAAATAGCATAAACAATCCTTGAGTTCTTCAGCCCCTCAATCATAGAATTGAACAGCTCTTTTCCTTCAGGAACCTCATCTAAGTAAGCTATACAGTTGTGACTAGCTTTGAAAATCATATTAGCCATCTGCATTGTAAGACAAACTCAAAATCAGAACACTTTTAATATAACTTAATTATGCATTTAGAGTTTTAGCACTTAGAACAATTTAACTTTTGATGTTTCACACTTAGACAATTTTATCACTTTTATCATTTCAAAGCTTAGTAATATGTGAATACATATACTACACTTAAATTTTAGCAACAAAAGATTTATTATTCGAAAACTAATTGTAAGTGATAAGTCCATTTGATACAACACCATCAACACTTAGAAAAATATTTTCAAAATCTTTCTGTCATACGAAACCCAACACGTACGAAAATGAACACTGTGCGACATTTGTAATTTAAGCTACAACTGTCACGCGAAACCACGCGAAATCACTTTGCGAAAACTAGGTTTAAGCAAAATTTGTATTTTCACGCGAAACCAAAGCTCACGCGAGAACCAGGTTCACGCGACAACCCCTTTTCGCGTCCGTTCATTTCTTTGTGCGATTCGCACAATACATATGTCAAATTAACATATCAAAACATGTTTTTAATCCATGAAATCCAGATCATTGCTGTCGCCTAAGTCTATTAGGTGTATTTCATCGTTCAATTTCAACTTTAAAGTCCATTTTTAAGATTTTAATGTCAAGATGTTAGGTTCCCCTTAGCATTGTATCGCTACAGTAACCAAATCAAACCAGATATACCTTTAAAATCACACTATGAGTGTAATGAAAACACACTATGAATCAGAATCTCAAGCAAGAACGAACTGATTTGAGTTTTGATGTAAGCGAAATGATTTTTCGATGGTATGCGAAAAAGGTTTTCGGATGTGGTTTTGAGCGAAAAGTGATTGTGTCTTGAACACTGTGAAATTTATACCCCTGACAAGTCATGCGAATATCCTTTTCGCAAGACCCACCTTTTCGCGTGAGGTTTCCCTTTCGCGCGAGAGACTGTGTTTTTCAAAAATTTCAACTTTTAAAATCTTTCTTATTTTTACACAACTTTCAATCTTTTTATTCTCAATGAATTAAGTCAACATAAAATGTTATTTACCAAGTGACCAATTAATTTAATGAATCTTCAATTTTCAAAAATTTTCTTGTTATTTATTTGTCCTAAAAATAAAATACTATAAAAATGAAATAAAAACAAACACTTACATACTAGATAATCAAAAGAATGAAAACAATTAAAGAATCAAGATCGGATTTGCTTGTTTTTGTATAAGAATTTCATAACGAGATCATATAGTTCTTTGTCAAGTTAAGACTCTGTCCGGCTTTATTTAAAATAACTGGTTAAGTTGATTGTCAATATAATTTGTCCTTTTAAACTTATACTTCAGGTTTTACTCAGAAACATAATGAGTTCATGTTTTGTGTTTATTTAATATAAGTCAGTGGGATCCACAATCAGAACTTCTGTAAAGTAATTATTATCCTTCAAGACACTATCGAGATTTTCAAGTCACCCCAATTTGACTTAAACCATGCATTGATGATCAGTGATACCATTTATTGTATTCCTAAGTATAACTATTTGAGCATAACTAGCCTGAGAAATATTTCTTAACCCGGAATATTAACAAGTTTAAAGACTTACTGACAGCCATCCGGACTTACGTCTGCCCTCTCAAGATGTTTAGGACTTACAAGCCATCCGGACTTACATGCCCCATCTTTCGATTTTGCCTTCCAAAGTTAAAAACTATTCTTAAAATAGAAAATATATACCATATAGTATGTATGTCTTTTAGACATATCTTTTGATTTGTTGTGCTTCTTGGCATCTATATCCTATATGGCCTTTTCCTGTTTGGCATCTTTTTGCTCAATTATTTTCTTTTTGTGTTTTTCTCTTTTTGTTTCTTTTGTGTATTTTTATCCTTTATATATATATATATAGTTATGATAATCACTGAATCAATCACATACAGGCTTGAGTATGACAAGATTATATCTCTCAGTCTGTGTTAGAACATTTTTGGCACAGAATCCTGATATGTTCCCACTAAATCATATTTCTTTAATTCAAGTGTAATCACTCAATTATGATCTTTTCATTTCTGAAAGCAAAGCCTATCGACATATCAAACATAATCCAAGTCTATTCGTATTTAAGCCTTTGAAAGTACTTAGACTCTGTAGAACTTTGTTATATCATTTCTCATGTATTTATGAAAATTTCTTTTTGATTTTAGCAATCCTTTGATCTTAACTCCCCTAAGACCAAAAATATTTTTCAGAACTTGTTTTCTAATTTTCTCCCCCTAAAATTGTGATTGTCCTTTTTAAGAAAAAGAAACAATTGCAATTTATTCTTTGTAAAAAAAATGAAAAATCTTTATGTGAAGATTCATTAAACCAATTTATCCAAAGTTAATCATTCCCAATGATTGCACAAGGAAATCAAATCGAGAATGATCAAATGCCTTGGTAAATAAATCAGCAATATTTTCAGTTGACGGCACTTGTTTAGATGAATAAGTTTACGATCAAAACAGTCGCGGATAAAATGGATGCGGATGTCAATGTGTTTAGTTTTTGAGTGTTGAATGGGATTTTTACGATGTTTAGAACTGCCGTGTTATCACACCAAATTGATGTGTCATAAATGTTGAGACCATAATCGAGAAGTTGTTGTTGAATCCAGACAAGCTGGGAACAACAGCTCGAAGCAGCCACATATTCAGCTTCGGCAGTGGATGTGGATACAGTGTTCTGCTTCTTACACTGCCAAGAAATGAGTCGGTTACCCAAGAATTGACATCCTCCTGTGGTCGATTTCCTGTCTAAGTTACAACCACCATAATCACTGTCAGTATAAGCAAATAAATTGAAATCGGAATTTCGAGGATACCAAAGACCAAGTTTAGGTTGACCCTTGAGATACTTGAAAATCCGCTTGACAGCTTTCATGTGTGATTCCCTTGGATCACTTTGATAGCGGGCACACTGACAAACAGGGACATGACATCCGGCCTGCTTGCAGTGAGATACATGAGGGAACCAATCATCGATCTGTAAAGATGTTGATCAACTAATTCTCCTAATGGATCTGGAGTAAGAGTAGGACGAGAAGCCATTGGAGTTGGAGCTACTTTGGAATCTTGAAACTTGTATTTCTCAAGAATAGTCTGAACATACTTTTCTTGATGGATGAGAATACCAGTCTCAGATTGAGTAACTTGAATACCCAAGAAAAAGGAAATTTCTCCAAGGGAACTCATCTCAAATTTTTTCTTCATCACTGCTTCAAACTCCGTGCACATAATTTCATTAGTAGAGCCAAAAATGATATCATCGACATAGATTTGAACCAAAATAATATCATCGCCTGATTTTCGTAGGAATAAGGTTTGATCAATTGCACCTCTTGAATATCCATTTGCAAGCAAATGTTCAGTCAGAGTTGCATACCAAGCACGAGGAGCTTGATGTAATCCATATAGTGCCTTATCCAACTTGTATACATAATCAGGATGATCTGGGTCTTCAAATCCTGGAGGCTGACAAACATAGGTTTCTTCTTTCATTTCTCCGTATAAAAATGCAGTTTTAACATCCATCTGATACACCTTGAAGTTCATGTATGAAGCAAAGGCTAGGAATATGCGTATTGCTTCTAGTCTTGCAACTGGAGCATACATTTCTTCATAATCCAATCCTTCAACTTGATAAAATCCCTGCACCACAAGACGTGCTTTATTCCGAACTATAACACCTTTTTCATCCGTCTTGTTTCGAAAAATCCACTTTGTTCCAATCGGAAGCTTATCCTTTGGAAGTTCAACAAGATGCCAAACATTGAGTTTCTTGAATTGCATCAACTCATCTTGCATTGCTTCTATCCAGCTATTTTCTTGAGTGCCATTTCCACATTCTTGGGCACTATTTGTGATAGAAAGCAAGCATACAGACATGTGTTGATTGTCCCTGATCGACTTCTGGTAATTACACCTTCATGCAAAGGACCAATGATTGCTTCAGTTGGATGAGTTTTATGTATTCTTAATTGAGGAATCTCATCTGCAATCATTCCATCTTCCAAATTGGTAATATGTTCAACATTATCAATAACCTCTTCAGAATGTTGAGATTGATACACAATAGTTTTTTCAAGTGTGTCATCTGAATAGGAGTTTCAGAAGCAGTAGACACATTTGGAGATTCTTCAAATGGAACTTGAATGATTTCTATCGGTGTATGTATAGTTTCTGAAGAAGATGAAGATAATGGAGAACTTAAAGAGTCTTCCAGCTCCTGAGTTGGAATTTGTTCTGAAGAAGCATCTAATGACTCAGAACAGGCAGATACAGGTATAGAAGCTGTAGAAATATCTTTGGATGATGAAGCGATAGCAGAATCATCAGATATCAAAGATGGAAGTTCCTCAATGATTTTGTTTTCCAAGGAGATTGCTTGAGAAGTAGAATCTGCAGAAGAAGGTTTAGAAATTTTAAAATTTATGAACAAAGATTCATAATCATAAACCCATGAAGGAGCTGAACCTGCATCAGTTATGTTAACAAAATTACTTAGTTTTTGGTACCCAAGTCAAACATGACTTAAGCACATTATGTGTTGCAGCAAGACAAAATGATTTGATATTATTATATTTTGTTTGCACATCATTCTTTTCATTTATGCTTTTAAGCTTGACATTTTCCTTTACATCATTAGTCAAATTCTTATCCCGTTTGACATTACAATCATTAACAACCTTTGATTTCATATTACTGAAAATTTTCCACGAGTGAAAAACAATTTTCTATTATGAGAAATAGAATTATGAAATCTTTGTTTACTTAATGATTTTGTCGAAAAGGACAATTGTTTGCCAAATGATTTGTGTTTCCACACTGATAACATCTCTTTGTTGTGTGTGGAAATCAAACTGTGGATGACAATTATGAAAATTGTCATAAAAACCAAAGTCAGATTGACTAGGTTTAACTTTCTCCACAGTCTCTCGAATCTTTGCCTCGTTAGACAATTGCAAATTCATTTTTGTAGATTCGAGGAAATCGATGAATTATGACCACTTTGGATTGGAGATTTGGCAGTTTTGACTTTTGGAATTGGTGGTGTTGGAATAGGAACAGTCTTTGATTCTGCTGGAGTAGGACCAGACTTTGAATTTGCTGGATGAGGACCAGGCTTAGATATACGGATTGGTGCTGTGACAGGATCTCAGCCTCTCGGTTGATCAATTAGATTATGTTTGCAGCGGATTTAGCACATTAATTAGCAATTAAAGCAAGAACATAAAAGATATTTCAATTAAAAAGCATAAACATAGAGAGAGAAGAGTTCTGCGAAACAATAAATGTTCTATTGGTCGCACGTTTCGGCAATTAAAAAGTATGGTTTCCCATCCTTTATAGGCGGCAAAAGGATGGGTTGATGTCCTTTTTCTGACATCACTGAATATTCAAATTACAACTGACAAAAACATAAAACTACTGAAGATGTCAAAACTGACATCTTCTTACAAAAGTTCCTAAGTGCTGACAAAAGTAAACTACTGAAATCCTACAACGACTGAAGAACAAACTCTTCAGTCGTTTATAACTACTGATACTATAACAACTGAAGAACATGCTCTTCAGTTGTTGTACAACTACTGAAATGAAATAAACTACTGAAAAAGAAAAACCACCACAACAACTGAAGAAGACTTCTTCAGTTGTTGTGACAAACTCTGAGTCTTCAGTACTTGGTCTTCAGACTTGGCTTCAGATGATATAACAACTGATGACTTCAGTAGATATCATCAGTTGTTGTCTTCAGTCTTTGTCTTCAGACTTTGTGCTTCAGTAGAAGGTCTTCAGTTCTTCAGCTTTTGATTCTTTAGTACTTGTCTTCAGTACTTGAAGTCTTCAGTACTTGTAAGATCAGTACTTCAGACTTCAGTACTTGGTCTTCAGTACTTTGGAGTCTTCTTCAGCTGATATTCTTCAGTTCTTGATCTTCATACTTTGTTCTTCAGACTTTGTCATAACAGCTGATGGTTGGAGCTAAGATGCTCTCGAGTCTGACATTCAAGCAAGAGAAAACAATAGCTGATGGGAGTCTTCAGATGTTCTCGAGTCTGACATTCAAGCAAGAGAACACTGTAACTGATGGGAGTCTTCAGCAGTTGTTGCAGTGGCATGTGGGACTTAGAGGTTTTCCTGATCTTGGCTCATTGGTTCTTTTGGTCCAACAAACTCCCCCTGAACCAATGCAGCCAAAACCTCTAATTATTGGATGTCCCACTTATTGATGGCATAAAGATTGGTCTATTTCCTTCTAGATCAGATTAGAAGTTGACCCAGATAAGCACTGGCCTGAGAGGTAGTCTCAAGTGTTTGTTTGGCTAAGTATGGATGGGAGCTCTGTCTTGGGGAATTGGACACAGAGCTGTTGCCCCATCCATGAGATCTACCTCCCACGTACAAGCCGGTAGGATTCTCGGGTGTAGGCCTGAAGAAAGATCATTTGTTCTTCTTTGGACAGGTCTTCAGGCTCACCTTCGAACAATCCCTCCCGACCGTACAGCTCTGAGATGAACTTGACCTGTCTTCCATTTTTGAGCTCAAGTGTTGTGATTTGCCTATATGCAAACTCATCAGGATGTTTACCCTCCAAAAACAGGTTGAGCTCATCCCTATGGAAATTCTCAAGCTTCTTATAGACCAGACCCTTCCTAACCACCCTATTATCTAGCATTGAAAAGGGTGATTGGCCGGCTCTATAAGCTTTCTCGAATTCCTCTACTATTTCCCAGGGTGTTATTACAATAGCCACAGAGATCTTCATCTACAATTCTCTTTAGTTGTCTTGTACCTCACAGGCATGTCCTTTTGACTATCCTGTGAGACACCCTTGGGTCAGGCCAAGTTCTCACCCTCTCCTTGTCATATTGAAAGGTTTGTTTGAGGGTGAATAATCTCAGAGCTTCTCTCTTCATGTTCATTATAGAGGTCGAAGCAGCATAACATTTGTCAATGCTTTTCAGCATTTCCTCATCATGTCTCTTTTGCTGCTCCTCCTCTTCTAACTTACCCTCACAGTGTCCTGCTGTGAGGTGGGAGTGATGGTTTGTGGTTTGGCTTTGGGTAGAGGTATAACTGCTGAAAGTGGCAGGCTATCCTCCTCATCCTCCTCTTCTTCATCTTGCAGCCTCAGCACCCTTCTCTTCTTCTTCAAGGGTGGATCATTGGCTGCGGGTTTTGGTGGTAAAGGAGTTGGTTTTTGTGGGTTGTGGTTGGGTTGTTGGTGTGGGAATGTTGTCAGGCACTGCTAGTAGCCTAGAGATAAGGGCTGGTTTGGTCAGTTTTACTAGCAGTGTCCTGTTCCCAGCACCGGCTTCAGATAGGGCCTCAGCGACCAGTCCCTTAGTAAAATCACCAGCCGAACAGATCTTGGTGGTTATTGCCAAGAGTCTGTCCCTGGTCCATGCCTTGACATCAAGGACTGGTCTGCCCCAGGTACTTCGAAATGAATCTACTCACAGCCTCGAGTTTCTTTTGATCCTCTTGGCTATAAGTAGACCATCGGTAGTTATCTCTTTTCTCTCCATGTTCCTGATCTCTTGATCTAGCAAGGCAGTGTCCTTGTCAAAGCCTTGCCTGAACAGCTGTTCAATGACAAAGTTCATTGAACGGCTATGCTCAGCATCAGCCTCCTTGACAAGGGCTGCTAGATCAGGATCAGCCACCTTCTTTCCCTCTCCCTTTTTCTTATCAGTGATACTGAAATCCTTTTGGATTTCAGCCACTTCTATTTGCTCTACCTCCTCTCTTTCCTCTTCCCTTTCTCCCTCACCCTACTACTCTCCTCAGCCATCTCCCTCTCAACCACCACCTCTTTCTCTGCTTCTTTCTCCTCCTCTCCCCTCTTCCTCTTGTCTTGCACTGATGTCTCCCCTTTTTTGGGTGCATTGGTTGGGGTTTGACTATCAGCAAGAGCCTTAGAATGGCAACCTCCACCATGGGTTGTATATATGTCTGGGAAGCCTCTCATCAAGGGTTTGAATGACTATATCTTAAGCATGGGTGTGATGAGAGGTAGAGATTTAGAGGAAGCATCCCGTTGCTCAGGGGGGTTCTGACCTGAGAGCTAGTGCCAGAAGCAGGGGCTGGTGGCTGTTTGTGGGAGAGGCTCAGTGTTTGTGAGACCTTCGGGTGAAGGTGCCATCTGTGGGGTAATGGTGGCAGATGGACTTCTATCCTGAGTCATTTGAGCAAGCAGCTCTTTGAGTCTGCTTATCTCATCCTCTAGGATAGTGTTTTGAGCTACTACATCGTAGAAGAAGCTCAGGTCATCATCAGCATGAGCTGAATCACCTGACCTCCTGACATTGTCAGGATGAACATGTCCTGAGTGTGGCTCAGTAATGACATGTGCCCCTTGTTCATGGTACTGGGGGACTTCTGGCCTCCGGATTGGATCCATCATCGGCCATTGCCTCTGGTGAGGTCTTAGTGATGTTACCAGCTGCACCCTGCTCAGATGTTGATGCAGGGGAAGTGGCAGCTCACCAGATTGTTCTATCTCCCTAGCCACACTGGGAGATTGAACTGATTCTCTGTGCTGTGGGCTCCTATCGGCACTTGTACCCACCCCCTCTTCGGTTGGAGTCTCCCCAGGTGTAATAGGTTTCTGGGGAGAGGGTGGAGTGCTCAGATCGGTCAGCCACTTTGGCTATTACCAATGTTGGGCTTAGTGGGGCGGTCTCTCGGGTAGGTGGGCTAGAATGTGCTCGTCAGTGGGCACATGGGGAGGACTGTGCTCTTCAATGGCCAGTCTCCTCAAGTGAGAAAGACCCCAGTAATGTGGTTGCCCCAAAATTGGTTGCATCAGGCTCCTGTGAGAGGAAGCCTGTGCGGTTGTGGTGGGTAGAGCGTGGTACATGGCTGGGACAATCGAACCAGCAGGCACATCTGCCTTTGTGTGGCAGGGGCATCCTCAGGGGACTCATCTCCCTGAGTAGCCTTTTTGGGCTTCTTTTTGGCTTTTGGCTTGGTGGGGACTTTGGATTGGAGGTGGAGGCTGGGGGTTCCAGCTGCGTGGGTTTTCGCAGCCGGCCAGCCTGTTTGAGTGTTTGGTCAGGGTTGTGCTTGGAGTATACCTCGGCTTGAAACAGCCATGGCAGGGACCCAGTCCCAATAGTCCCTCAGCCTGAAGCTGGTTCTCTATTATGGCCATAATGAACCGAGGATACAAGATCCATCGGTTAGAAATTGGTGTTGTGGCCAAATCCTATTTTCCAAAAATAGTAAATCAGTAAGTTTAACGGTTTTTCAAGGATAGAGAACAATACCTGTTGCCACCTTGTGGACATCTGGTCCCACGAGAGGTCTTGGGAGCCCAGACGTACATTCACCATGTGGAAGATCAATCGTTGAGGGTCAGGAAAGTGTTTCTTCAACAAGGTGGAAGCGGAGAGGTTACCCTGATAGTCATGAGATATGAATGGATATTCCAGGGTACCTTTGGGGTAGGAAGTTGGGTGAGTGGCATCCTCCAGCCTCTAGGGTTTGTCTGTATGGTAGCTGGGGTGATAACCACGGGTTTGCCGTTGATGAGAGGACCGGAGGGAGACCTCGCCATTCTGCTCTCCGGTTTGGACGGTGACATTTGTCCAAAACTCCACCAACGAGTCGGTGTATATAGTAGGGTTCAGGAGAAAAGCCGTTTTGTAGGGTGAGTCATTCATAAGATCGACGCTTGGTGAAACTTGGCCATAATGACGATTTTGTAAGATGGGCGACACAGTTGTGTCGAGGTTTCAGTTGCATGGTCGCCATTAATGGTGTATGGGAATTTCAGAGGTTTGGAAGGATTAGGTCAAGTGAGGAGTAAATGCTCTGAAAGTGGGGTATTTAAAGGGTAGGTCAAAGGTTGAAAGGAAACTACTGAAGGTTTTGGTGTTAGTTATCAGTTGTTGTAACAGCTGATGACGTGGTTTTAACCTTCAGTGGTTGTAACATCTGAGGACTTGGTATTAGTCTTCAGTAGTTGAAACTACTGAGACCTTGGTTTTGTCCTTCAGATGTTGTGAACGTCTGAAGAGTTACTGTCAGTCGTCAGTAGTTATGAACTACTGATGACCTAGTTCTTCTTCAGACGTTGGAACAACTGAAGGCTTGGTGTTAGTGCAGTAGTTGTAAACTACTGAGATCAGTAGTTGTGAACTACTGAAGACATGGTATGGCTTCAGTTGTTGTAAACAACTGAGGACTTGGTGTTAGCCTTCAGTAGTTGTGAACTACTGATGTCAGTAGTTGTGAACTACTGAAGACATGGTTTTGTCCTTCAGTTGTTTGTGTATGAAACATCAGCTGTTGTATCAGCTGATGAGAATTACTCATCAGCTGTTTCCGTCAAATCAGTTGTTTCATACTAGCCTCCACACTTACTCATCAGCTCTTTGGCTGACTTTCAGATGTTTCATCGACCCTTCAGCTCTTGTGAATATTATGCCTTCAGCTCTTGTGATCAGATGCTCACAAGTGCTGATGAAATATTCTTCAGAGCTGGTGAACAAATTTTGTCTTCAGTATTTGTGTAAGATTACACATCAGTACTTATGAGCAAAATTTGTTCTTCAGTACTTATTTATTTGAAAATCATACATCAGTAGTTGTAATCCACCTCACTACATCAGTTTTTTTTCAATAAATGTACATCAGTACTTTGAGTCATTTTAGTCTTCAGTAGTTGTGAAAGAGCTGAAGACTAAATTACTCATCAGTACTTGTATTTGACCTTTGCTCTTCAGTAGTTGTGAACTAAGAGTACCAGCATAGGTCAAATCAATCAAGCTGCAGCATACCAAGCCTTAGTACCAAATTTTGAATGTGGCACTATCTAGAGGCTTAGTAAAATGTCTGCAAGCTCATCAGCACTAGGCACAAACTTAGGATCAATCAGACCTTTCTCATAGCAATCCCTGATAAAATGATGTCTGATCTCAATATGTTTGGTCCTTGAGTGCTGGACTGGATTCTTAACAATACAGAGAGCTGAAGCCAGAGTATCTGAGAGGTACAACTTGCAGCAGCAATATACTCAGCTTTAGCAGTAGATGTAGCAATTGATGTTTGTTTCTTACTCTGCCAAGAAACTAAACAATTGCCTAGGAATTGGCAACCACCAGAAGTGGATTTCTGGTGACTTTGCATCCTGCATAGTCACTATCAGAGAAAGCAACTAATTTGCAAGAATGCCCAGCTGAATACCAAAGACCTAGTGATTGGGTACCTTGCAGATATCTAAAGATCCTTTTGACTGTAATCAAATGGGATTCTTTAGGTGCAGCCTGAAATCTAGCACAAGCACATGTTGAAAACATGATGTCTGGTCTAGAAGCTGTAAGGTACATCAAGGACCCAATCATACATCTGTAAAGGGTTTCATCAACCGCTTTACCTTTCTGATCTACATCTAGTTGTGTGATGCTGCTCATGGGAGTAGAACAGGGCTTACAGGATTGTAAATCAAACTTGTTTAACAACTCTTGGTATACTTGGACTGATGGATGAAGATTCCATCATCCAGTTGTTTGATTTGCAAACCAGAAAATACTGTAATTCTCCCATAGCACTCATTTCAAATCTCAGCTTCATAAGCTTTGTAAATTCATCACACAACTTTGGATCAGAGGATGCAAAGATGATGTCATCAACATAAATCTGAACAAGGAGCTTATGTTGTCCCACAGTCTTGATGAATAAGGTTTTATCAATGGTGCCTCTAGTGAACTTATTCTCTAGAAGAAAGGTTGAGAGTGTCTCATACCAGGCTCTAGGTGCTTGCTTCAGCCCATAGAGAGCCTTATCAAGCTTGTACACCAATCAGGATGTTTATTGTCCTCAAAAGGGTGGTTGACACACATAAACCTCTTCTTTTTTTTTCCATATAGGAAGGCACTTTTGACATCCATTTGATAAACCTTGAGACTGTGAAAGGCAGTATAAGCTAAGAACAGTCTGATTGCTTCCAGTCTGGCCACAGGTGCAAAGGTCTCATCATAATCGATGCCTTCTCCTGTGCAAACCCTTGGACAACCAGTCTGGCCTTGTTCTTGACAATTTGGCCCTTCTCATCTGTTTTGTTCCTGAATACCCACTTGGTGCCTATAGCACACTTATCTTTGGTAATGGAACAAGCTCCACACTTGCTGTTTTTTGAATTGAAGAAGCTCAAGCTGCATAGCTTCCACCCATCCATTGTCTCTTAAAGCAATATGATAGTTCTTTGGCTCTTGCTGACTGATGAAGAGAGCATAGAAGCAGAAGTTGGACAATTGATTTCTGGTTGAAACTCCAGCATGAAATCACCAATGATCTGTGATGTGGGGTGATTCTTGAGCTCTTGATAGACTATGATATCTGTGCAAGTGTTTGTAGACCCATCAGCAGCAACAGATGGTGATGGAGATTCCTGAAACCATGTAGAGGATGGCAGCTCAAACGAAGTAGAGCAAGCAGAAATTCATCAGCATTTGTAGTGGATGGAGCTGCTGAGGCTACAGGAGCATCAGGTTCAGTGAACTTAGGCAGATTATCACTAAACCTGAAGAGGTGAGTACTGACTTCATCATCATCAGTACCACCAGGTGGAGATCTGCTGACAGGCTCAACAGATGGAGGTTGATAAGGAACATATTGCAGTATCCAGATCAAACAACTCCACAGGGTTTTGTGGAATCTTGTCCTTTGGAGATTCATTGAACTTAACATGCAGAGTTTCTTCAACCCCCTTGGTTCTACAGTTGAAGACTCTGTATGCTTTGCAAGTTGATGAATAACCAACAAAGTACCTGCATCCACCTTACTAGCAAACTTATGGAGGGTTGCTAGTGTTGAGAATAAAACAAGGACACCCAAAGGCTCTAAAGAATGAAATAAGAGGAGCCAAATGATGAAGAACTTCATATGGAGTCTTCATCAACCTCTTATTTACTAAAGCTCTATTTTGTACATAGCAAGCTGTGTTGACAGCTTCAGCCCAAAAGGTCAGTGGCAACCCAGAGTCAGCAACATTGACCTTGCTGCCTCAATGAGGGTCCTGTTCTTCTCTTCCACCACTCCATTCTGCTCAGGAGTTCTAGGAATGCTAAACTGCCTTCTAATTCCTTGGACAGGTAGAAGTCATCAAGTGTGTGGTTTCTAAATTCTGTTCCATTGTCACTCCTCACACACTTGACCTGTAAGGAATACTGCTTCTACTTTGTAACACAAAGTTCATTATTGTCTTTGCTGCTTCATCCTTGGAGTGCAAGAAGAAAGTCCATACAAACCTGGAGTAATCATCCACAATTACCAGGCAGTATTTCTTCTTTGCCATGCTCATTACTCTGAAGGACCAAAGAGATCCATGTGCAGAAGTTGTAAGCAGGCAGTGGACTTTGGTTCTTCTATTGAAGGGAATGAAACTTTGTGTTGTTTTCCTTTCAAGCAAGCAGTGCAGTCATCTTCACACTTGAACTCCTTCAGAGGCAATCCTCTTACTAAACCATGGCTTATAAGCTGATTCATGTTCTTGAAATTTACATGACCCAGCCTTCTATGCCATAGTGTAGACTCTTGACGAGATGCCTTGGAGAATAGGCAAGGATGGCCTTTTAGATCCATCTTTTGGAAAGATCTAAGGCATACACTCTTCCTCTCCTGTTGGCCTTCAGGAGAGTGTGTTCATCCAAGCCTTGTCAATCAAACTCAGAACTTTGGATGACAGAATCCGACAGTTCTGACTTGTGAAAAGGGCAACATGGCCTTTGTCACACATTTGACTGACACTCAAGAGGTTGTACTTGAGATCTCCACATGTTAACATCATCAAACCTTATTTCCCCGTTGGAAACAAAGCCTTTTCCGATGATGTAACCCTTTGCATCATTGCCAAAGGAAACAAATCCCTTCTTTCCTTGAGAGTAGTCATTAAGAAGGGAGCTACTTCCTGTCATGTGCATGGATCCTCCACTGTCTACATACCAGATGCTTCTATGGCATGTTGAAGAACCCTGCAAACACAACCATGTGTTAGTTTGTCTTGGAGACCCAAACCTGCTTGGTTTTGGGTCTGTTCTCAGCTACAGGTGCAGCACTAACATTGTGTGTGTGTGACAGCTTGAGGTGAAGAAGATGGTACAGAAGAGGAACCCTTTGGCTTGGACTTCCTTTTCTGTGGTTTCAACACAGGAGCATCTAAGTGGTTGACTCTTCCCACTAGCTGCTGAACCATCATCACCAATGTGTCTGATCTTTGATAAGGCTTTCAGCTCTTCAGACACATTGGAGTTTGCTGATGATGAGTTCCTATGTTGTACCATCTTTTTCTGAGCAACCTTAGCTGTTGCCTGAGTTTTCCCTACCTTCTTTTTAGATTAGCTTTGGGCTTAGGGATTTCAGGCTTGGATGTTGCTAATACAAACTTGGTTTCAAACTCATTCTTCATTTTATTGATGCTCTCAGTAATTTTCTCCTTCTGTTTGAGTTTGGAACCCTTTTGTACCAGCAATCATCAGTAAGATGATTGAACAAGCCACATATCTCACATGGCTTTTTCTTCATCTTATGCTGATCATCAGCTGAAGAGGATTTAACTGCTGAAGACTTGTTCTTCAGCTGTTTCTCATCAGTACCAGCAGTTTTCTTCCTAGTTCCTGCTTTCCTGGTATCCTCTCTAGCTGTCTTCAAACCTTTCCTACTGTTAGTTGTCTTCTCTTTAGTGCTAACAGTATTTGAGGTTTGAACTTCAGATGTTGTCACTTGCTCTCCAGTACCTTCAGTACTTCTAGTGAAAACTCTGAGTTGATCAGCCTTTTGGTCATGTGACAGTCTATCTCTGATGATGCTGATTCAGAGGATAGTTAGTCATATGATGAGAAGGATTGGTTATTGCTCTCCCCATCAGATTCAACTTTGCTCTTGAAATGAAGTCTGTGGGAGGAGCAGTGTGATTATAACCAATACCAACTTCACATTGGAAGCTGATTGCTTGCTAAGAAGCATTTCAAAACCTTGCATGATTGCACCCATCGATCACACTCAACTTGCGTGGTTGCAAGAGTTTCCTTGAGGTCTTTGTACTTCTCTAGAAGTACATCTTCCCTAGCTTTAGCATCTTTGATTTGGCATTTAAGCTTGTAAATCTCATCATTTTTATCTTTTAGAACAACCTCAAAATCAGCTTTTTTTGGAAATTGTTTGCTCAAGCTCAAGATTTTTATCTATTAAAGCTACATTTGCTTCTCTAATAGAAGCAAAATGCTATGCATGATTCTGAACAAAGCTTGGCTTTTGCCTCAGGGATACTGAGATGAGGCATTGGATGATGACCCTTCAGCAGAATCAAGGGCCATCAGAGCAAGATTTCCAAAAGGTTGATCCCACCATGTTGACCAGCACTTGGAGTAGTGGTTCCTGACCAGATAGCTCTTCTGGTAGACACAGCAGTTGGGGTGAAAAGCTTTGTTGTTGAGGTTGTGTGTGGTGATGAGATTAGGGAAGAATGAGGCTCTGGAAGAGCATGAGGAGGTTGAGCCGGGGGTGCTTGAGTTTGACCAGGCTGAGGCATGTAGTAACAGGGGTAAGGATAAGGCATATGACCCTGTGGCACAAAATAAGCAGGTGGTGCCTGTGCCTGAGATGGATGGGTAGAACTGTAGGAAGGTTGCCCTTTGTGCTGTGAGCTAGTGCTGGGAAAAGTCACAAAGGGTGCAGATGAGTTAGATCCAGATGATCTACACTCTCTTGCAAAGTGTCCAAGCCTTTGGCACTTGTGACACCTCAACTTGCTCTTGTCAAAACCAACTTTGGTTTTGCCAGAGAGTCCTGGGAATTTCCTACCAGTTCTTTTGTAGAACTTCTGAGAGCGGATATTTATCATTGCCATTTGGTTCAAAATATCCATCTCTTCCAGATCATCATCTGGAATGCCCTTCAAATCCTCCATCAGAAAACACAAGTTGTCACCACCACCTCCTGAACTACTAACACCAACAAAAGCTTGTTCTGAGTTTGTAGAGAAATCAATATGCTCATCATAAGAACTTTCTGATGAAGCATATTCTGACTCATGACTTATCAAGGCAGCATTACCTTGGACAAAGTCATCAGCAAGTTTGCCAGAAGATGACAACTTCCTCTTTTGCTCTACCTCTCTCTCAAAAGTGAGAAATTTCCCATGAAGTTGGGTGAGAGATAGAGTGTCCAGGTCAGCACTGGAACGTAGGACAATGGTATATGTGTCCCATCTCTCAGGCAATGACCTGAGGAACTTGTTGTTCATCTGGCTTTTGGAGTACTCTTGTTTAACCATCTTCAGCTCAGAGATTAAACAAGAGAACGCTCAAACTGCTGGGTCAGAGTCTCACCCTTTCTATATGAGAATGTCTCATATTGTTGGGCGAGGATTTCCCTATTGTTTGCTAAGACCGAATCAGTTCCTCCAAATTGTTCCTTTAGAGCAACCCAAAGGTCATGAGCAGACTCATGATGCAAGAGCCCTGATATATCTCGTTTGGAATGGCCATGGCTAAAATTCCATGGGCTCTAGCATCAATTTCGAACAGCTTTAGATCTTCGTCCGAATATTGTTCAGGTTTCTTCGCAACCTGTTCATTAGATTCCGGGACGCTCACCATAGGCTTGTATGGCCCATGCACCACTGACTTCCAACAACCAGCACTGTTGACAGCCAAGTGGTGTAGCATACGTCTTTGCCATATGTTATACTCGTTCCTAACCAGCATCGAAGGCTTGGTTGCGGAACCAGTATTGTGAGGATCATTGGTTGGTGTTGTCATCTCAGGTTTTGGTCAAAAGCAAGTTTAAACACGACAAACGTAACTCAAAACCCCAAAGACCTCAAGATTTTGGCCGGAAACAGCAGAAACTCACTCTCTATGGCTAACTCTTGCAAATTGCTAATTCGATCAAACAGAGAGATCAAAAGAGCAGTTTCAAATGATAATAGTGAAATCGATCAATGATTAACCTGCTCTGATACCATTTGACAGGATCTCAGCCTCTTGGTTGATCAATTAGATTATGTTTGCAGCGGATTTAGCACATTAATTAGCAATTAAAGCAAGAACATAAAAGATATTTCAATTAAAAAGCATAAACATAGAGAGAGAAGAGTTCTTCGAAACAATAAATGTTCTATTGGTCGCACGTTTCGGCAATTAAAACAGTATGGTTTCCCATCCTTTTATGGCGGCAAAAGGATGGGTTGATGTCCTTTTTCTGACATCACTGAATATTCAAATTACAACTGACAAAACATAAAACTACTGAAGATGTCAACAACTGACATCTTCTTACAAAAGTTCCTAAGTGCTGACAAAAGTAAACTACTGAAATCCTACAACGACTGAAGAACAAACTCTTCAGTCGTTTATAACTACTGATACTATAACAACTGAAGAACATGCTCTTCAGTTGTTGTACAACTACTGAAATGAAATAAACTACTGAAAAAGAAAACCACCACAACAACTGAAGAAGACTTCTTCAGTTGTTGTGACAAACTCTGAGTCTTCAGTACTTGGTCTTCAGACTTGGCTTCAGATGATATAACAACTGATGACTTCAGTAGATATCATCAGTTGTTGTCTTCAGTCTTTGTCTTCGGACTTTGTGCTTCAGTAGAAGGTCTTCAGTTCTTCAGTTCTTCAGCTTTTGATCTTCAGTACTTGTCTTCAGTACTTGAAGTCTTTAGTACTTGTAAGATCAGTACTTCAGACTTCAGTACTTGGTCTTCAGTACTTTGGAGTCTTCTTCAGCTGATATTCTTCAGTTCTTTGATCTTCATACTTTTTTCTTCAGACTTTGTCATAACAGCTGATGGTTGGAGCTAAGATGCTCTCGAGTCTGACATTCAAGCAAGAGAACACAATAGCTGATGGGAGTCTTCAGATGTTCTCGAGTCTGACATTCAAGCAAGAGAACACTGTAACTGATGGGAGTCTTCAGCAGTTGTTGCAGTGGCATGTGGGACTTAGAGGTTTTCCTGATCTTGGCTCATTGGTTCTTTTGGTCCAACACTGACTGGCCTTGACTTCCTTTTCTTAATGATGAGATGGACTGGTGTCACACCCCAACCTTAACGGCGAAATCGTTGAGATGTGAGGGTTAAGATTGTTCATAGCCACATAACGCTACCACTAAATATAAATATAATTATCATAAGTTTTAAATAAATAATACATCCATATTTCATAATGCAACAAAGTAAACAGATGTTCAACATCTAAGATTTAAGATAATTTATTATTTCCTAGGTCCAAATACTAGGGATAAGCATGCTTCAAAGATATCATCAACTTGTGCATTTTTTGAAACATGTTAAAAATAAAATGTCAACTATGAAAGTTGGTGAGTTTCCATGGGTTAAGTATACATAAATATAGCCAAAAGATTTATAAGTAGCAATTCATGTCAATGGTTATGCATTATGCAAGTTTATAGAACACATATAGCTACAATAAAATCTTGACAGATTACAAAATTACAAGATTAAACGATTAGATAAGTGTATTTGGTCCCCATAGTGCTCAAGAATACGACACTAGGGCCACCAAATAGGCTTGTCAGGCCCATAGATTTATGACGTCACCAGGCTAGAAATAGTTAATGATTGTCAATATATAATGTATCTCATATAACACTCACAATAATACAAATAACCATGACAAAAATAAGTATGAATTGCATGTGCATTACAAGTATAAAAATATTACAAGTGTAAGTTTAGAAGGTTATCATGTTTCACCCCAAAAGGTGTGAAATAAAGTAAAAAGAGGCATGAATAACTCACATGATATATGTTTATGTAAGATGATATTAAGAATAAACGTTGATCCAACGATTTCTTTTACAAGGTACCTAAACGTATATATTACAAGACTTAAGTTAATTAAAAGATTAATGATTAAATGTGAACTAGGGTTTCAATAGAGATTTGGGATTTTTAATATATATAAGTAAAATTTAATAATAGAATCACTTATATTTTAATTCAATGAAAAATATTATATGATTTAGATAATTTAACGTAATTAAAGTATTTATAATAACGGATAAAATTAAATATAAAGTGTAAATAATTTCTATAATTATTTTAAATAACAAGATTAATCTATAATTATAAGTAACGTTTGGACCAATAATAATTTATTAATTTAAACCATAATTTAAAATCCATTTTATAAGAAATAACTAAAAATCTTTGTTATATTATTTTATAAATATTTAAATTTAAAGAAAAATTACAGAAAATAATTTGATGATTTTAAAAATAAACAAAGTTTATAAAAATAATTTTTATAATTTCTAGAAATTTTCTATAATTTTTAATGGCTGAAAAAGCCCAAAAAAATAGTTTGAGGGTGCCCGGGTTCGAACCTGGGACCTCAAAGTCATGAGGCAAGTGACTAACCAGTGAACCAGGGCCGTGGTATCACTTGGTTTTAAATCCTAATAACTTAAATAGATAGAATGTAAGGCCCCGCTCCCGGGCACCTCACAGCTGGTCTATCATCGCACATAAACATTTCAAAACGTACATTTACTTTGCAGCGGAATTTAAAACTTTCATTAATAACTAAAAACGTGTCATTTTATTACAATACAACATTCTTTTCATCCCAAAATACAATGACATGTCAAATATGGATGCCAGCCTCAAAACGCTCCCAGTAGCTTATGCATCCATGCCTGCGACTCCTCAGCATCAACCCAATACCTGCCAACTATCATGCATACAAAAGTCAGCGACGCTGAGTGAGTTCTAGTTTTATAATAAAATACTTTACTTTCATTAAAACCGTACTTTACTTTCTTTCAAATCGTACTATACCTTCGTACATACGCACACATCATACGTACACATAATATCATTATTAATCTTCGTTGCGTTTGTTAACTTCCGTTCATTCATCGTACATCTTTGTTATTCATTTCTTATTTAGATCCCGTCAGGCTTTACCTTTTCATGGCACACAGCCACGATTACTGAGGTCAAATGACAAGGATCCCATTACGTTCATTCGTTATACGTTTCGTTCGCGAGTATACGTCATGCACATATATAGATAATATTTATTATTATTTGTTTTATTCATTCGTTACATCTTTATCATTCAGTTCTCATATGGATCCTGTCAGGCTTTACCCACTTCATGGCACGCAACCATGATTACTGTGGTCGAATGACAAGGATCCCGTTCCGTTCTTATTATGGTATTTCGTCCGTGAGCATACATCATACATACATACAGATAATAATTGTTATTATTATCTTCGTCATCATTCGTTCATTCATTCATTTCTTTGCTCTTTACTCTTCATTACTCATCCGAGTCTGTTGCAACACTAAGTTGCTCACCTCACTATCTCATCTCATGCAATTCGCACCAATAGAGTTGTCACTAAGGCCAACTCTCCCTGTGTGTGAGAATCACTTGGGTTTAGCCAAAATCGCACGCCATCTCATGGGTTAGCAAAAATCGCACGCTACATAATCCACATGAGGTAGGCCATCATCGCACGCTACATAGCACACAGTAAATACCACATCGCACGTATCGGAGCAGTTACCAAAACTGAACTCCCACTGTGTCTATGTCCCCTTTAGCAAAGATCGCACGCTATAACACCACACACAGTTGAGCTAACAACTCTCAATGAGTCGTGAACCTCCTTTCCTTCTGCTTGCAAGCCATTCTCACTCTCATTCATCTAGGTCCTGTCTCCTGCAATATCGTAGTACGCGACGAGGACCTCTTTCGAGTCTGTTGCGACACAGAGTCACTCACCTTATATACTTGCTTGTAAGCCTTTCATCCATTCATTAATTCATGTGGTTTGTTCGTTTCATATGTTATCATATTCGTTCGTTTGTACTTTATCATTATCTTTCCCTTCGTTACATAATACTTTACGTTCATTGATCCATTCATTCATTCTTCATATCCCGTAAAGTCATACAATATGTATTATAAAACATAATACGTACATTTTAAAACTCTTTAACGAAGAAAGATAACCTATCACTCACACACATACCAATCATAAACCTCATCACATCATTATGCACACATCAAGCATAGACCATCACATCATAATAGGGCCTATCCCTCTATTCTACCACTTAACATCACTTAGAAAATCCTAAGTCCAAAGTGGTTGCATGGGACTTTTCTGAAAGCTTTCTAAATACTGCCCAAACATGGATCTATCATACTAAGGCACCTAAAACATTCTAACATCCATTTCTTAGCCATAGTCCAACTCTAAAACATGCATACACATATTACTTTCGAACAAACAGCCATAAACCCACGGTTTCACCGACCCTCCGCGGGACAGCGGGGGTTCGGGGGCGGCAGCCCCTGACAGCGGGGTCCTAGGGGCAGCAGCCTAGTAGGGTCCAAGGGGCAACGCCCCTGGCTGGGGCCGGGCTGCCAGGTCAGCGCGCCCGAAAATTATTTTGAGCTATTTGAATGTCACATTTTACTTTAGAAAAATGTATTTTCTTCTTAAAACACCTTGAAATCCTTACCTTGAAAACCTTATATTTACTATGCATAATAGCCCCAAAAATATGGAAAAACGTTTAAATAAGGGGATCTAGAACTCACCTGTACTTGATGAGTAGCTTCTCAATCAAGCTTTAAAAGAGAGGGTTGCACTACCCCACCTGCAGATAAGTTAACACTCAAAGGAGTAAATTTCTGCCTAATTTCGCTGCTAATTTCGCTGAGTGACCAGCAGTTTCGCTGCTAGTTTCGCCCACAGTTTCGCTAGGCGATCAGCAGTTTCGCTGCAAGTTTCGCCAGCAATTTCGCTGGTAGATTCGCTGGCAGGTTCGCTGGCAGTTTCGCTGCCAGTTTTGCTGCCAGTTTTGCCCAACTTTCGTTGGATAGCATTGTTAGCGAACTTATCCACGAAACTGTAGTTTCGCCCCAGCGAAACTGTAGTTTCGCTGGATCTTCTCTTAGTTTCGCTGGATGAATCTAAAAATTCACTGGATGAGTCCTTAAATTCGCAGAACGATCTGAAAATTACGAATCAGCCCATTTTAACCCCAAAACTCAATCTTTTACACCCAAAACCTTGGGTTGTCATCCAGGAAGCTATATCTAAGCTTTATACATGTTTTCTTACATAAAAACGTGGGTTTTTGGGCGATTCTTGCCACTTTCAAAACCCCAAAACTAGAGTCTGGGTTTTTCACCAAAACGAACAATCAAACGATGTTTCTTACCTGAATTCTCGCTGGTTGGAAGCCCACGAACACAAATCTTCGATCTCTTGACCAACCGAGCCTCAATCCGACACTTTCTCTCTCTACACTCTCTCTCTAGAAACTGGGTGTTGAGTGCAAATGAGAGTTGCTCAGCTGATCCGTCTATATATACATCGGGCGTTCTCGGGACCCTAAACCCGTCAAGCTCATGACTCGAAGGGTTAACCCGGTCTAATACCAATAACCATCATATTTTTATTAAATGGTCTCGTCTAAGCCCATTATTATTATTTGACTGCTTAGTCAATTTTCCGGGTGTTACATAGAAACCCCAAATCCGATTAAACCCTAGAACAATTTGATCCAAATTGAAGTTCAATTCGATTATGTAAGTGTCTATAATCATGGGGCTTTGGTCCCCATGTAAAGACGAGTGATTTAATGTGTTCAATTACCTGATTTGTTTTGAGATGATGTTAAGAACTGACAGGATCTCAGCCTCTCGTTTGATCAATCAGATTGGTTTGCAGCGGATTTAGCACGTTAATTAGCGATTAATGCAAGAACATAAAAGATATTGCAAGTAAAAGCACAATCATAGAGAGAGAAAAGAGTTCTGCAAGAAATTAATTGTTCTATTGCTCAACACGTTTCGGCAATTAAAACAGCATGGTTCACCATCCTTTTATAGGCGGCAAAAGGATGGTGGTGATGTCCTTCTCTGACATCAACCGATTATTAAAATTACAACTGACGGAACATAAAACTACTGAAGATGTCAACAGCTGACATCTTCTTACAAAAGTGTTCCTAACTTTTATAAGTACTGACAAAAGTAAACTACTGAAATCCTACAACGACTGAAGAACAAACTCTTCAGTCGTTTATAACTACTGAAACTATAACAGCTGAAGAACAAGCTCTTCAGCTGTTGTACAACTACTGAAACAAAATAAACTACTGAAAGGGAAAAACCATCACAACAACTGAAGAAGACTTCTTTAGCTGTTGTGACAAACTCTGAGCTCAGCACTTGTTCTTCAGACTTGGCTTCAGATGATGTAACAGCTGATGACTTCAGTAGATGTCATCAGCTGTTGTCTTCAGTCTTTGTCTTCAGACTTTGTGCTTCAGTAGAAGTTCTTCAGCTCTTCAGTTCTTCAGCTTTTGATTCTTCAGCACTTGTCTTCAGTACTAGAAGTCTTCAGTACTTGGATGATCAGTACTTCAGACTTCAGTACTTGTCTTCAGTACTTTAGAGTCTTCAGCTATTGTTCTTCAGTTCTTTGATCTTCATAATTTGATCTTAGACTTTGTCAGAACAGCTGATGGAGTCTTCAACAAGAACACACGAAGAACACCGTCGCGGCTCAAGGTGCATGATTGTTGTGTAATTGTTGATGATAATCCAATTAAACTTGTGGGTAGCTTCTAATGATGAATAGCACTAAAAGCCCCTTAGCAATTCCAGGAATTGATGTCCTGTTGATGATGTTCGAGTATGTTGCAGGTCACGGTTTCAGAGAGAGTCGAATGCATAATTTTTGTGTTTTTCAGGTGCAATTAAGAGTTGTGAACGTTAGGTGTAGTTAGATGATGGGTTAGGTTCGTTTAATTAGATTATTATTAGAGTTTAATGTTCAAATGGCTATAAGATTAAAGGAGTTTCGGTTATGCATCGTTTGGGTTTGTAACCGATGTTTAAACACAATTATTATGTGCATTCAAGTTCGAGGCATGTACACGAAGTGATTCGGAACGGTTTGGGATCGGATTTCGATGGTTTTCAGTGGGTTTGGGTCTTGTCGGTCTTCGGCCGGTGGGTGGCCGAAGTGCCACGGGAAAAACGGGGGTTAAATGTGGACAGGGGGTTGGGTTATAACTTTAAAATTACACATTTGGCCCTTATAATTTAGTTTCTTATAGTTTTATACTAAAACTTCCATTTGACGTTTGTAAAACGATAAAACAAACCCCTGAACTTAATTAACCTTAAGTTTTAAATATTTTAAGTTTAATAACTTTATAAATTATTGTTATTATTATTGATATTAATATATTATTATTATATTATTATTATTATTATTTATTATTATTATTATTATTATTATTATTATTATATTTTTTGTTTATATTATAATTATTATCAAATATCAATTTAATTATTTAAAATATAACTTTTAAATTAAAGAAAAATATAAAATTTAAGAAACTAGCATAGGTAACCCACAAGTTTCATAATGACAACAATGATCCTTACAAGGATATAACAAAGTTAACTTTTATTTAACGAAAATACGAAAGGTTATAGTCTCCTCAACTTTTAAGAATTTCATCCCGAAATTAAGAATGAAACCTAAACGAACAAGTGTGGGTATCTCTTCTTCATATGTTCCTCTCGCTCTCAAGTAAACTCAGTTCCACGCTTATTCTCCCTACGAACCTTGACGATTGGGGTAGTTGAGGTTCTAGTCTTCTTCATAATGCGATCCATGACTTCAACAGGTTTCTCAACAAAGTGTAATGACTCATCAATCTGGAAGTCATCCAACGGGACATGTAGACTTTCGTCAGCCAAACACTTCATTAAATTTAAGACATGGAAAACAGGATGACCTCCACTAAGGTCAGAAGATAGTTCCAGTTTGTAAGCCACTTTCCGTATCCTTTTCATAATCTTGAAAGGTCCTATAAATCTTGGAGCTAGTTTTCCCTTCTTTTCAAAACGAACAACGCCCTTCCATGGTGAGACCTTAAGAAGAACCGTATCCCAAAGTTGGAATTCCAATGGCTTACGTCTCTTATCAGCATAGCTCTTTTGTCGACTTCTCGCCACTTCAAGGTTCTTACGAATTATACAGACTTTATCGGTCGTTTCTTGTATAAGTTCAGGACCAGTGATGAAGTTTTCACCAATGTCGGTCCAGCAGATCAGAGAATGACATTTACGACCATAAAATGCTTCGAAAGGTGCCATCTTGATACTCTAGTGATAACTATGATTATACGAAAATTCCACGAGCGATAAAAGCGTATCCTAGTCACCACCAAAATCAAGAACACAAAGACGTAGCAAATCCTCCAAGGTTTGGATGGTTCGCTCGGTTCGACCGTCCGTTTGAGGATGGTAAGCCGTGCTTAGATGTAGTTGAGTACCCAAGAGTTTTTGTATAGAAGACCAAAAATGCGAAGTGAAATGAGTGTCTCGGTCGGATATGATATGCAAAGGTACACCATGACGACTCACAATTTCATCAATGTAAATACAAGCCAACCTTGATGTTTTGTAAGTGTCACGTATGGGTATAAAATGTGCTGATTTGGTTAATCGGTCAACGATCACCCATATGCTATCATGACCACGAGAGGTATGGGGTAATTTGTTTATGAAGTCCATGGATATGTGTTCCCATTTCCACATAGGAATCTCGGGTTGTTCAAGTAATCCACTTGGACGTTGATGTTCGGCTTTAACCTTCATACACGCAAGGCACTTAGCTACAAGGCACTTAGCTACATAAGTCGCTATGTCTTTCTCTGCCTCTAACTCCTCCTCTCCCCTCTTCCTCTTGGCTTGCACTGATGTCTCCCCCTTTTGGGTGCATTGGTTGGGGTTTGACTATCAGCAAGCGCCTTAGTAATGGCAACCTCCACCATGGGTTGTATATAAGTGGGAAGCCTCTCATCAAGGGTTTGAATGACTATATCTTTAAGTATGGGTGTGATGAGAGGCAGGGATTTCTGGAGGATAGCATCCAGCTGCTCAGGGGGGTTCTGACCCTGAGAGCTAGTGCCAGAAGCAGGGGCTGGTGGCCGAGTTTGTGGGAGTGGCTCAGTGTTTTTGAGACCTTCGGGTGAAGGTGCCATCTGTGGGGTCATGGTGGCAGATGGACTTCTATCTTGAGTCATTTGAGCAAGCAGCTCTTTGAGTCTGCTTATCTCATCTTCTAAGATAGTGTTTGAGCTACTACATCATAGAAGAAGCTCAGGTCATCATCAGTGGGAGCTGAATCACCTGACCTCCTGACTGTGTCAGGATATACATGCTCTGAGTATGGCTCAGTAGTAGCATGTGCCCCTTGTTCATGGTACTGGGGACTTCCAGCCTCCGGATTGGATCCATCATCGGCAGTTGCCTCTGGTGAGGTCTTATTGATGTTACCAGCTTCACCCTGCTCAGATGTTGATGCAGAGGAAGTGGCAGCCTCACCAGATTGTCCTATCTCCCTAGCCACACTGGGAGATTGGTCGTGTGATTCTCTGTGCTGTGGGCTCCCACCGGCACTTGTATCCACCCCCTCTTCGGTTGGAGTCTCCCCAGTTGTAATAGGTTTCTAGGGAGAGGGTGGAGTGCTCAGATGGGTCAGCACTTTGGCGATAACCAATGTAGGGCTTTGTGGGGCGGTCTCATCAGGAGATGGGCTCGAAGCAGAGTGCACATGGGGAGGACTGTGCTGTTCAATGGCAGTCCTCTCAATTGAGATAGACCCCAGTAGTGTGGTTGCCCCAGTATTGGTTGCATCAGGTTCCTGTTGAGAGGAAGCCTGTGCGGTTGTGGTAGGTGGAGTCGTGGTACCTGCTGGGAGAATCGAACCAGCAGGCACATCCTGCCTTTGTGTTGCAGGGGCATC
Source organism: Flaveria linearis (assembly GCA_024085815.1). Classification (NCBI taxonomy): domain Eukaryota; kingdom Viridiplantae; phylum Streptophyta; class Magnoliopsida; order Asterales; family Asteraceae; genus Flaveria; species Flaveria linearis. Next base: position 32,746,291 of record CM044010.1, read on the forward strand.
CTCAGGGGACTCATCTCCCTGAGTAGCCTTTTTGGGCTTCTTTTTGGCTTTTGGTTTGGTGGGGACTTTAGATTTTGAGGTGGAGGCTGTGGGTTCCTGCTGCGTGGGTTTTCGCAGCCGGCCAGCCTGTTTGAGTGTGTGGTCAGTGTTGTGCCTGGAGTATACCTCGGCTAGAACAGCCATGGTAGGGACCCCAGTGCCAACTTGTCCCTCAGCCTGAAGCTGGTTTTCTATCATGGCCATTATGAACCTTGGATACAAGATCCAACGGTTAGAAAGAGGTTTTGTGGCCATGTCTTTGAGTTCCAAAAAGATGAGATCAGTTATGTTCAGAGGTTGATGCTCAAAGATAGAAAACAATACCTGTTGCCACCTTGTTGACATCTGGTCCCACGAAGAGGTTTTGGGAGCCAGACACACGTTCACCATGTGAAAAATGAGGCGTTGGGGATCAGGGAAGTGCTTCTTCAACAAGGTGGAGGCGGAGAGGTCACCCTAGTAGTCGTTGGATGTGAATGATAGATCCAGGGCACCTTTGGGGTAGGATGTTGGGTGGGTGGCATCCTCCAGCTGTAGGGTTTGGCGCAGAGTAGCTGGAGTGATAACCACGTGGTGGTTGTTGTTGACGGAGGACCGGAGAGAGACTTCGCCATCCTGTTCTCCGGTTTGGACGGTTATGTTTGTCCAAAACTCCGTCAAGGAGTCGGTGTATATAGTGGGGTTCAAGAGAAAAGCCGTTTTGTATGGTGAGTCGTGCATAAGATCGACGGCTTGGTGAAATTTGGGCCATAATGGCGATTTGGTGAGATGGGCGACACAGTTGTGTCGAGGTTTCAGTTGCATGTTCGCCATTAATGGTGTATGGGAATTTCAGAGGTTTTGAAAGATTAGGTCAAGTGAGGGAGTAAATGCTCTGAAGGTGGGGTATTTATAGGGTAGGGCAAAGGCTTGAAAGAAAACTACTGAAGGTTTTGGTGTTAGTGATCAGTTGTTGTAACGGCTGATGACGTGGTTTTAACCTTCAGTGGTTGTAACATCTAAGGACTTGGTGTTGGTCTTCAGTAGTTGAAACTACTGAGACTTTGGTTTTGTCCTTCAGATGTTGTAAACGTCTGAAGAGTTACTGTCAGTCTTCAGTAGTTATGAACTACTGATGACCTGATGTTCTTCTTCAGACGTTGTAACAACTGAAGACTTGGTGTTAGCCTTCAGTAGTTATGAACTACTGATGTCAGTAGTGTGTGAACTACTGAAGACATGGTATTGCTTCAGTTGTTGTAAACAACTGAGGACTTGGTGTTATCCATCAGTAGTTGTGAAACTACTGAAGACATGGTTTTGTCCTTCAGTTGTTTGGGTATGAAACAGCTGTTGTCATCAGCTGATGAGAAATTACTCATCAGCTGTTTCCGTCAAATCAGTTGTTTCATACTAGCCTCTACACTTACTCATCAGCTCTTTGGCTGATTTTCAGATGTTTCATCGACCCTTCAGCTCTTGTGAATATTTATGCCTTCAGCTCTTGTGATCAGATGTTCACAACTGCTGATGAAATACTCTTCAGAGCTGGTGAACAAAATCTGTCTTCAGTACTTGTGTAAGATTACACATCAGTACTTGTGAGCAAAATTTGTTGTTCAGTACTTATTTATTTGAAAATCATACATCAGTAGTTGTAATCCACTTCACTACATCAGATGTTTTCAATAAATAATGTACATCAATACTTTGAGTCAATTTAGTCTTCAGTAGTTGTGAAAGAGCTGAAGACTGAATTACTCATCAGTACTTGTATTTGACCTAATGCTCATCAGTAGTTATGAAATAAGAGCACTAGCATAGGTCAAATCAATCAAGCTGCAGCATACCTAGCCTTAGTACCAAATTTTGGAAAGTGGCACTATCTAAAGGCTTGGTAAAAATATCTGCAAGCTCATCAGCACTAGGAACAAACTTAGGATCAATCAGACCTTTTTCATAGCAATCCCTGATAAAGTGATGTCTGATCTCAATATGTTTGGTCCTAGAGTGCTGTACTGGATTTTTGACAATACAAAGAGCTGAAGCACTATCCATTAATAATGGAGTCTTAGTCTCAGTAATGCCATAATCCAGAAGTTGATTCTGAAGCCAGAGTATCTGAGAGGTACAACTTGCAGCAGCAATGTACTCAGCTTCAGCAGTGGATGTAGCAATTGATGTTTGTTTCTTACTCTGCCAAGAAACTAAACAATTGCCTAGGAATTGGCAACCACCAGAAGTGGATTTTCTGGTGACTTTGCATCCTGTATAGTCACTATCAGAGAAAGCAACTAATTTGCAAGAATGCCCAGTTGAATACCAAAGACCTAGTGATTGGGTACCTTGCATATATCTAAAGATCCTTTTGACTGCAATCAAATGGGATTCTTTAGGTGCAGCCTGAAATCTAGCACAAGCACATGTTGCAAACATGATGTCTGGTCTAGAAGCTGTAAGGTACATCAAGGACCCAATCATACATCTGTAAAGGGTTTCATCAACCGCTTTACCTTTCTGATCTACATCTAGTTGTATGATGCTGCTCATGGGAGTAGAACAGGGCTTACAGGTTTGTAAATCAAACTTATTCAACAACTCTTTTGAATATTTGGACTGATGGATGAAGATTCCATCATCCTGTTGTTTGATTTGCAAACCTAGAAAGAACTGTAATTCTCCCATAGCACTCATTTCAAACCTTAGCTTCATTAGCTTTGTAAATTCATCACACAACTTTGGATCAGAGGATGCAAAGATGATGTCATCTACATAGATTTGAACAAGGAGCTTATGTTGTCCCACAGTCCTGATGAATAAGGTTTTATCAATGGTGCCTCTAGTGAACTTATTTTCTAAACGAAAAGTTGATAATGTCTCATACCAAGCTCTAGGAGCTTGCTTCAGCCCATAAAGAGCCTTATCAAGCTTGTACACCCAATCAGGATGTTTATAGTCCTCAAAGCCTGGTGGTTGACACACATAAACTTCTTCTATTATTTTTCCATATAAGAAGGCACTTTTGACATCCATTTGATAAACCTTAAGACTGTGAAAGGCAGCAAAAGCTAAGAATAGTCTGATTGCTTCCAGTCTGGCCACAGGTGCAAAGGTCTCATCATAATCGATGCCTTCCTCCTGTGCAACCCTTGAACAACCAGTCTAGCCTTGTTCTTGACAATTTGGCCCTTCTCATCTATTTTGTTCCTAAATAACCACTTGGTGCCTATAGCACTCTTACCTTTGGGTAGTGGAACAAGCTCCCACACTTGCTGTTTCCTAAACTGAAGAAGCTCAAGCTGCATAGCTTCCACCCATCCATTGTCTCTTAAAGCAATATGATAGTTCTTTGGTTCTTGCTGACTGATGAAGAGAGCATAGAAGCAGAAGTTGGACAATTGATTCCTGGTTGAAACTCCAGCATGAATATCACTAATGATTTGAGATGTGGGGTGATTCTTGAGCTCTTGATAGACTATGATATCTGTGCAAGTGTTTGTAGATCCATCAGCAACAACAGATGATGATGAGATTCTTGAAACTTGTAGAGGATGGCAGCTCAAACGAAGTAGAGCAAGCAGAAATCTCATCAGCATTTGTAGTGGATGGAGCTGCTGAGGCTACAGGAGCATCAGGTTCAATGAACTCAGGCAGGTTGTCACTAAACCTGAAGAGGTGAGTACTGATACATCATCATCAGTACCACCAGGTGAAGATCTGTTGACAGGCTCAACAGATGGAGGTTGATAAGGAACATATTGCAGTATGTCCAGATCAAACAGCTCCACAGGTTTTGTGGAATCTTGTCCTTTGGAGATTCATTGAACTTAACATGCAGAGTTTCTTCAACCCCCTTTGTTCTACAGTTGAAGACTCTGTATGCCTTGCAAGTTGATGAATAACCAACAAAATACCCTGCATCCACCTTACTAGCAAACTTCTAGAGTGGGTTGCTAGTGTTGAGAATGAACATGGACACCCAAAGGCTCTAAAGAATGAAATCAGAGGAGCCAAATGATGAAGAACTTCATAAGGAGTCTTCATCAACCTCTTATTCACTAAAGCTCTATACTGTACATAGCAAGCTGTATTGACAGCTTCAGCCCAAAAGGTCAGTGGCAACCCTGAGTCAGCCAACATTGACCTTGCTGCTTCAATGAGGGTCCTATTCTTTCTCTCCACCACTCCATTCTGCTCAGGAGTTCTAGGAATACTAAACTGCCTTCTAATTCCCTTGGACAGGTAGAAGTCATCAAGTGTGTGGTTTCTAAACTCTGTTCCATTGTCACTTCTCACACACTTGACCTGTAGGGAATACTGCTTCTCTACAAGTAACACAAAGTTCATTATAGTCTTGGCTGCTTCATCCTTGGAGTGCAAGAAGAAAGTCCATACAAACCTGGAATAATCATCCACAATTACCAGGCAGTATTTCTTCTTTGCCATGCTCATCACTCTGACAGGACCAAAGAGATCCATGTGCAGGAGCTGCAAGCAGGCAGTGGACTTTGGTTCTTCTATTGAAGGGAATGAAACTTTGTGTTGTTTTCCTTTCAAGCAAGCAGTGCAGTCATCTTCACACTTGAACTCCTTCTGAGGCAATCCTCTTACTAAACCATGGCTTATAAGCTGATTCATGTTCTTGAAATTAACATGACCCAGCCTTCTATGCCATAGTGTAGACTCTTGAGGAGATGCCTTGGAGAATAGGCAAGGATGGCCTTTTAGATCCATCTTTTTGGAAAGATCTAAAGCATACACTCTTCCTGTCCTGTTGGCCTTCAGGAGAGTGTGTTCATCCAATGCCTTGTCAATCAAACTCAGAACTTTGGATGACAGAATCCAACAGTTCTGGCTTGTGAAAAGGGCAACATGGCCTTTCTCACACAATTTGACTGACACTCAAGAGGTTGTACTTGAGATTCTCCACATGGTTAACATCATCAAACCTTATTTCCCCATTGGAAACAAAGCCTTTTCCGATGATGTAACCCTTTGCATCATTGCCAAAAGAAACAAATCCCTTCTTTCCTTGAGAGTAGTCATTAAGAAGGGAGCCTGCTTCCTGTCATGTGCATGGATCCTCCACTGTCTACATACCAGATGCTTCTATGGCATGTTGAAGAATCTGCAAACACAACCATGTGTTAGTTGGTCTTAGAGACCCAAACCTGCTTGGTTTTGGGTCTGTTCTCAGCTACAGGTGCAGCACTAACAATTGTGTAAGTGTGACAGCCTGAGGTGAAGAAGATGGTGCAGAAGATGAACGCTTTGGCTTGGGCTTCCTTTTCTGTGGTTTCAACACAGGAGCATCTAAGTGTTGACTCTTCCCACTAGTTGCTGAACCATCATCACCAACTGTGTCTGTTTGTGATAAAGCCTTCAGCTCTTCAGACACATTGGAGTTTGGTGATGATGAGTTCCTATGTTGTACCATCTTTTTCTGAGCAACCTCAGCTGTTGCCTGAGTGATCCCTACCTTCTTTTTAGATTCAGCTTTGGGCTTAGGGATTTCAGTCTTGGATGTTGCTAGTACAAACTTGGTTTCAAACTCATTCTTCATTTTATGATGTTCTCATTAATTTTCTCCTTCTGTTTGAGTTTGGAACCCCTTTTGTACCAGCAATCATCAGTAAGATGATTGAACAAACCACATATCTCACATGGCTTTTTCTTCATCTTATGCTGATCATCAGCTGAAGAGGATTTAACTGCTGAAGACTTGTTCTTCAGTGTTTGCCATCAGTACCAGCAGTTTTCTTCCTAGTGCCTGCTTTCCTGGTATCCTCTCTAGCTGTCTTCAAACCTTTCCTACTATTAGTTTTCTTCTCTTTAGTGCTAACAGTATTTGAGGTTTGAACTTCAGATGTTGTCACTTGCTCTCCAGTACCTTCAGTACTTCTAGTGACAACACCTGAGTTGATCAGCCTTTTGGTCATGTGACAGTCAGCATTTGAACCATCAGCTGGTGTAGCATCAGCTGATTGGTTTTGGCAGAAGTTAATGCTGACTTCTATCTCTGATGATGCTGATTCAGAAGATAGTAGGGTCACATGATGAGAGGATTGGTTATTGCTCTCTCCATCAGATTCAACTTCTGCTTTGAGTGAAAATCTGTAGGAGGAGCAGTGTGATTATAACCAATGCCAAACTTCACATTGGAAGCTGATTGCTTGCTAAGAAGCATTTCAAAACCCTTGCATGATTGCACCCATCGATCACACTCAACTTGGGTGGTGCAAGAGTTTCCTTGAGGTCTCTGTACTTCTCTAGAAGTACATCTTCCCTAGCTTTATCATCTTTGATTGGCATTTAAGCTTGTAAATCTCATCATTTTTATCTTTTAGAGCAACCTAAAATCAGCTTTCTTTTGGAAATAGTATGCTCAAGCTCAAGATTTTTATCTATTAAAGCTACATTTGCTTCTCTAATAGAAGCAAATGCTGCTATGCATGATTCAGAACAAAGCTTGGCTTTTGCCTCAGTGGATACCTGAGATGAGGCATTGGATGATGACCCTTCAGCAGAATCAAGGGCCATCAGAGCAAGATTTCCAAAAGGTTGGTCACCACCATGTTGACCAGCACTTGGAGTAGTTGATCTTGACCAGATAGCTCTTCTGGTAGACTACTCCAGTCAACAACACTTGGGGTGAAAAGCTGTGTTGTTGAGGTTGTGTGTGATGATGAGATTGGGAAGATTGAGGCTCTGGAAGAGCATGAGGTGGTTGAGCCGGGGGTGGTGTTGAGTTGACTAGGCTGAGGCATGTGTAAACAGGGGTAAGGATATGGCATATGACCTGTGGCACAAAATAAGCAGGTGGTGCCTGTGCTTGTGATGGATGGGTAGAGCTGGAGGAAGGTTGCCCTCTGTGCTGTGAGCTATTGCTGGAAAAGTCACAAAGGGTGCAGAGGAGTTAGATCCAGACGATCTACACTCTCTTGCAAAGTGTCCAAGCCTTTGGCACTTGTGACACCTCAACTTGCTCTTGTCAAAACAATTTTGGTTTTGCCAGAGAGTCCAGGGAATTCCTACCAGTTCTCTTGTAGAACTTTTGAGAGCGGATATTTATCATTGCCATATGGTTCAAAATATCCATCTCTTCCAGATCATCATCTGGAATGCCCTTCAGTCAGTCATCCATCAGAAAGCACAAGTTGTCACCCCCACACCTCCTGAACTACTAACACCAACAAAAGCTTGTTCTGAGTTGGTAGAGAAATCAATATGCTCATCATAAGAACTTTCTGATGATGCATATTCTGACTCATGACTTATCAAGGCAGTATTACTTGGACAAAGTCATCAGCGAGCTTGCCAGAAGAGGACAACTTCCTCTTTTGCTCTATCTCTCTCTCAAAAGTGAGCAGTTTCCCATGAAGTTGGGTGAGAGATAGAGTTTCCAGATCAGCACTGGAGCGTAGGACAATGGTGTATGTGTCCCATCTCTCAGCAGTCAGTGACCTGAGGAACCTGTTGTTGTTCATATGGGTGGTGTACTTTTGTTTGACCATCTTCAGCTCAGAGATCAAACAAGAGAACCGCTCAAACTGCTGGGTCAGAGTTTCACCCTTTCTATATGAGAATGTCTCATATTGTTGGCGAGGATTTCCCTATTGTTTGCTAAGACCGAATCAGTTCCTCCAAATTGTCTCTTTAGAGCAACCCATAGGTCATGAGCAGACTCATGATGCAAGAGCCCTGAATATATCTCATTAGGAATGGCCATGGCTAGAATTCCATGGGCTCTAGCATCAATTTCGAACAGCTTTAGATCTTCGTCCGAATATTGTTCAGGTTTCTTCGCAACCTGTTCATTAGATTCCGGGACGCTCACCATAGGCTTGTATGGTCCATGCACCACTGACTTCAACAACCAGCACTGTTGACAGCCAGTGTGTGTAGCATACGTCTTTGCCATATTTATACTCGTCCTAACAAGCATCGAAGGCTTTGTTGAGGAACAGTATTGTGAGGATCATTAGTTGGTGTCGTCATCTCAGGTTTTAGTCAAAAACAAGTTAAAACAAGACAAGCGTAACTCAAAACCACTCTCTATGGCTAATTCCTTGCAATGCTAATTCGATCAAACAGAGAGATCAAAAGAGCAGTTTCAAATGATCAATAGTGAAATCGATCAATGATAACTGCTCTGATACCATTTGAAAGGATCTCAGCCTCTCGTTTGCTCAACACGTTTTGGCAATTAAAACAGCATTGTTCACCATCCTTTTATAGGCGGCAAAAGGATGGTGGTGATGTCCTTTCTCTGACATCAACCGATATTAAAATTACAATTGACGGAACATAAAACTACTGAAGATGTCAACAGCTGACATCTTCTTACAAAAGTGTTCCTAACTTTTACAAGTACTGACAAAAGTAAACTACTGAAATCCTACAACGACTGAAGAACAAACTCTTCAGTCGTTTTATAACTACTGAAACTATAACAGCTGAAGAACAAGCTCTTCAGCTGTGTACAACTACTGAAACAAAATAAACTACTAAAAGGGAAAACCATCACAACAACTGAAGAAGACTTCTCAGCTGTGTGACAAACTCTGAGCTCAGCACTTGTTCTTCAGACTTTGCTTCAGATGATGTAACAGCTGATGACTTCAGTAGATGTCATCAGCTGTTGTCTTCAGTCTTTGTCTTCAGACTTTGTGCTTCAGTAGAAGTTCTTCAGCTCTTCAGTTCTTCAGCTTTTGATTCTTCAGCACTTGTCTTCAGTACTTGAAGTCTTCAGTACTTGGATGAATAGTACTTCAGACTTCAGTACTTGTCTTCAGTACTTTAGAGTCTTCAGCTGTTGTTCTTCAGTTCTTTGATCTTCATACTTTGATCTTCAGACTTTGCAAGAACAGCTGATGAGAGTCTTCAGCAGTTGTTGCAGTGGCATGTGGGACTTAGAGGTTTTCCTGATCTTGGCTCATTGGTTCTTTTGGTCCAACAAGAACACACGAAGAACAAGTCGCGGCTGAAGGTGCATGATTGTTCTGTAATTGTTGATGAATCCAATTAAACTTGGGTAGCTTCTAATGATGAATAGCACTAAAAGCCCCTTAGCAATTCCAGGTATTGATGTCCTGTTGATGATGTTCGAGTGTGTGCAGGTCACGGTTTCAGAGAGAGTCGAATGCATAATTTTTGTGTTTTTCAGTGCAATTAAGAGTTGTGAACGATTAGGTGTAGTTAGATGATGGGTTAGGTTCGTTTCATTAGATTATTATTAGAGTTTAATGTTCAAATGGCTATAGATTAAGGAGTTTCGGTTATGCATCGTTTGGGTTTGTAACCGATGTTTAAACACAATATTATGTGCATTCAAGTTCGAGGCATGTACATGAAGTGATTCGGAACGGTTTGGGATCGGATTTCGATGGTTTTCAGTGGGTTTGGGTCTTGTCTGTCTTCGGCCGGTGGGTGGCCGAAGTGCACGGGAAAAACGGGGGTTAAATGTGGACAGGGGGTTGGGTTATAACTTTAAAATTACACATTTGGCCCTTATAATTTAGTTTCTTATTATTTTATACTAAACTTCCATTTGACGTTTGTAAAACGATAAAACAAACCCCTGAACTTATTAACCTTAAGTTTTAAATATTTTTAAGTTTAAACTTTATAAATATTGTTATTATTATTGATATAATATTATTATTATACTATTTATTATTATTATTATTATTATTATTATATATTATAATATTATTATATTTTTTGTTTATATTATAATTATTATCAACATATCCAATTTAATTATTTAAAATATAACTTTTAAATTAAAGAAAAAATATAAAAAATTAAGAAACTAGCATAGGTAACTCACAAGTTTCATAATGACAACAATGATCCTTACAAGGATATAACAAAGTTAACTTTTATTTAACGAAAAATACGAAAGGTTATAGTCTCCTCAACTTTTAAGAATTTCATCCCGAAATTAAGAATGAAACCTAAACGAACAAGTGCGGGTATCTTCTTCATATGTTCCTCTCGCTCTCAAGTAAACTCAGTTCCACGCTTATCCCTACGAACCTTGACGATTGGGGTAGTTGAGGTTCTAGTCTTCTTCATAATGCGATCCATGACTTCAACGGGTTTCTCAACAAAGTGTAATGACTCGTCAATCTGGAAGTCATCCAACGGACAGTAGACTTTCGTCAGCCAAACACTTCATTAAATTTAAGACATGGAAAACAGGATGAACTCCACTAAGGTCAGAAGATAGTTCCAGTTTTCAAGCCACTTTCCCTATCCTTTTCATATCTTGAAAGGTCCTATAAATCTTGGAGCTAGTTTTCCCTTCTTTTAAAAGCGAACAACGCCCTTCCATGGTGAGACCTTAAGAAGAACCGTATCCCAAAGTTGGAATTCCAATGGCTTACGTCTCTTATCAGCATAGCTCTTTTGTCGACTTCTCGCCACTTCAAGGTTCTTACGAATTATACAGACTTTTCGGTCGTTTCTTGTATAAGTTCAGGACCAGTGATGAAGTTTTCACCAATGTCGGTCCAGCAGATCAGAGAACGACATTTACGACCATAAAATGCTTCGAAAGGTGCCATCTTGATACTCGAGTGATAACTATAAGATTATACGAAAATTCCACGAGCGATAAATGCGTATCCTAGTCACCACCAAAATCAACAACACAAAGGTAGCAAATCCTCAAGGTTTGGATGGTTCGCTCGGTTCGGTCCGTTTGAGGATGGTAAGCCGTGCTTAGATGTAGTTGAGTACCCAAGAGTTTTTGTATAGACGACAAAAATGCGAAGTGAAATGAGTGTCTCGGTGGATATGATATGCAAAGGTACACCATGACGACTCACAATTTCATCAATGTAAATACAAGCCAACCTTGATGTTTTGTAAGTGTCAGTATGGTATAAAATGTGCCGATTTGGTTAATCGGTCAACGATCACCCATATGCTATCATGACCAAGAGAGGTATGGGGTAATTGTTTATGAAGTCCATGGATATGTGTTCCCATTTCCACATAGGAATCTCGGGTGTTCAAGTAATCCACTTGGACGTTGATGTTCGGCTTTAACCTTCATACACGCAAGACACTTAGCTACAAGGCACTTAGCTACATAAGTTGCTATGTCTTTCTTCACTCCAGGCACCAATATTGACCACGCAGGTTCATATACATCTTAGCAGAGCCGGATGAATAGAATAATGAGTTTGATGAGCTTCGTTCATGATAAAGGTACGAAGTATCACTATTTGGAACCCAAATTCGATTCATGAAATACATCACCCATTGGGTTTCGTTTCTAGTTGAGCTAGAAGATTATGCTCCAATTCCTCTCCCATTCTTCCTTCTTGTTGAACCGCTTGTTGAGTCTCTAAAATACTAGTCTCAATGTCGTTTTCAATTCTCAAATTTGTAGCAGCACAGTGGTCTCATTGACATCTAGACGAATCTCGGTATCAAATTCTCTCAAAGTGTCAAACCTTTGTCGTCGATCGCGAACTTCTTGAAATGAGACATCTTGTTATGAACCATACGACTTAGTGCATCGGCTATGACATTTGCCTTCCCAGGGTGGTAACAAAGTCACAGTCATAATCACTAATCAACTCAACCCAACGACGTTGTCTCATATTGAGATCTTTTTGATTAGAAATGTGTTGAAGGCTTTTATGATCGGTGTGACTACTATACTTGTGTACCATAAGGGTAATGCCTCCAAGTCTTTAAGGCCAAAACCACAGCAAGTTCAAGATCGTGTGTCATGTATTCACCTCATGGACCTTAAATTGTCTTGATGCATATGCTATGACCTTTCCTCATTGCATGAGAACACAACCAAGGCCCTGTTTAGATGCATCACAATACACGATGAAATCATTGTTTCCATCGGTAGGGTCAAGATAGGAGCATTACACAACTTGTGCTTTAATGCTTCAAAGGCTTCCTCTTGCTCGGACCCCCTCGAATGGTTTATTCTTTTTGTGTCAAAGAAGTAAGCGGCTTCGCGATTCTAGAAAAGTTAGCAATAAATCGCCGGTAATAACCAGCAAGACCAAGGAAGGAACGAACTTCAGTTGAAGTTGTAGGAACACACCAATTTTTCACAGCATCCACCTTTGCAGGGCCAATATGAATTCCTTGGCTATTCACACGTGTCATAGAAATGAACTTCCTCAAGCCAAAATTCACACTTTGAGAACTTCGCGTAACTGTTCTTTCTTCAATAGTTCAAGAACTTATCGCAAGTGAAGTTCATGATCGGTTTTGGACTTGGAATAGATAAGTATGTCGTTAATGAAGACAATCACAAACTTGTCTAGATAAGGCTTGCATGCTCGATTCATGAGATCCATAAAGACAGGAGCATTGGTTGAACCAAAAGGCATAACCATGAACTCATAGTGTCCATATCGAGTACGGAACACAGTCTTTGAGATCATCATCATGGACTCACAATTGATGATAACCAGAACGTAATTCAATCTTTGAGAAAATGGCAGCTCCTTGAAGTTGGTCAAAAAAGATCATCGATACGACGAAGGGTAGAGGGTCTTGATGGTAAGTTTGTTAAGCTCACGATAATCGATGCATATATGAAATGACCCATCTTTCTTCTTCATGAACAGAACAGGTGAACCCCAAGGCGAAGAGCTAGGATGAATAAAACCCTTATCGGATAGTTCTTGAAGTTGACTAGATAGCTGTTGCATTTCCGATGGTGCAAGTCGATATGGTGACTTAGCCCATGGGGTTTGCTCCCGGACTTAAATCGATTTTAAACTCGACTTCATGCATGGGAGGTAAGCCACTAAGGTCATCGGGAAATACTTCAGGAAAGTCTCGTACAATGGGACCTCCTTAAGATATTTTCTTTTGACTTTCGTGTTGACCACGTAGGGCAAGAAAGCCATATAGTTCTTGCTTAGGCATTTTCGGGCTTGAGTGCACGACATGAGTTTGAGTCCTTTGGAGAATTTTTCACCGAAAACTTTCAATGGATCCCCGAAGGCAAAGAACACGGATACATTTCTTGATGCAATAATCTTGGCATGATGTTTGGCTAACCAATCCATGCCAATTATAATGTCAAAGCTTCCAAGTTTCATAGAATAAGGTCGATAAAGAAATCATGCGCGTCGAGGCTCAAAATACAATCACGAATAACGATATCAACGATGATAGGTTCTCCATCGGCGACTTCAACGGTAAGAGGTTTCTAGTTTCGTATGTGGCTTAGCAAGTATGGCTCAAATTCTAACGAGACAAAACTCTTATCGGATCCAGAATCAAATAGGACGTAGGCATAAGAATTATTAATAAGGAACATACCTGTCCAGTTTTAAAGATATTTAACAATACAGTAAAGCATCAAAAAGACTTAGATCATAAAAGTTGAGGTTGGGTTTAACATACCGTTCACCACATTATTGTTTGCTTGTGCTTGGTTTGCATTGATATTGAAAGCACGTCCTCGGGCTTGTGGAATATTACCCACAAGACAAGGGCATTGTGGGCGGAAGTGACCAGGTTCCCCATAATTTTAGCAAACAAGATTCGCAACCATCGTGGCATTGTTGATGCACGGTGACAAGTAGCCACTAAGTGACCATGCTTACCGCACAAGGTACAGATGCGGCATGGAGCATTCCCGGATGATGGTACCTATAGATATTGCACATAGGTAAAGGACCAACATAGGCCCTAGCTATAGGTGCTTGTGGTACATGTGTAGCCACAGGTACAAGTTGTCTTTGAGGTGGTTTGGGTACAGCCATAGCAAAGTACGAGCCGGTGTGAACTTGCATTTCTTGTTGTTATGTAAGACGATTCAGTTTTAGTCTCCTTAGCAGCTTAGGGACCGTCTTCTCAACTTCTTGGCATCCTTGACAGACATGGTGCCCGCTCGTGTGACATCCGGTAATTTTCCGTTACCAAACTCCGTTAGTTCCGTTAAGTTTTGCATACACGTGTCGTAAGCACACACTAGTTGTCGTTTGACGTTGGTGACTTAAAAAAAATAATAATGTTAATTTAATAATAATCTAGTTGAAAAGATGATTATTATGTTATGTTTATGTTTTTACGCGATTAAAGACTATTTGAGAATTTTATCGCGTAACGCGGAAACGCATGTTTAATTCGTATGTTGCGTGTTTTATAGATAAAAATATATAATGGTTATTACTATTTATATATTGTTAGATGGTTAAAACACTTTTAAAAGAAGTTAAAAGCTGAATTTTTATAAACATACAAAATGCAAGGGTTAAAAGGGTAAATGTGGAAAATTAATTAAAACAAAAATAAAACCCTAGCCCCCACCCATTGTTCGACCGTGACCTCTCTCCCTCCCTCAAACCTGCGAATTCAGCCAAGAACACACATCTACAAGTCGATTTTGGTTGATCTCAAGCCCTACAACAAGTTAGGAACATCAATTGCAAGATAATACGTTTAAAGGTTAGAACTTTACAAGTTTGTGTGTTCATGTTATGGCCGAAGCCTATGCTGCGAATTGGGTATTATGGGGCTGAAAATTGATGTTTTGTTGATGATAATGAGTTAGTTGGATTGATTACATGCGTTTTTTAACGTTGATTATGCATGAATTGTATGTTTTTAGTGGATTGATCATGAACTTTGATGATTATGAACCCTAATTTGAAATTGATGATTATAACATGGAATTGATGATTGTTTGATGTTGTTGGGTTGTTAATTAGGTTGTATGAATGCTAGGAAACATGGATTTTACAAGAAATTGGTGAATTGAGGGATTTGTTCATAGGTTACTAATAATAGTAACTTTATTTTGATGTAATGTTGAACTGCTAATGTGTTGATGTTATAGGTGTGTTTATGATGATAATTGGACGTTGGATTATGCTATGAACATTGGTAATTCAAGATTACATGCTAGAATCCATACATTACTAAAGATAGTAACTTTTTGAGTATGAAACTTATGAATCAAGTTAGATAGATGTTGTAGATCATGTCTAGGTATGATATGAACTTGTTTAGGTATATAATAGTTGGAATTATGGTTGAATTGGATGTTAAACCACTTTTGGGTATTACTTTCCCAAAGGGAAACTTTATTGTGCACGAACTTTGGATATTGGTAATTGACTTATTCATGGTTTAGGATCATGCTAGAATGATTGTTATGAATGTCTAAAGTGGTAGAATCTGTTAATTGGGTTGTATGGAATGTATATTGGTTATTAGGTGATTATTGCACTTTGATGGTCATGTATGGTTTGGTATGTTGATTAGTAACTAGGACATCATGATTGGGACTGGAATGATCAACTAATGTATGTTGCATGTATTGGGCATCTTGTATGTGTTGTGGATAGTATGGATGACTTTTTTGTTAAATTATTGTTTTGACCCATATATGCTGACCCATATATGCTAAATCATGGCTATAGGTCATGTAAGTAGGTTATGCATGATCTAACCTGTTACATGATACACTAGTTATGTTATGAACACACTGGCATGCTAGATACTAAGGATTTACACAACTTGTATGATATGTGCATAGTATGATGATTTAAGCAATGTATTGGGAATGTAGCATCAAACGTGATTCATTGGAATGTTAAACATGTATGTTATATGCTTATGTATGTTTAATGGTTTACAATGCATAATGTCACCAACGGGTCAAACGGGTCAACTAGGTCACGTGTATGTTGTTTTTATAAAACCTTGAGTTTCTTGTTTGTAGAACACTTAGGGTTCTCTTGGGATTGTTGTGTGTACATGTACTTATGTACTGTATGTTCTAGGTAACCTTTGAAGGTTGTCTTTTCCACTTATTCTGTCAAGTTAAGCTTTAGATATCTATCACCGCATCAGGTGAGTTCATGCCCCACTGTTTTATTAAATCTCTTTTGGGGAGATAACATACTGGTAATGTTACAAATGCTTTTTATATTTAAGATGTGTATGATATTAATATAGTGCTATTTACCATGATAAAGTCCTCACACTTTCGAATTGTTAATATTGAATAGCGGGAAAACTTGGGTGGTACTACTGGGTCTGACGAGCCCCACCTGTGTGACTCAAGGTCAACCGGGTGCAATTTGTCCTATGATTATTCGTCACAATATGGTGAAGTCGTAACGGGAGGCAAACATAACACAGTCAGCTTCAATGTCAAAATCACTATGTATTAATATCAATTTGTTAATGGACTAGCTAGCTATTACAATGCACATGCTTATTATACACTATTGATAAACTGTTATGTTTATACTCAAACTCTTGAACTCACCAACCATGTGTTGACTTTTTAGTATGCTATTCTCAGGTCATTAATCTGGACTGCTGATAGGAGCACCACACGAGTCAGCATGCATTTTAGAGATTTAAACTTCAAACATATTTACTCGTCTTTTATTTATGGTTTAAACTACTTGGTTGGCACTTGTTTTGCCATGTGGTACTTTCACATGTTTTTGGGTTGTTTTATTACTTTACGCTTCCGCAGGTCTTTTAAAGTTTAAACTCTGGTTGATTTACATTACACGTAGCATATATAGTCGTTCCGAGTAACTATTGACTGTGATCCTGGTTTGTTCACACGCCTCGCGGTAAAACTCCGCACGTGGATTTTGAGGGTGTGACAGAATGGTATCAGAGCCACTCCTGTGCCGTTCCGGGTGTGGGACATACCTCACCTAGGATGGTGACTTCTCGGGCTCATCAAGGACGATGAGTCCAAACAGGGGGTGCTTGTGACACCCTACACATATCCCACATGGCCGTGGACAGGAGAGATTCCTGGTTCATAAGGAATGTCTGGCCTTTAATATCAACAACGCGTTTGGGCGTATTGGCTGTGGATGAGAGGAGAACTCCACAGTTAAGCATGCTCAGGTGGGAGCAATCCAGGGATGGGTGACCTCCCTGGGAAGTTTTCACCCGGGCAACCAAAAGCAAATCCGTGAGCTACTCGTGGGCGAAGCGGACAATATTGTTGATGTGAGAGGCCGTTGTGTTGCAGCTCGTATATGATTCTCGGTAGGTTGAGCGGTGATAGTGATGGCTTCCTCCAAAGTTGTGGGTCGACTACCCACCATAACATCTTGGATTTGGGGTGGTACCCCTTGATGAACTTCTTGATGTTGCAAGGAATAATGTCTACCATATGGGGCAACAGAATGCTTAACTCGTGATGCCTAGTTGAGTAGGCCAAGTGATCACCACCATCTTGTTTGAGGTTCCAGAACTCCTCCTCCATCTTTTGCAATTCACTTCTCAGGCAAAACTTCGCGATTACAATATTTTTTGAACTCGTCCAAGTTAGTGCTAACACAGCATCAGCACCACAGTTCCTTTTCTCGCTATTCCACCATGTAAGTGCCCTTTGTTGGAGCATACTATTGGCATAACAAACCTTGAGCACCTCGGGACACTCACAGTTGATGAACGTGTTTTCCATGCTTTCGAACCACTCGAGAAGTCCAGTGGCTCCTTCCTTTCCACTATAGCTAGTGGGCTAGCGCCCTTGGTTCGCGCTATTCTTTCCTTGACCATTTCCATTGTTGCTAGCGTTGGTCATCATGGTGCTATTTAGTTCAACAACCATGGTCGGTATGACAGCAGCCATTTGACGAGCAATCATAACGGTTAACTTTTGATTTGAACTTCCAAGCTTTCGATGGTGACGAGACAAGCTGAATATAAAATAAGTTAGTCATAGGAATTTGGAGATAAAAGGACAATAAATCAAACAAGGATTATTCAAGGCTTGTAAACACACATGGAATGATTCCATTTGGTAACGCATTACCATTTGAAACGTTGACACGTCAAGGTAAATTGACCCATTTGCCTTAGAAACTTGTGTATGTTGACCATAGTTATCACTCATCCTTGAAATCCCTAGGTAAGCATAACTAGTCCGTAGGATTTATGCGAAATGCTTACCTTAGCCCGAAGGCTTTTTGCCAGGAAATCCGAATACAAGTGTCTATATGTCACATAATATTTCTTAGGTTCATGTAATCAAAACCTTGATGAGGTTGTCATAGATTAGACATAAAGTCTAAAGATTTAAACCTTCGATATAAAGCGTACGATTCCACGTGTCGTCGATAATAAGTTTAAGAAGCTTCACTCTTCGGGGAAATTAAAGAATTAAGAATAAGTTTACGGGAGACAAGCAACCAAGTTTAAACAATTACAAGGCAACCTAACTAAAGACATCAAATTGCACACTAAAAGGCATTCCTATGTAGATAGCATCATGTAGCATGCAACAATATATATTTACAAGAATATAAAGATTCTTTTATGAGGTTCATGCATAAACTATAGTCTAGGTCACCATTTCAAATAACCTAAATCCCTATAGTTATGAGCTCTGATACCAATCTGTCACACCCCAACCTTAACGACGGGTTTCGTCAAGATGTGAGGGTTAAGATTGTTCACAACCACATAACGCAACCATTAAATATAAATATAAATATAGTTATCATAAGTTTTAAATAAACATACATCTAAATGTCATAATACAACAAAGTAAACAAATTTCAATATCTAAGATTCAAGATAATTTATTATTTCCTAGGTCCAAATACTAGGGGTAACCATGCTTCAAAGATATCATCAACCTTGTGCATTTCCTGAAACATGTTAAAAGTAAAAGGTTAACTATGAAAGTTGGTGAGTTTCCATGGGTTAAGTATACATAAATATAGCCAAAAGATTTATAAGTAGCAATTCATGTCAATGGTTATGCATTATGCAAGTTTATAGAACACATATAGCTACAATTAAAAACTTGACAGATTACAAGATGACAAGATTACAAGATTAAAGGATTAGCCAAGTATACTTGGTTCCCATAATGCTCAAGAATATAACACTAGGGCCACAAATAGGCTTGTCAGGCCCATAGATCTATGACGTCGTCAGGCTAGCAATAATTAATGATTGTCAACATATATTGTATCTCATATAACACTCACAATAATACAAATAACCATGACAAAAAATGTATGAATTGCATTTACGTTACAAGTATAAAAATGTTACAAGTGTAAGTTTATAAGGTTAACATGTTTCATCCCAAAAGGTGTGAAATAAAGTAAAACGGGGTATGAATAACTCACATGATATGTTTATGTAAGATGATATTAAGAATAAACGTTGATCCAACATTTCTTTTACAGGTACCTAAACGTTATATTACAAGATTTAAGTTTAATAATAAGATTAATGATTAAATGTGAACTAGGTTTCAATAGAGAGTTGGGTTTTTAATATATTAAGTAAAATCTAATAATAGCATCACTTATATTTTAATTCAATGAAAAAATTATATGATTTAGATAATTTAACGTAATTAAAGTATTTATAATAACGGGTAAAATTAAATATAAAGTGTAATAATTTCTATAATTATTTTAAATAACAAGATTAATCTATAATTATAAGTAACATTTGGACCATAATAATTTATTAATTTAAACCATAATTTAAATTCATTTTATAAGAAATAACTAAAATAATCTTTGTTATATAAATATTTAATTTAAAGAAAATTGTAGGAAATAATTGATGATTTTAAAAATAAACAAAGTTTACGAAAATAATTTTTATAATTTTTAAAAATTTTCTATAATTTTTTAAAGGCTGAAAAAGCACAAAAATAGTTGAGGGTGCCCGGGTTCGAACCCGGGACCTCAAAGTGATGAGGCAAGTGAGTAACCAATGAACCAGGGCCGTGGTTGTGGTATCAATGGTTTTAAATCTTAAGACTTAAATAGATAGAAACCCCCAATCCGATTAAACTCTGGAACAATTTGATCCAAATCGAAGTTCATTCGATTCTATAAGTGTCTATAATCGTGGGGCTTTTGTTCCTGTAAAGGCGAGTGATTTAATGTGTTCAATTACCTGGTTCGTTTCGAGATGATGTTAAGAACACACGAAGAACAAGTCGCAGTTAAAGGCACGATTGTTGTGTAATTGTTGATGATATCCAATTAAACTTGTCGGTAGCTTCTAATGATGAATAGGACTAAATCCCCTATCAATTCCTGGTATTGATGTCCTGTTGATGGTGTTTGAGTATGTTATAGGTCTCGGTTTCAGAGAGAGTCGAATGCGTATTTTTGTGTTTTCTGGTGCAATTGAGAGTTGTGAATGATTAGTGTAGTTAGATGATGGTTAAAGTTCGTTAATTAGATTATTATTAGAGTTTCGGTTATGCATTGTTTGGTTTATAACCGATGTTTAAACACAATTATTATGTGCATTCAAGTTCGAGGCATGTACACGAAGCGATCGGAATGGTTTGGGGTCGGATTTCAATGGTTTTCAGTGGGTTTGGGGCTTGCCGTCTTCGGCCGATGGGTGGCCGGAGTGCCACCGGAAAAACGGGGTTAAATGTGGCGGGGGTTGGGGTTGTAACTTTAAAATTACACATATGGCCCTTGTAATTTAGTTTGTTATTATTTTATGCTAAAACTTTCATTTAAAGTTTGTAAATGACAAAACAACCCCTGAACTTAATTAACCTTAAGTTTTAAATATTTTTAAGTTTATAACTTTTATAAGTTATTGTTATTATTATTATTATTATTGTTATATTATTATTATTATTACTATTTATTATTATTATTGTTGTTATTATTATTATATTTTTGTTATTATTGCAATTATTATCAACATATCCAATTTAATTGTTTAAAATATTAAATTTTAAATAAAGAAAGAATATAAAATTAAAAAACTAGCATAGGTAACCCTCAAGTTTCATAAATGACAACAATGATCCTTACAAGGATATAATGAAGTTAACACTTATTTAACGAAAAATACGAAAGGTTACAACTGGGATCAACCATTCGCGATACTTGAGCGTGACGCTCCACACAACTGGGATTACTATCCTACTTACATACACCATATGGTGTATAGGAGGGTGTTCAAGCCCTACCTACTACTATACCTAGGACTAGGTCAGCAACTGCCGCTATGGCATCTACCCTTCTTCCTCCTGACGTTCTCCTCAAGCGAGCCATTACAGCCCTGGTCGCTGCATTAGATACTGAGCGACTGCACGTTAGAGGACTCACTGATGAGAACTCTGCTTTACGATACGACAAGAAGAAGCTACGCTTGAAGGTGGATACACTACAGGAGTGACTATCGATGTCCATTACTAGGCAACATAACATGGGTGGCAACATGATGGCACTCTCTAACCATATGGACGAGCAGGATCATCATAAGTTAGGGGTGGAAGAGAGACTGACTGGACTGGAGGTGTAATTAGTTGCACTTCTGATCGCGGATGATACAGTGCCTGAGGAAGACCTAGATGAGGACCCAGAAGAAGAACCTAAAGAACCACCTGATGGGCAGCAAGAGGATGAAACAGAGAACAACATGGATCCATTGATTTGAGTTAATTATTTAGCTTGTCTATTTCATTATTTCTTTGACTTACTTTATTTTCATACCTAGAGGGGGAGGGTTGTTCCTATCCGACTGATGTTTTTGGATTTTAGTATTTGGTTTCATTAATTGTAGATGTACTTACAATTTATTTGATTAAAGATTATTATTTGAACTTATTAGTTGTGTGTGTGTTAAATACTTTAATTAATTGTACTTAAATGAAGTAGATATGTTGTATATTACTTATTTTTGTATGTTATGATTGTTAAGAATGTCCGGAAATGGTCGAGGACATGGACATGGTCGCAGTACCATTAACATCACACCAGCCGAGATGGCGGGTTTGATCAATCAGCATGTAGCTGATGCTCTTGCAAACCAACATTTCAATCCGCAGGCACTCCTATCGGTAAACAATACTAAATTTCACAACTGATATTAACATTACGTTAGTCTTATTATGATGTAACATTCATTCTATACTTGCAAAGTTATGATCTAAAATTCGTTACAGGTCAAGAAGCCTGCACATTCAAGTCCTTTATGGACTGTAAACCCAACCCGTTCACTGGAGCGGAAGGAGCTGTAGGACTTCTACGGTGGTTTGAAAATCTCGAATCTATATTCGAGATGTGTAATTGCCCGGTGGCAAATCAGGTTAAGTACGCCACCGACACTCTAGATGGTGTTGCATTATCCTGGTGGAACACCCAGATACATATATTAGGAGTTGAGATCGCCAACCAGACAACCTGGGAGGATTTCAAGACCCTGATGAAAGAAGAGTACTGCCCCCGGGAAGAGGTGCAAAAGTTGGAGATTGAATTCTGGAACATCAAGATGACAGCTTCCGATATCGAGGCGTACAACACTCGATCTCACAAACTTGCAATGTTATGCCCTAATGTGGTCAATCCTCCTTCCTTGAGGGTCGAGAGGTATCTTCATGGTATATCACCTGAGATTCAAAGTATGGTCACCGCTTCCAGACCAAACACCATACAGGAGGTGATTAGACTGGTCCACAAGTTAACTGACCAGGCCGTCACGCAAGGCAAGCTGCCCCTGCATGATACTGCATCTGATTCCAATGACAACAAGAGGAAATATGAACCTTCTACTAGTGGGAAGCAATCTTCATCCTCCACTCACCAGCAACAACAAAACAAGAAGTTCAACCAGTCACAACCTCCTCAAGACACGGACAATTCTGGTGGCTACCATGGCAACCTCCCAAAGTGCAATAAATGTAAGTTTCATCATAATGGACAGTGCACGAGGAACACTTATGAGAGGTGTGAAAAGTTTAGGCATGTTGCCAAAATTGCAGGGTAAACCTCTCAGCAAAAGCACCTCAACAGCAGTCATAATAGAACTACAATCAGACTGGGTGTTATGATGTGGTCAACCGGTCACTTTAAAAGAGAATGTCTGAAGCTAAAAAGAAATGGTAATAATGCTGCTGCTGAGAAGCCAAAGGACAACAACAATGGTGGAAGTAGCAGTGGTAAAGGCAGAGCTTTCATCATAGGCTCAGGTGAGGCTCGAAACAACCCTACTGTAGTGTTTGGTATATTCACTGTTAATGGATGTAATGCCTCTGTTTTATTCGACTCTGGTGCTAATAAAAGTTATGTGTCCAATAAATTTATAAAGTACTAGGTGTAGTACGTACTGACTTGAATTCTAAATATGCCATAGAAATAGTTGATGGTAGGACGATAACAGCTACCCAAGAATCTGGAAACTGTAAACTAGGTCTGTCTAGACACACCTTCCACATAGACCTTGTTCCTATCACACTCGGTAGCTTCGATGTAGTAGTCGGAATGGATTGGTTATCCAAGAACAACATTGAGATCATTTGCAAGGAGAAACTGATCAAGTTACCCCTCTCGGGTGATGAGATTCTTACGGTTAAAGGTGATAAGATTGGTGCTGTGGTCGGTATCATGTCATATCTGAAGGTTTAGAAATGTCTCAGGAAAGGACATTTTGTTTTATGACACTTGTTATAGAAATAAAGGTGGATGAAAAGCGTATCGAAGATATTCCAGTTGTTAGAGACTTTCCCGAGGTATTTCTCAAAGACCTACCTCGCCTTCCTCCACACAGACTGGTAGAATTTCAGATTGAGTTAGCACCTGGAGCAGCTCCGATCGCTCGGGCGCCGTACCGTCTGGCACCGAACGAATTACAAGAGTTGTCTAAGCAATTGAACTAATTTTTAGACAAGGGATTCATACGTCCCAGCTATTCACCCTGGGTAGCTCTAGTGCTTTTCGTGAAAAAGAGGATGGAACTTTCAGAATGTGTATTGACTGCCGGGAGTTGAACAATTAAGAACAGATATCCACTGCTACGTATTAATGACCTGTTTGTCCAGCTACAGGGATCAAGCTACTATTCTAAAATTGATTTAAGATCAAGCTATCATCAGTTACGGGTTCGAGAGTAAGACATCTCGAAGACGGCGTTCTGGACTCGCTATGGGCACTACGAGTTCGCAGTAATGCCTTTTGGACTGACCAATACCCCAGCAGTTTTCATAGACCTCATGAATCGTGTTTGCAAGCCTTATTTGGATAAGTTTGTCATTGTCTTCATTGATGACATACTGATATACTCTCAGAATAAGGAAGATCATGAGGAACACTTGAGAACCATTCTGGATTTATTGAAGAATGAACAATTTTATGCAAAATTCTCAAAATGCAACTTCTGGATGCGGGAAGTGCAATTTCTTGGGCATGTGGTGAACAAAAAGGGTATAAATGTAGATCCTTCAAAGATTGAAGCAATCAAGGATTGGCTGACACTAAAAACGCCTACTGAGGTGCGATAATTCCTTGGTTTGGTAGGCTATTACAGATGGTTTATTGAAGGATTCTCAAAGTTGGCACAACCTTTGACTGCCCTAACCCACAAGGAACCGTCTACAAATGGGACAGGAAAGAGGAAAAAACATTTCAGGCGCTTAAGGACAAACTCTGCAGCGTATCGATCCTAGCCCTACCAGAAGGAACTGACGACTTTGTTATTACTGTGATGCATCATCAAGGGTTTGGGATGTGTACTGATGCCACGTGACAAAGTCATAGCTTATGCATCTAGACAGCTCAAGGTGCATGAGAAGAACTACACAATGCATGATCTGGAACTATGAGCTGTAGTGTTTGCCCTGAAGATCTGGAGGCACTACTTATATAGAACCAAGTGTATAATCTATAATGATCAAAAAATCCTCCAGCACATATATGATCAAAAAGAGTTGAATATGCGGAAATGATAGTGGTTAGAATTACTCAACGATTATGATTATGCGATCAAGTATCATCCGGGTAAGGCTAATGGGGTATCCAATGCCCTCAGTCGGAAGGAAACACCAAAACCTTATCGGTGCGCGCACTGCAAATGACCATCCACTCTGATCTACCAGTGCAAATCAAGGCTGCTCAATTTGATGCCTTGAAAGCTAAGAACTTGAAAGCAGAGTCCATGCATGGCATGGAGAAACAGTTGAGATCAAGGCTAATGGAATCAATTATTTCATGGAATGGATCTGGGTGCCATAATATGGGAATTTATAAGAGCTAGTAATAGATGAACCTCATAAGTCATGTTACTCAATTTATCCAGGTTCAGACAAGATGTATCAGGATCTGAATGAGTTTTATTGGTGGCCTTGAAAGCTGAGATTGCCATATACGTAAGCAGATGCCTAACTTGCTCTAAAGTTAAGGTGGAATACCAGAAACCATCCGGCTTACTTTAGCAACCAGAAGTTCCAGTGTGGAAATGAGAGCAGATCTCAATGGACTTTATCACGAAGTTACCTAGGACTCCCAGCGGATGCGATACCATTTGGGTTATAGTAGATCGCTTAACAAATTCCGCATACTTTCTGGAAAACCGAGAGACTGCTCAAATGGAGAAACTGACAATTTTATTTAAGGGAAATAGTCTTTTGGTGTGGTGTGCCGATATCTATCATATCTGATCGTGATGTTTGTTTCACTTATCACTTCTGGCAATCTTTGAAATAATCATTGGGAACGCAACTGTATATGAGCACTGCGTATCATCCGTAAACCGATGGTCAAATGAGTACACGATCCAGAAACTGGAAGACATGTTGTGTGTCTGTGTGATTGATTTGGACAGCAATTGGGAAACTCATTTACCATTAGTTGAGTTCTCATACAATAGCAGTTATCACACATCGATCAAGGTTGCACCATATGAGGCACTATATGGACGTAAGTGTCAATTGCCTATCTATTGGCAGAAGTTGGGGAGAGCCAGCTTACAAGACCTAACTTATGCACAAGACGACTGAGAAGATCGTGCAAATTCGCAACCGTATGGTAGCAGCACATGATTGACATAACAGATAAGCTGATAAACGGCATAAACCATTAGAATTTCAAGTTGGTGACAGGGTACTTATAAAATTCTCACCTTGGAAAGGGGTAATAGGCTTTGAAAAGCGTGGAAAACTAAACCCTAGATATGTGGGACCGTTTGAGATTGTTAAACGGGTTGACCCAGTAGCCTATCAGCTATACTCACCTGAAGAGCTCAGTGGACTACATAATGTGTTTAACGTATCAAATCTAAGAAAGTGTCTAGCCGATGAATCACTTGTCGTCCTATTAGGAGAACAGCAAATCGATAAACAGCTTAGTTTTATTGAAGAACCAGTGTAGATTATAGATCAAGAAGTCAAGACCCTAAAGCATAGCAAAATTCCCATTGTGTGCGTTAGATGGAACTCGAAGCTTGGACACGAATTTACCGGGGAACGCGAGGATCAAGTGAAAGAGAAGTACCCATAACTGTTCAAAGATCAGGCTTCCACTTCTTAAGGTAACGTTCTAAGATATCTTTTCTTTAAATTTCAAGGTGAAATTCCCTTCAACAACGGGATGATGTCGCAATTCTCGTGAAGCCTTATAGATATTTTTGTTTTGGATTCATTTTAGAGATTTCAAAGCCCTTATCCTATGCAAGTTCAGAACACCCCACTATTGTTGTTGTAAATCTGGCGTGCTATGTTAACCAGATGTTTCTAATTATGTTAACCAGATGTTTCAAATTTTCAAGACGAAAATTCTTTCAACAAAGGGATGATGTGACAACTCGAGTTTTCAGGTTAACACCATTTCCACTATCTGACCTCTCTCCGCTATTCTGTAATTAGTCAATCTTGTTATTATTAAAGATAATGATTGTCACATCATCATCATCATCATCATTATCATTATTATTATTATTATTATTATTATATTATTATTATTATTATTATTATTATATTATTTTTATTACTACTACTACTTAACTATAAACTAATTAAACTTAATTAAATCTAAATGCAAATTAAGTAAACTTGAAGGACCTAAAAACAACTTCCCTTAAACATAGCAACTTATAATTCTTCTTCTCCCGCACGTTCCTCTCAACTCCCTCAACCCTAATTCACTTTTAGTTTCCTTCTCCTCGATGAAACCTCCAAACCACAACCCCTTTCATCAATTACTTCACTTCGACAACCTTTTCATGGTCGAACAACATCGGTAGTCAAGCAACCACCCTCCTTGCCTTCGATCACGAGCACCATAAAATTGATCATGCCGACAGCCGCAAATGGTAGTCGAAGCATCCTCATATTTCATTCGGTATGATCCCTGGACCTTTATTCACATTTTTTTTGATACGGTTCGGGTTAGGGCTACGCGTATCTGGATTTCGTATGTATGTACGTATGCACATCATGCACCCGATGAAGGTTTCGGTTATGTGTGTTCATTGTATGTGTGCATTACTCATTGGTATATACTTCATGTGGTGTAGAGATCATGGATGCATAGAAACTATATGTTGTATGAGTGTTATTCATGTCCATAGTGTTTCTTATGTGAGGCAGTATGGTTGCAAGGAGTAATGGGTCGTGATAATATTGAGGTTTGGCGTCTTAATGTGTGGGTTTGTGGATCGGAAGGTGCTTGTATGAATAGGTGAACTTGATTCGATGTGTGCATGTGTATACAAGAATCCATACGCGTGCTCGGTGTGTGTTCTGTTGTGTGTCTTCTTCTTACTTAGCATGGTGCGTGTTTGGTATGTTTCAGCCATGAAATTTCAGGGGGTATAGGTTAGGTGTGTGTTCCGTGGTTGGGGTGTTGGGACCAAATAGAACTCGGTTCTTTAGGGGTGCATTTCATGATTCTGTTGTGGTGTATACGTGGGGTGATAGTCATGGGTATTAGTTGGAATGTTCTATTCGAGGTTGTCATTGGTGGGGGTTAGGTGGCCGCTTGGTCCATGCAAACATGTAAGAACTTGTAATATATGTAGGGTCATGAATGTGTGTTTTAGGTGAGTGTGTGTATATGAACATGCTCATGTCTCTATTATTGTAGTTGGGAGTATATGTTAGTAGGCATAATCGGGTTCTAGGGTGCATGATGACGGTGGGGAAAACGGGAATGCCTTGGTTACGTATACTACTTGAACGGATGTTATTGTACAAGAATGTAAATGCATGATGTGTGTTGTGATGTTACGTGTTTCCTTGCTAATTGGTAGTGTGTATGATTTCTGTGGGTATGAATGCATTATATTATGGTATGTGAAGCGAATATTTATGGGTTGGCACATCAATAATATACGTGCATAATATATTATGTTAGGTGTATAACATATTTATGGTTATATATCTTGTATTACATGTACGTGTGTATATAATGACTACATATTGTACGTTGTGTGGAATAGTATTAGTGGTCTTGCATGATGACTATGTTAATGTCTAACACGAACCTGAACCGAGTCACGAAACGCGAAACCGTACAACCCTTATGTTTATAACTAACAATTAATCTTAATAATATATTAACTGAAATTTAGGTTATTCGAAAACCTAACTTCCCGCTCTCTGCATTATATTATTCGTTGCGTATACGAGGTGAGTTTATGGTCCCACTTTTATATATTCACTCTTTTTGGGGGAGAGAAACATGTTGTTTTTCATAATCGATACAATACCTTAGATTTCGTAATACTGCATATACCTGGATACTATTGTGTTATACTACGCCTCTTCGGACTGTTAATATGTTACTAGCGAGGTTGTTAGTAGATCTACTGGGTTTAACAAACCCTATCCGGGCTAGTCGCGCTAGCTTGACTGGAGGTCAAACAGGTGAATGGTTAGCCTATTTTACAGTGTTGTGGTCTGGATTCCACAGCTAGGGCATTCATATTATTATTACTATCAGCACGGTCGTGACTTCATGCACATAGTGACTTGCTATAGGTTAGCTACCTACTTATATGCTTTGATTACCAAATCTGGAATTTTATTATTGTAAATTATTGTTTTCTGATAAACTTGTGAACTCACCAATTTTATTATTGTTAATTATTGTTTTTTGATAAACTTGTGAACTCATCAATCTTTGTACTGATCTTAGCATGTTTTCTCTTAGGTCATTGATGTGGCACGTCTAGGAGCACAGTATTCGTTGCATATCATCTGCATTTAATTCTAAACTGATTTTATGGTTTAACTATATTTACGTTTAGTTAAATTGGTTTGGGAGTGTGTTTGCGCAGTTTAACTGTTGTTTAAACGTTTTCTAAATTCGATTCCGCAACTACTTAATTACGATTTGGTTTATTTCACCATTATCAAGTAACTTATATGTTTTTATAATCATCGAGTCGTTCGGTGTAACTGATGCTTATCTGAGATCCTGCTTATGTCACACGGCTGATGGTAAAACCCCGTTAGTGGATTTTGAGGGTGTGACAGTGTTATGCTAATCAAGTTGAGAAATTTGCAGCCAATCATTTATTGTTGAAGTAATATTTGTAGAACTCCATCATGCAATCCAAGACCCTCATAAATTTACGAGTTTGAAGTGGGGAGACATGAAAGAATTGATGACAAGGAAGTACTTTCCTCGGAATATGATCAACAAGGTCGAAAGTGAATTCTTGGGAATTAAAAATGGAAACCTAACTCACATGTAGAATACCTTACGTTTAATAAGACTGCTAGGTTAGTACCCTATCTAGTCGATATAAAGGAGGAGAATAGGATGAAGTTTTATGTTTAAAAATAGCCATCAGATGTCAACCCGTATGTCAAGGCCAATGGACTAGGGAATTTTAAATCGTTGGTTGAGCTTAGTGGGATAACGTATGATGGTGTGACTATTGATGAGCCTGTTGTTGAGAAATTAAAGAAGAATAGGGTAGTATGGTAAGGAGAACAAGAAACAAAAAGGCTATTGTCAAGATAAAAAAAATGAATATAGGATAGTTTAGCGAATGCAGATGTGTTGAGGAAAGCACATCAAGGAATGCAAGCTTCTATCAAACCTATGTTACCAATATGGAAAGAGCTGGTATTTCTCTAGACACTCTAATTTGATAATGTACTACAACTGCGGTTGTAAGAAAGCCAAAGATGGAGGCTCAGGAGGAGAGAAAGATAAATAGAGAAAAAGAAGTGATAAGCCAAGGGTTAAATCCAAATTTTCACCATGACACAGGAAGAACCATAGCTAAGCATGATATGGTGTTAGGTATGTTTCTATTAACAGTATACTAGGCTTTATTCTATTTAATTTTAGTGCAAGTGGAAACTACCATTGCTAAGACTATTAGGATAATTGAGGTCCGTTGATGATTGTAACATAGAACAGAAAGGTCATGTATTCCATTCTAGGTTATTCATTATGACCCTAGGAGGATTTAACATGGTGATGGGTATGGACTGGTTAGTCACCTATAGGACTAATATAGTGTGTTAAAGAAAGAGCATTCAATTGACAAAACCTGATGGTAGTCCAGTCACGGTCTACGTTGATGAAGTTTGCATGATTCTAAAGATTTTATCCATGTTAAAAGTCAAAAAGTTTATG